>JALIZH010032513.1:445000-1025000 GCA_030522465.1 Rhipicephalus appendiculatus
ATTGGTCTTTTAGTTTTCTAAAAGGCGCTTGACAACACAGAACCGACCACTGTTTTGTTCAGCAAATCTGAATTTTTTGGATATTTTATAGAAACCAAAACAATGCATTGCTTTTTACCCTGTTGCCGAGCAACGCAATGTCGCGGTTCCCACGGGCTCTTGGTATTGATTTTTCGGGAGTGAAAGATAAAGGCCGTAAAATTTGCGGCACATTCATGGCGCATAGCGGCGTATAAAAGTTTATCAGCGACCGTGTGGGAGCAAACACCGGTTTCGAAAGGGCGTTCCGACGAACGCTCAAATCGAACGCATTTGTGCCATTCTTGTTTTTAAGATTTGTTCGCAGTCGTTTAGGGTGCGCAATTTTCACTCCCCAGAGATTACCACGTGCGCCTTTACACCGTCGCATATGAGTTTTACAGGCGAAAAATTTATCCGCGCGCAAGCTGGAGCAGCCTTGCAGACGTGTTGGATCTGTTAAATAGATAACCAATCAATAGACATATTATCTGTCAGATCACGGACAACGCATGCTTCAAAAAGACGGTGCACTGAGCGAGCAAATGTGGTGTTCCTCTCTGTTACGCTCCTTGCACACGCGTATCTTTAACGAATTGCCGGGAATGGAGAACTGATATTTACGTATATTCCAGAAAATCACAAAAGTAAGAAAGAAACCAGACATTTTTATAAGTAGAAAGAGCTTTATATTACATCTTTGGGTTTGTTTTAAATGCGAAGTATTTCTTAGCGAACCAAATGCTCTTTGACCATTTTAAATGCGAAGCATTTCTTAGCGGACTGCCGGCCCTTTGAGCGTTTCTTTCTATCTATCTATCTATCTATCTATCTCGCAGCCTACGTCTGGGTTCTCTCGTGATCGCCTCCTTGATTTAGGGTAGACCAAAATTAGCATGGGAGGGTAAGAGGGGTTGACGAATACGTCTCGCTGGTCATGACATCAATAACTTGAAAATCCCGTCGCATACGTCTTCAAACCCTTTCCTCCAGACACGTGTGGCACATACCCGTATACCACGGGCCGCGCTATGCGGGTATGAGCCACAGGTGATTGACAGTTTGTATCTAACCAGGAACGGCGAGAACAGACAGTGGTAACTTAAATGCGAGAACATTAAGGAAAACTGACATCGTCTCCGTTGACCCAACGAATGCAACGAATAAATATCAGGGTCCCAGCAGGAATCGAACCGAAGCATTCTGCGTGGCAATCAAGTATTCTACCACAGAGCTACGCCAGGTCTCGAAACTGCTTTGGAAAGAGACGCTATGCAGGCGTAATGTTGGTGAAACGTGCATTGTGGTTACAGTGCTGGTTATCTAATTTTAAAAACATTATATATGTACTCCTATCATACAGGCGTCACATCGGGTTGACGTCATTGGTATACTTAAGCACCATCCTCTTAAGTTGGTCTGTGTAGCGCTATCCAGGGCTACCATCCTCGCAAGCACAATCAGTGCACATCAGCTTACCGCTTCTGGTGTTCCCAAGACCCCTGTTGCTGTTGGCATCGTTACGCAACTGTAAACGACTGGTTATATAAAACATATGCGACTGTTCAACATATGGCTGCGCGTACAAATTTTGTACATATTCTTTGCGTCCTTGTAACCTTTCACTCAATAAAAAATTACACCACAGTCACCCTCAATCCGCATGCTTCGCATAACATCGATTCCCGTGGTACATGGGACCTGCCGAATTTTTTGTGTCTATCTACCCATCCACGTCCAGGCGCTCTCGTGGTCGTCTCCTTGGCTTCGTATATACCAAAATTGGCATAGCAGGACACGAGTGCATGAAGAGCACGAGTATACGAATAACGTGACGTAGCTGTCGCGTACGTCATGAAACCCTTTCTCTCAGGCACGTATGGCGCATATCCGCATACCGCGGGCGGTAGAATGCAAGATCACGCCGCACGTAATTCACAGTCTATGCCAACTGAGAAACGGCGAGAATAGACTTTGGAAATGTTAACGGGAGCCCCCGCCGCATAAAATCCGGTGCCGGCATCAGGGGCGTTGTCAGTGAGGAAAAAATCCCGATGGACGCAACGAATGAAAATCTCGGCTCGAGCAGGAATCGAACCCAGGCATTCCACCCAGCTCTCATGCATTCTACCACAGCGCCACGCAAGTGCTTAAAACTGCTTCGAAAATAGGCCATATACAGGCGTCATGTAGGGGCAACGTCAATTGTGGTTGCTGTGCTCACTATCCGCTTTTATAACAATGAAGCGAACACAATATATCTGCAAATATGACTCCGCTAGCTTTGCTCTACCACGGTGGAAATCGCCGATAACCGCTGCTTTTGATATGCACATCATCGCACCTAGCGTGTACTTCGTTTCGATAACACTGACGTATATATGTGCTGTAACGCGAGCGCCTACGTTGAGTCGGCCCATCAGCTACTGTTTACGAGCCGGTGTGTTCGGCGTGCGTGGTAAGCCCACAATATGCGCACAGCTACTCAGAGTATACACAAAGTTGTCGATGTATCGCGCAACCCTTAGCTCAAAGCACCTCCCCCCCCCCCACTCCCCGAAAAAAAAAATAACAAAGAAACAAAAACAAAAACGGCTTAGATTGCTACTCGCCGACTGCTCCGCATGAAATTGATTTCCACGACGCGTGGGATCTGCCGAAATTTTTGTATAACATGGTCCGTGCTAAACCGCGATTAGGACATGAAAGCCCTTGGCGTTGAATTGTATCAATCGCTATAAAATTTTCCATTTGCTCTTTCTCATAGTATTCTCCAGTAGGGATATTTCGAAACCAATTCCTATACCAGCGGTGTCACGTATAAGCCAAAAGCTCCGTTTAAAAGCCATTAGTGCTCTGCAAACCGCAATGCACAGGCACGTATAGTAAAAAGCGATGCTTCGCCCTCCATCGGTTGACCACGCTGCACATTTTCGTCGTGACTCTGTTACCCTTCAGAATGGGACGCTCGCGTGGGACCGCAGGTGCTCGCTCTCGCCCACGCACTCGGGCACGGCCATAATTATTCATATTCTTATTTTCCTTCATTTCGGTATTTCTTTTATTCGAAGCCGCACTTCCTGCATGAACGTTGTTGTTCCTGCCTTTCGTGTGCTGACAGCTATTGCATCACGACCATTGGATAAGTTGGGCCATAATAGGATCCATTAATAAAGCTCTCGCATACTGCCACGATATGATGGCCCGGGCTGAAAGGAATGACGACGGGGCTTTAATAAAGCCGCAGGAATATCTTCGCAGCGGCGCTGTTGTAAGCTGCTGTGCAGCGCGGACGCAATTAATACGTAGAAAAAAGGTGCTCGTGCGGCAATCGCGTAATGAGAGGAGGAAAAGGAGGCCTGGGTGGGAGTGCGGTTCGCAAAGCCCAGAATGTGTGTCGCAGTAGCGGCAGTACTTCGTTAAGCTCACAGTCACATGCAGTTTAAAAGGGAGAAAGCAACTCTCGGGATCGAGATCTCAGAGTTCAGTTCCAGGGTCGACCAGAGACACGGCGTTCCGCCTCCCCTCTGGTTCCTTCAGATGCTTCATGGCCGGTCAGGAACGGAGCCTGGTGAGATTCAACTTTACTAAAACACAGTCTACGCACTTCTTTCAAGATTAAATGCGGACATAAATTCCCACGCAGCTTTGCGGGACTGTTGGCTCTTCAGATTACTTATAACGCTTGGCGTCAGTGGCTGGGCTGTAGATTCGAAGACCTGCACCGCTAAATCTCGAGAGCGTTTTAGCGGCTTCATATAAGCGGTTCCTGGGGCAGCGAATGTTTATGCAGGGAATTAGGCGGACCATGCGCCTGTTTCACGATGCGCCCGTCAACTCGATAAAAGCCCTCATGTGATAAAAGCTGTCTGCAGGTTTTTACCCGGCAAATGTGTTTGGTAACCAGGAACTCCAAGTAGACGAAGAGATCGCTAGTTGTAGCGTTGTTTCAGAATATTTAGGCTGAATTATTCATCGCGAATACATTGTTGACGTTAGCCAAGGTTTGCGAAAGATCACTAAATAGTGTTTGTTATATAGTTACGACAACTACACGGTGCTATGCCATCTCTCGTCTTCTGCTGCGAACAAAAATTTTGCGCACAATTTTCTCGCGTCCGCCGCACGCGCACTACCGACGAAATGGGGTGCGAGGACTGCATAAGCGCTCAACATTGAGAAGAGCCAGCGCAGGCGACACAGCCGCGCCTAGAGATGCGCGCCCACCTGCGACAGGGTCCTATGGCGCTTGGAATTTATGCTGAACATCACGGCGACGGCAGACATTCACCGGGAGTGCCTTCATAATTGGTATGGCAATAAAACTACGCGCTCCGCAACCGGGGAAAGTGCGCTACCATTTGAACAGTGTGCTGCCATTTAGCAAGTGCGGTGAAAATATGTTGCAATATTCTTTACCTCAGTTAAAATGTGCTTTTTCATTATTTCTTATGTAGAAGAGGCAAGAACCGCAAAAAGATAAAACAAAGCTGAAACGGAAAATGAGTTGAACCAAAGTTTCAAGTGAACCAAAGTTTCAAGGAAGACGGTCTTCTCACGTGGCCTTGACTCCTTCGGTTTCCACGAAAAATCAGAAAACTGGGTGCGCCCGAAATATGATACGAGGTTTCGTGCTCTCTGCAGTCAACCCCGGCTTGTCGCTCGCCGATAAGGCGCGGTCGTTGGCAAGGGTTAGAGCGATAGCGCCGCGGAATATATCGGCGATGGAACGCCTGGTTCCCGCAGCTGCAGCGGTTCTCCCGTCTCATCGGGCGCACTCTAGCTCAGTTCTCGGCTTGTGTACACACACGCGCGCGCACACAAGACGAGGACGTTTGAGCGATGCCCGCCGGCAGTGGCCAAGAGCACTCGACCGCGCTGCCTCCTCACAGCTTCGGCCAGGTCCACCGAGCAGGGTCGCGGAGTGCTTACGACGTGCGCGGCCGGCGGTCTATTTCCGAGCGGCAAACAGCGCCGGCACGCTGTTCCTTGTCACTGCAGCAAGACCTCCGCGAACGGCTTCTCGATTGGCAGCAATCTCCTCAGAAGTGGGCTCGAGTCCGCGCTCCCGGGGCTCATGAAATAAACATACATAATGCGCGGAGAGAGACGTCGCTTTTAACGAGCCAAGGTCTGAGAGCGCCCTTACACACGGTGGAAAGGGAGCTCATCATTCGCGCAGGTACGCCGCGCATTAATATAGCCCGAGCAGGACGATGCCAGCCCTTCATCCAGCAGGCATATAGAAGTTACCGGAGTCCAGAGATGTGCTTCAAGCCTTGCTTTTCTTTATTTTGTTGTTACCGGCGATTCTTGTGCCCGGGCGCTTGTCAGCGCTCGCTCCAGCCCACTCCTCGTTTTTCGAGCAGTGCCTGTGATCTTGACGACCGGAAACTAAGCAGGCTACGTGCGGTGCTTCTCTTGAACTGCGTGTTTGTACAATTTGGCGCCATAGTGCAACGGTGGAGGCGCTTGAATGAGCTCCACGCAACAGCGCGAGTGTTACGCTGTTTTCTGTAGTAGCCTCTCTCACTGTTTTGACTAATCGATACGAAAAAGCACGTACACGAAGGACAGACGGCAAAATGACGAGAGCGCAGTCTGGCAACTGCCGACGAGAGGCTGACAACGCTTGCCTACTTTTTTAGGAAGGTGGCAAATACAAACCCTTTCAGCAAGCACCCAACTATAGTTTTAAACCTCGAAGTCGGTGAAATCGGCAATTTACCTCGTTATGTCGAAATTTCGTTAACTGGAAATTCGATCTTTTAACCCGAAGTATGGTCGCCAAAAGGCAATCTTATTTACAGGGAAAGTGCCAGAAAAATGTTTGAATAATACGCAACACAAAAACCTAATTTCAAGAACGAAAAAAAAAATGTTTAAGTGTTTTTGAACCTGAGATCCGGCGGCCGCGGCGTGATGATGCACTGGCGAAGTTCTCCTAACAGCGACCGAACCGTCACGCGTGAACACGAAAGGAAATGCATCTCCAACACACTGTGGTAATTTATAAGATAAACTTTCGGAAAAAACCGCGTGCATCTTTAACCACATGACCACTGACCCCATCAGTGGTCTCAATTTATCGCCTCGATCTTCCTCTGAGCATTGAAACTTCGTTATATTGAAATCACAACAACATGCTTCTTTATATTGAGGTTCAAAATACATGATGTTCTACGGGCATGAACTCGTGAAAAGTGGAATATTTCGTTGTAGCCTTGAAGTAGACAAGACCGCTTGTCGAGACATTGGCTGCAGCGACACACCATGTTCGCGAATTTTTCATCTCTTCGTTATGTCGAGAATTTCGTTACGTTTAAATCCGTTATATCGAGGTTTAACTGCATATGGCTCGATTGCCACTGAGGTATGCGTACAGGTTTAATACAGGCCAATGGTTGTTGTTCCCCTCATTAACCGCGCAGTATAGCGCTTTTCGAGCTCATTGCGTTGGCGTGGTGTCCTCGGTGGTCGCTTGAAGCTATATAGACCTCAGCAATAAATAATAGTTAAAGCAGATAGACAGCATAAGTTGGTCCGCGATTGGTCTGCCGAAAAGATTCGAATCTTTCATGGTCTACGCGATACCGCATGCGTCCTATTTCTTTGAAAGAAATAGTAAGTGACAGCGCGGCGCGTCTTTCAGGGCAATCAAGCTATCTGAACAGGGACCTCTGCATAAATTTTACGCTAGTGAGTGAGGGTCTGTCACGCACGAAAAGAAGAAAAAGAAAAGAAAACTTTACGACGCCAAAACGTCTATGTCGTACCATAAAGACGACGAAATCTCGTTACCGCAGCCTCCGAGTGCGGCGAAAATGCTGCAGTCCCTGTACTGCTTTTTTTTTTAATTATATGTCATTTAGGACATCTTAGCGCTTCATATAGCACTGGCTACTCCTTTATAGATTTAAATCACGGTTAAACAATCGTCGCCCGAGGTCTGGGAAAATTCGAGCGTAGGGGACAGTCGCATTTATCCGGTCCTAATGGAGCGATTTATTCACACCCCAAAAATAACACAACTATGTAACTATGGAACCCTGTGAGGACTGCGACGCCGAAATTCAACATTCGCCCAGCTGCGGAACAAGTCGGGCGATTACAGTGCGATTATGCCATTAATAAAATAGTGACCGTCATTTGTAATATATATATATATATATATATATATATATATATATATATATATATATATATATATATATATATATATATATATATATATATATATATATATATGTGTGTGTGTGTGTGTGTGTGTGTGTGTGTGTGTGTGTGTGTGTGTGTGTGTGAAACATAAAGGAACTGGAACAGCATCTCGTGAACTCTGAGCTTACTTGTAAATATTTTCTCATTCGTACCAATTCTACCTCGGGAGATTCTTGCTCACCAACGCTTCACACGACAAAAATGTGGGACGCCTCACGGATCCCTCAATGGGGAAGAGGCCGCCGACCTCCGAAAAATTCATACAGACGTATTTCCGCATCTACTGAAATTGCGCGCGATACAGCCGACGCTTTACCGGGCCGTGTGTCCGTTGCGGCACTAGGCCGACTCTCTACCACATCTCGTGGGAGTGCGATCGTAAACCAAGCAACTTAACCAAATTTCTCAGCAAACCTGTAACACCTAGTAGGGAGCGGCGGGAGGCACAACTCGCCAGCTCGGACCTGGGAGTGCAGCTCACGCTCCTGGATCAAGTCCGGTGGGCGGCTAAGGCCAGTGGAGCCCTGGACAGGGCCCCAGCCATAGAAGCGCGAAGTTCACCCTTTCCCCTTTCCCTTGAATAAGCTTACATACTCTCTCTCTCTTTCATTACATTCTAGCAGGAACCCCATTTGTCATACTTTCAACGCGATGCATACCCATAAATACCCGGGTTGGCAGTTTTTTTTTCTTTTTTTTCTTTTTTTTTTTTTACATTTGATTTCGGGTACTTCATACTCGGCTTTCAATGTTTTTTTTAAAAAATCCTTGAGGAATATATCTCGGGTGTTACTTTAAAAAATAGGAAAACAGGGGAGAAATCGGGAATAGGATCCCTGACAGCCTCAAAGTGCGGGATTTTCCTTTAAACTTCAACGAAAAACTAACGCCCGCAATTGCCTCTTTTTTGGACAGAAGCGTAGTTATGTAAGTGAAATCCTTCACGAGCGCATGTAATAGCAAAGACGGCTGTTCGCGCAAGTCATGTGACGAATTGAAAGAGAAAGCGCGCGTTGGCAAGCCCTGTCCATGTTTATACCAGTGTTGTACACGTTCCTCTAAAACAGGAACGAAAGCCCGTTCCTCGTTCCTTCCCAATTGTGGAACGAGTTCCCGTTACAAGTTCCTGTAATGCGAAAGGAACTCGTTACAGTTACATTTTGAAAATTGTAACGTGTCGTTACATTGGCGTTACATTAGACCTTTTAATAAAAATATAGTTTCGGATAATCCTCGGGCGAAATAAAGTTAGCAATTTGAAGATCACATCGAGCTATTTATACACATATATGTATACATAGCTCGATTTATACATATATGTATACATATATTATACGAATTTGCCATTGCCGACAGCACGTTAGACGAAGGTAAAATGAATTTAAATAAACCCTATGAGACGAATTTTTCTGAGACCACGAGCCATACTACAAGCATGTCTAACTGCAACTTTCGTGTTTGTCTATTACAAGTCCAACATATAAGGCACTTTTTAAGTCGCTGTTCAAAGGTGCAGTCCGGATACTGAGCTTCAGATATTCAAATATAAACATCCACCCATCCACCAATATAATTAAATTTAGTTCACAGGAAACCACATCGAAAGGGAATGTACTTAGGCATTTAATACTGCTGATTCGATATATCAGTGTGAGTAGAAAATAATGTCCAGGATACACATTTGCAGCTTAGTGAAGTCCTTTGTTCGCAGTCAGCCGACATATTTCTGTGTATTTCTATCTGTCTTTCTATCTCTTCTCTTCCTTCCC
Source organism: Rhipicephalus appendiculatus (assembly GCA_030522465.1). NCBI lineage: Eukaryota > Metazoa > Arthropoda > Arachnida > Ixodida > Ixodidae > Rhipicephalus > Rhipicephalus appendiculatus. The sequence goes on from JALIZH010032513.1 coordinate 454,006, forward strand.
TTTCTTTCTCTCTATTTTTCTTTCTTTCTTCATCTTTCTCTCTCTGCAGTCATTTTTCTCTCTTTCTTCCTCTCTTTCTATTTCTCTCTTTCTTTCCCTTTCTTTTCTCTCTCTGTCTTTCTTAATACTCGTTCCCCTTCCTCCTTTCCCTCCTCCTCACTTTCACTAACCTTTCCCACCTCTTTGCTTTACTATACTATACAAAGCAATGCTATGCTCTGCTAGCGTGTGCGCATGTTGCAGAGAAACGCACAGCCAATAATTTCCTCAACATCCCACTTCATTAGGATGGTCACTCAGCTAAGAGATGTATACGAGCAAATGGAAAGTCAGCCAGAATGGTATTTGCATTGGTGAGGTGATTTTCCTTACCGCGGTTGTAGTGTATGATTACATAATGCCGTTACTTGATGTATTCGCTCTAGATACTAATGCGAATTCTTTAGTGCTATACTATGTATTCGTCGTTGGACCGCGACATGAGCAAAATGAACATATCGGTTCTCAGTCTGTATTGAATTGCTTCAAAGTGTCATGCCTATGTTGAATAAATACCATGAAAGAAAAAAAAACTGCACAGTCGAGTGGTTACGAAGCTCATCTTCGGATCGTGTATAGGCAGTTTCGAATTTCGCCTCAACTACATTTTTTTTTTTTTTTTTTTGCCAGGAACGTCTTTCTTTCGCTCCCTCTTTATTCGTTCTCTCGACCATCGGAGTTATTGCATCCCAAGCCGGACAAATCAGCGCACATGTTCTGGGAGCGAAGCAGAAGAGGAATATGATGAAGAGAGCGCGCACCGGCTCATGATGACGATAATTTTCTTTGTACGACAGGCGGCAAACCTCGAGCATAGCAGCTGTGCTGAAAAAGAGCAACTGTCCCTTGCGCACACGGTAGGTCTCGGCGTCGCGCGCTGCCCTGCGCCTTCGGCGGGCGCCTTGAAGTGAAAACCAGGATGCAGCGTAGTCACAGGCGAGCGGTGCATTTTCGTGCCTGTCGCGGTCGGCCATCCACCCTGTTATGCATGCTGTGTTGCATGCGTGCGCGCCCCTGTTGAATGCCGTGGAACGTTTACAGAAGGAACGCCGTTCCCTGTACCGTTCCTTCGTAAACATAACGAGTTACCGTTTCAGTTCCAGCGATCTTGAATGGAACGGTGGCGTTCCTCCGTTCCTCCCAAAAGGAACTAGTTCCTGGAACCTCGTTCCTTGGAACGCCGTTCCGTACAACACTGGCTTATACAAGGAACCATGCCTATGTAAACAAAAACAACAAACTGATGCGTGCTTGGCGATTCCTCATTTAATTTGGTCTTTGCACTTTGTTGCAGAAAAGTAAAAAAAAAAAGTTTGCGTTTATCGGTATGTACAAAAGCTCAGGACTCGCATGCGAGTTTGAACCATTTTTCGTGCATTTCATATTGTTTACTGAACTGTACGCATGAGCGAATTGATGCGAGCTAGTTGGTACTTGTCCATTGTGAAAAACAGCGCGACGTAGACACAGACTAGGGAGTACACAGGGCCGACGCTGAGACTAGGGGGAGTACACAGGACAGCGCTGGTCCTGTGTACTCCCTAGTCTGTGTCTACGTCGCGCTGTTTTTCACAATGGACATGTACAGGGGGGTGAAAAGTTCCCAGGCCACGCTGCCATAGGAATACATATGAGTTCTTGCAGAGCCTTCATTATATTAGATCTGCATGGAACTTAGAAAACGTTTTGAACTGTCTCTTGTGCTTTTATATCTTTTTATACTTTTTTTTTCCTGACCCGCCACGATGGTCTAGTGGATATGGTGCTCGACCGCTGACCCGCAGGTCGCGGGATCGAATCCCGGCCGCGGCGGCCGCATTTTCGGCGGAGGCGAAAATGCTCGAGGCCCGTGTGCTTAGATTTAAGTACACGTTAAAAAATGCCAGGTGGTCGAAATTTCCGGATCCCTCGGCGTTTCTCATAATCATATGGTGGTTTTGGGACGTTATAACCCAATAAATAGTATTATAATTGTTTGTGCATTCAGTTATGCTTTTCATGGCAAGAGGAGTAGCCGGCGCCAGTAAAAGTGGTAAAGGTGCCAATATCTGCTGTAAGACTTTTCAGCAAACACAAACAAGAAAGAAAGGAGCAAATCGATTAGTTGTGCATGGAAATCATATCTGCAGCTGCGAGGAGACGATAGCACATAAATGCGTTAGTACATAAATGTTACTCTGCATGGCTTAACATTTTACGGTTTCACCTCCACTCAGAAGCTTAACTCGACAAATCCTACCACGCGAAGTTTTAATGTTCCACGCATATGGAACACAACATACGGATGTAGCATGAGGCAGCTGAAATCGCTTTTGTATTGAAGCTCGTACTTTTAGTTTGCCCTCAAAGATACAAGAAAAGAAAGTTAAGTTAGGTTACTGATTTAGCCGCTTAAAGATTGATAAACGAGATGCACCGAAAAGTGCCGCAGGCGTATGCATTACACGATGCACGAGTACAACGCGTGCATTTTATATCCGCGCTTCTTTCGGACAGGTCGCTCCGATATACGCAGCATGGTTCTCGTTTGCTGCAGTGTCCTCCGAAATAAGCGTACATGGGCGGCAGTAATCTCAGAGACTGCACAAGGGTCGGGGGGATCGCAGTGCCAGAATTCCTTTTAGTAAATATTGCGAAACTCTATGGGTAGAGGGGCTGCCAACCGCGAGCACTGCGCGTCGGTGCAGCTGTTACGTAGGGCGTCCGGTTTCGAATTGCGCGTTTCCGCATGCCAGGGACATTAAAAAAAATCTAATCCCAGTGACGGCGGTTGACGAAGTTGGGTTATTGGGGCGCTTCGTTCCGGCCAATTTCCGGCGTTTTGGCGACGTTCGTATACGTAACAGCGTCGAAATTGCGAAACGGCGGTGAACATCATCTGTCCTTCGATAAGCAAGTTACGTGTGCTTCAGAGCCCGCGTTATTTCGTAACTCAGTTTTCATTATGCAAAACATAGATTCGCTCAACGGGCATTAATTTCGCGGATAACAGGGCCAGTAATTAAAAGCTCGTCTGTTAGGTTTGGAACTGCCCGTAGTGTGAGGAATTGAATGCAGCGGTGGGCGAAGCTTTCTTTTTTTTTTTCGCAGGCCTGTGTAGATGAGTGAGGTTGTGGCTTTATGCTTTTCGTAATAACTGACAAGTTTGATTTCTGTTCCAATCTGTGCCCCTCACGCCGCTCGCGCGCAGCGATGGCAGCAGTGTTGGCGTATATACTTCATTAACGCCACCAAGTTGACATGAGAGCAGAGTTTAAAATTTCTGACAGCCTTTGCCTTTTCTCCCGTGCGAGTTGACTTAGGCCTTGCTAGTTGAATAAAACAGAGATGAAATACGTCGAAGAAAGAAAAAGAAAATCACGGTAAAGCTTCCGTGCCCTGTAACATATGATTCGATTTTTATGTAGCCTTCCACATACACTTTGCAATGATTTACTTGAACAGTCCTTCGGGTCTTTGAAACACATTGGTCAACAGTGCCAAGCATGCGCCGCGGCTGGTTGAGTGGTCGATCGAGGTGTCGTTGGGCCTGCTCATTCTTTGTTTCTTGTTAGACTCGCCGATGTTCTAGCGGAGCTTGGACGAGTCTTTACTTACTTATTTTTTTTTCCAGAACGGGATAAAACCGACCCCCGTTACGACACGAAATTTATAGAGCTTGTGACTGGCGGCTTGCGTGCAGCGCATATGCGACAGCTTGAACCTATGTTCCTATGCATGTGAGGTTATAGAAAAAAAACTAAATAAAACAGAAATTGAGAGATATAAAAAATTGAAGTAAGTGGAGAAACGGGGGGGTTACTTCACCCATGCACAGTGACAACGCAGGGGCCATCACTCTTCTTTTTTTTTTTTTCCAGTAAACTGTTCTGCTTATTTGTCCAGTAACGTAGCTTTCTGGGCGAGTTGGTTCATAGTAATCGGAAGATGAAACCAGCGAAAAAACCACACGAAGACAGCGAAGAAGAACAACCAGACAGGACAGGCTCTGGACTTACAACTGAATGTTTATTGAAGAGTTGGTGTGGGGGTGTTTGCAATTCTTCAATAAACATTCAGTAGTAAGTCCAGCGCCTGTCCTGTCTGGTTGTTCTTCTTCGCTGTCTTCGTGTGGTTTTTTTCGCTGGTTTCATCTTCCGATTGCTTATTTGTCGTTTTCTTCTTTTTGTGTGTGCAGCTGTCACTGTTTCGAATATTCGCCGTTACGAAACTGACTTTTCCTCGCTCTTACGCACAAATCCATGCTCTTACGCACAAAATATATAAAGGGAAGAAACATTTTTGAAATAAATTAAATGCTTTTCCCTTCATCGTTTACAGTCTTCAACTCTACCGCTTACGTAATGTTGTAATCGAGCTTTTTTTTTCTTTCTTTTTTTTTTCGTGCTATAGTAAACGTTATGTGAAAAAGGAAAAAAAAAAGGAGGTAAGGAAGGCAGGAAACTGAAATCCCGAAGGTAGGGAGGTTATATGTGAATACAAAGCAGCTCAATTGAAATAACGACTGAATGAGTCGGAACTCGTTGTTGCGTGCTGGAGTTAACTTTTTAATCACTTGAAAATGTGTGAGGTTTTCTACTTAGAAGTGTAAAAGCGAGCAGGGGAGATAAAGCAGCGAAGCTTGAGATAAGTGGGCAGAGGAGCAAATAGGGCACGTCATGAAGTACTTGAACGAAACGCACGCACACACACACACACACACACACACACACACACGCACACGCACACACGCACACGCACACACGCACACACGCACACGCGCACACGCACACACACACACACGCACACACGCACACACACACGCACACACGCACACACACGCGCACACACACACACACGCGCACACACACACACACACACACACACACACACACACACACACACACACACACACACACACACACACACACACACACACACACACACACACACACACACACACACACACAGAGAGAGAGAGAGAGAGTGCAGAGGTTATATGCGAGCCATATTCGCAAGAGTGAGGGACGTGTGCTTGTATTGAACTTTTAGAGGGTCAGAACAAAATTGTAGAGATGCAGGACCATGCACTGGTTGCTTCTGAAGGTGCTAAAGTTATTGCTGGGATCCAGTTGTTTGCTTGCCAGTGAATCCAGATGACAATGTCCGCAGAATTCGTCTGTCCTGTCACTTTGTGGCGTCACTTTATTTTTATGAGCGAAGTGAATATCAGCAGCCGAAGTTCGTCGACAGTTGTCTAGTTTATGGAGTTGCAGTAATTAATGAAGGAAAGGTTATACAATGGCGTCCAGACTTTGAAAATAGCCGCACACATGTGCATGATGAGGAGCAGAAGGGAAGGGCCGGCATGCAGACTGATGAAATCATTGAAGAAGTGCACCAAGAAGTAGGATTTCATCAACGGTTGAGTATTAGTACTCTTGCTGATGAACTTAATTTGTTGCATGCTTCAGTATTTAGAAGCTTGTAATAGAAGAGCACGGATCGTGTAAATTTGTATGCAAGATGGGTACCGAACATGCTCACCGACCAACAAGAGTGTCAAGTGGATGACTGTTTACCGACCACTATATATTGCAAAACGGGGATGACCTGTTTTCACATGTTGATCTACATATAATACACAAGTGCAGAAAGAAAAAATAATACAGCCAACGTACTGAGGCCATTATTCTTCGCAGAAACGGAAATAAACAATTCATGCTTGTATTTTAATGCCTGCCATGGGGAGTGTCCCTACGAATGAGGCCGGCTTCCATAAGATGGAAACGCCGAACTTCGAACGCTGTTCAGCGTTTCCGAGCGACACGTAGCGCCTAGTAACGGCAACACCGAGGCGAATACAGACCACCAGAAAATATCTTACGTCTACCTAATGGGAAATTATATTTCCAAACGGGCACACATATTGCAGGCATCAACCGCTTTGCGCTCCTCCGACGAGCAAAAACAACAGCCGTAAACGCCGCGTTCATAAAACGGTTGCGCTCGATTCCTGTCATTCCGCCGCCCGTAACTACATGGCTGTGCGGGGCCCTCGGCTCAGCGCATACCGATATAGTCAGGTTACGAGTTGCACAAACGTCCCGCTGTCCCGCTTATTTGCGACGTTTTTATTTTAGTCTGTTAGTTATGTCCTTCCCTGAGAGAACCATTGACGTTTAAAGATTCGCGCAGGCAGTTAAAAACGCACCTCCCTCCCAACTTCCTTCCCCCCCGGCCGCCCCCTTTGAAACGAAAGAACGTTGTTGCCATTTCAAGTGTCCAGCTGTGCTTCCCTTCCTTATCTTTATTCTGTTCGCTTAGCTTTGAAGGATCTGCTCATACATGTTTCGGCAGCAAGAACTTGTAAACTATACACATGCAGACACACTGTTTATGTTCTGACCGCGGACGGAATTCGCTGAAAGAATTATTTTTCTTTCAGAAAAGAATAGGCCTGGGCCTAACGTAGAGAGGAAAGCTTGTTTACCCAGGACTACACAATGAGACGTCAGTAGAAAAAAGGTTTCCGCAGCCTTTCTTTCAGAAGCAACTGGATGATGTATAAGCTCATAAGAAGGACGGCCTCACTCTCATGCACAGCCTTACTCAATTTAGCGACAAGCGAAAGCAGAAACACTGTCGCCGGCCAAAGCATTCTTCTGGCGCTTGTTTGAACAGAGCCTGCGGAGGAGGAACAAACAGAGAAATAATGCTGGTGATGCGAACGTTATTTCTTGCACTGCTACCGCCGGTGAGCCAGCGGGGGGCCATGTGCGCACTGTAATGGAAATTTAAACAACAGAATATCTTGGAGGTTGTTCCGGCGCTTTCAACAGGGTGCTGCGAACAAGTGGTACGAGAAAAAAATAGAGGGAAAGAAAATCCATACGTCATAGCCTAGACATCGCCAAGATGGCGAGTGGCGGATAACGGCGTCTGTTTTCTTTGTAGTTTAGGTAGTTAAAAAAATATACTTCCAACAACGTCGAGAAATCCGCTGCAGATACCGAGAACATCATCATATTTCAACCTGCAGGTGTCCCCGACAAGAAACAGAAACGTTTAAGTAAGTGCAAAAAATTTTTTTTTCTACTTCTCCCCGTGTTGTTGAAATACAGTTGTGTTATCTTTATTATTATTATTTTTACATTTACAGCTAAGCCTCGAGCTGTCAACAGCCGGTCACATATAATATAGAACCCTTCCAGTATCACTATATGAATACAGTGCAGGAAACAAATGACAAATAAGCTTCGGTTAATGAAAGTATCTTATAGATGTTGTATCAGCCTATATTGCAATACACCCAAAAAACGTAGTTCTTTATCTGACAGAGCAATGGAGGGCACGCTTATACAATTTTGGGTGTATTGCAATATAGTGCCATGTGATTTATTAACTTTTATTTCTTGTACGGAACTGGTATTGTGCATTTAGAGAGATGGATCTTATCACTTAGGGGTGGTTTGTGGTCCGGGGTTGCGAAGCTGCGCAGGCGCGGGTCTACCCTTTATATTCATGTGTTTCCTTATTAAAATTCAGTTGGAAGTCAGCGCTTGTGTGTGTCGCACTCTCTTGTCTTTTGTCCCTGAAGTTTGCGCTATTTAGCTGTTCAAATGGAGTACCAACTAGCCCAAACACGCACCCTATTGAATGAATGAATGAATGAATGAATGAATGAATGAATGAATGAATGAAAAACTTTATTACAGAGAAATTCTTCCGGCGAAGGAGGAGCCCTTAGTCCAGGGCTCCTGTGGCCTTTGCCATCTTGCGAGCTCTGTCGATCAGCTTGAGCTGTTCTTCAGGCTTCGAGCAGGACAGCGCAGCCTCCCACTGCTCCGGTGTTGGTGTGTTGTTTCTTGGCACTGCCTTTGAGTGTTGGCAGGCCCATGTTACGTGATAAAGTGTTGGGTGTTCCCCGCGTACCGTGCAAAACGTGTCAACTCTATATTTGATCACAACGATACAGGTAATGACAGCAGCCGTATTACTTTAAGCAGAAGCCATTAAACACGTGTGCGTTACTACATTTGTGTTGACACGTGTTATACCATGTGTTTACACACATGTTACGCGTGTGCCTTTCTTTCTTTCTTTCTTTCTTTCTTTCTTTCTTTCTTTCTTTCTTTCTTTCTTTCTTTCTTTCTTTCTTTCTTTCTTTCTTTCTTTCTTTCTTTCAGACTAATCAACAATAAAAACGCATTCAGTGTTTCTACGAGGTTGCCTTTGCGGCCTTCAGCGTGTTCCACTGTTTCACGAATTCCAAAAAAGTAACCCTCTATGAACGTCAAGAACGTAAATAATCGACAGCCTAAGCTGAACGTCTTCTTATGGTCCGGTCTTCAAGCGATCCAACGTAGCACAGAACTGCGCTAGTCATTTCTTTTCTTTCCCTCATCTCTCTTCAGAAGCTAGCGGCAGAGACTCGAGAGACGCGTGGGCAACTTGGCTGCAAGGCGACAAAGAAGCTCCTAAACGGACGCACCGTCACGTTCCGCTCAGTCGGTTCGGCGGCGGCGTCAAACCTGCGTTTCGCTTTCCTCTGCCGTGGGCACGATCGAGTGGTCCTCTCCTACGCGCTATCGCGTTCCCGTCTTGGTGCTGCTATGCGCGACTTCATATAAGGTCGCAAGTGTCGGATTACAAACAGCGAGCTAACTCTCTCTTAATTATCGACGCCCCCCTTATTGCCGACTGAGACGACGGAAATTAAAGGTTAGGCTATGCCTACGCTTCGTATGAACAGCGCACGGCTTCTCCGCCCCCCGAGACAAGGTTACACAGAGCGGCGGTTTTTTTCCCGCGCGCTCGAAGCACGCGCGCGAGCGAGCGATGAAGCCCAGGCACGGCATTCCGCGGCCGCTGAGGTCGAGGAACGAGTTGCGCCAAGGGCCGCGATGCGCTTCCCTCCTCCTGCGAGAGCCTCCACGAGGACGCCCACGCCGAGCCCAAGACGCCGGCGATGACTCAGACGATGCCCGACAGTCGCCGCGATTCTGCTGCGCCACGACTCGCCAGGGTTGTCCAATAGCACGAACTGTCCTGGCCAACCGCGTATAGGAGAAGCATGCAGTGCACGCAATTCGCGAGCACATCGTAATGCATTATTAGCAAACACATACTCTACCCCGGACTCGTATTTATCTTTCCATGTTCTGTCCCGGAGTTCTCTCACTCAGTTCTGCGAGCACTGACGTCAACGAATTTATTTTGTGTCCTAATGAAAGTACGTTAAGGCCAGAGCAAATATTTTGATCATTATATGAAAGAATATATCTGCAAGCGCTTTCGGCTTTTAAGCGAAGACCCCTACTATTTGCCACTTATATTCGGGTATACGGAACTTTCAGGTGCTGACAAATTCGTGGGTGAAAGTGGGTGGCTTTCTTTCGCCGTAAAAACTACAATGGCACCTTCCGCACGTGACAGGGAAATATATGTCTGATCCGCAAGGAGAAAGGCACAATGATTGCACGGCTATAAGAACGAGCATAGAGGGGAACCGAGGCGCCGAATTTTGTTCGCATGCATGGCTGTAAGCATGCTAATCCTCAGCAATGCCCAGCTTTTTCGATAGAAGTCTATGTACGTGCAACTTTTCCTACAGTTAACATACACATACGTTGCATAAATTGTTGCAGCGCGCATACAGAGTGTTATACAACGCAACGTAGAGTTCGCAGCAATACTTATAGCCCTTATATTTCTTGCGTCTTTCATTACTGTGGTGTCACGTTTATTATTGGTAATCTTGAACATCAGTGGCATATTTTTTATACGGCGCTGAGCAACTTAAGAAATGTGCAACATTGTTCCCGCATTACTGCTTACATGAAAATCGGTTGCGTAGCAAATTGCTTTGTTAATTTTGTTTGCAATTGATACCGAGTGATTCTGGCACGGATTCTGGCTTCGAAGAAGTCAGCTTATAACGTCTACATGCATTAAACGCATGGTGTATATATATTTGCTGCGTTACTTTTGAAGGTAACTGACGACACCTCCATTATGGTGCGGTGCCCCGAGAGCGCAACAAATAATTAATGACTCACATTTTAGTGCAACCAGTTTCATGCGAGGGTCATGCAAGCGTTCAGCGCGGAGTCCGCAGCGGAAAAGCGGCGTGGTGGTCGCGTGGTACCACAACCGAGTCGCGTGCGCACCAGCCATGGCCAGGTGCCGACGTTGTTGAAGGCCTCTATGGCCGCACTCTATCACAGTGTCGCCGAGATGGCAGCGTGCAGCTAAATCGGCCCCGTTCCATCCATCATTCTTCTGCGCTTGTTCCGCATTCGACACGGTCTCCGAGCCTCGGCTCTCACTTCGTTGGGAATGCTTCCTGTTACCTTTCCAAGCTGTCTGAGGAAAAAGATTTATGCTCGAGTTTAAGCTGTCTTGCACTGCATAAGAACGCATTTTGTTAGAAAAGAAAAAAAAAGTGCATTCTGCTGCAAACTCTGGGGGGAGGGGGGTGGGGGGGGGGGAGGCTTTACTTCGAACTTATGTTACATATTTTAGAGAGAGAGAGAGAAAAGGAAGGAAAGAGCAGGGAACAGAACAGACGGGCGCACGGTTTGCGACCCTGCACTTGCGGAAGGAGATATAGGGGTGAAAAAGAAATAGATGGGAAAGAGAAAAGGTGCATGCGCACAATCTCTCCAATAAGTCTATATAAACGCTCGCTGAGACCTATCAGCACTAGGTGTACAGTCCATCATTGCTTTATTTTTTATTTTCCATTTTTTCCTTGGAGGGGGGGGGGGCGGGGGGGGCAGTGCACTTATACTTGTTCCAGTATTAAGTGGTTGCTTGTTATGGAGAAACATGTAAACAAATTAGATGGAAGGAAAAAAGAAACTTCACTGCCGACCGCATTGTAGCATAGTGCGAGCAGCTGACACGAAAGGGGTAAAAGGCGAGAAGAAAATCGATGGGGAGTGTCTACATATTTATTCATGTTGCGCCTTCGGATTGCAATAAACCGGCCATGGTCGAGGCCGTCACCGTGCTCATACCTGCAACATGTTACTTCTGAAATGTATATCCATAGCGCAGGCGTCTCAAACTCAGCTCAGCTAGCGGACCACAGTAAACAAGTTCAATCCCGCAAGGACCGGGACAGCGAAGACTGTCAAAGCGGAAGCGGGAGGAGGGGGGGGGGGGAGGGGATGAACAAAAGATTTGAAAGAGGCTAGGCTTTTCCCATATCTCAGATATGGGCCATTTCTCAAGGGGATTTGGCGTCCGAGGACTCGAACAACACATTCATACCGATCTGCAGCATGACTAAAATGTGGATGCCGATTCCGTAACATAGAGTTTTTGTTCCAGCGCATGGGGTGCCTCACGAAAAGAAAAAAGAAAGAAAAAAAAAACATTTGAGGCTAGTCACGTCTGCGTAGCTTACCCGAACAAAGCGTTATCAATCGCAATAGGCGACAAAATAATACGAGTGCAATTTAGCGAAGTCACAAAAATTCAGTCACAGAGTCATAAAAAAATATGGGACGAAAACAGTCATATCCGGGCGCAGGCCGCAACAAAACGTTCCGCGGGCCGCGTGGTTGAGACTACCTGCTATAGCGGATATGCCTCCTCGAGTACGCTGTGGCCGCAATTCGATATTCAACCCAAAGTGATCATTTCAAAAGCTAAATAACGACATTCTGGTAATTTTCCAGTCCCGTTCTTCATTGGTCGTGATAATGATGCCTAATCTTGTTGAGCCTAGAAAAAAACTTGACGTAACGACCATTGCTTGAGTACCTCGTTCTTTCTTACTTTCTACCACCCGTGACGCAGCATGCACTCACTCGTAGAAACCTCCGTTATGTGCAGCGTTCCGTCTTTCAGTGAATGCCTAATCGAAAACGTATCGAGCGGGTCGTACGTCTTCCGTTTAGCAGCGATTATGTTACACAATCAGGCCAGTATATTTACAAGAAAATGTTATTAAGGCGAGGACCTTAGATGTCTTATGAGTAGAAAAATCCGGTTTTCGGCGGCGGCAACCGCCGGCGACGTGAACCCAAATGGTACCTAAAGTCACATGACCTCAGAGACACATAAAGGGATTCTAAGAGCAAAATGTCACATGAAGTAATCATGACGTCATCGGGGGCGGCATGTCTCTGCAGTGACGTGATCTGCGAACCATAATTTGACTCTCTGTACCGGCAATTGAACTTTCGACCTAAAGTTGCTCAGTGCGTGAATGCAATTGCCGTCCGGGCTCTGAGGTGGGTCACACGCAACATATTTATGATCGGTATAACGGCTTTTGAACCATACTAAGAATTTTCGGTCAATTCGTAACGCGACCAAAAACAACGAACATTGCAGCAGAACAGTTGCGTAGACTTACAAATACAAATTGAGAGCTGATCATTATTATGGCTTCTAGATTAAGGCAGAGCGAATTCCAATTTCATGATTTGCCGGTCTGTTTTGAAAATCTTCGCGGGCGATTCGCCTTTTTACGTAAGCTGCGCTGCACTCGCGAGAGCGAACGAAAGGAGATAATGGACCAAGAACATAATTACATTTCCAGAGTTATGTAACCAACAAATAGACGCCGAATAGTCGGCTGAATCGAATTTGTCGTCCCGACGCTAAAGCTAATGCGCGTAGTCACGCGGGAAAATGCGAGACGCCGAATGGCCGGCCGCATACAGTGCCTATTGAAAAAGGCCAGCGTTACGTAAATGGACTATTGAGCGCTCGGTAACTTTATTATCTGCGTGGGGCGCTTCGGACCTGGTAGCTGTGACGTAATTTATAATCCATGGCAGGTCGCACTTTTCATTGTAGATAAAATGGGGATGATAATCGCAAAGCGCGGATCGATATTTCGGGCCGATTTCGGAACGCAGCCAAGGAAATATCGCGCGTTCCATTAAAAAAAATGAATAAAAGAAAAAAAAAGGCACAAATTAGGTTTATAGCAAGTGAGCAGATACGTCGACGTCGTTAAAAGCGAGAGTGAGTACGTGAGGCCGGTGCCGTACAAGAAGATTAAGCGGACATCAAACAGGGGGAACATTAACGAGGCAAGACTACCCAAGATCGAAGATGAGAGGAGGGTCACGTTTAGCGTCTTCGGCACGGTTGCTCATACGAGAGTCTTAAGGGACGCCGATAAACACGGTCCTTTCATCATGTCCGGCGGGCGAGAAGCGCCGAAGAGGGGAGGGGATGGGGGGGCAGACTATGCAATGGGAATCATGGGGGGTGAGTCTATCAAATTGTACCATCTGAGCCATTACGCGGTGGCCTCCCGTGCCGCTTCATTTCTTAGTGGCTTTTCCCCACTCATCGGCGCAGAGTATAAAACCCGAGGGAAAGCTCTTAATGGGAAATGCCTCCCAGATAACGGCGCGATAACAGTGTAGGCGCGTTCCAGGGGCGGGGCGACGCGTCCGTCCTATCTCTCTCTTTCCTTTACCGCTTCTGCGGCCTCCCGTGTGGCCGTTTGTGCGCGCAGAGCCATCACGTATACGAACTACTACATTGAAGAGAGGCTCGCCGAATAGCGGAGCGGTCGGCGAAGCCGCGGAACCTCATCTGAAAGGGAGCTTAAAGCTGCGGCTGAGCCCTGATCTCGCTACCGCTTATATATATGGCGCATATATACTCGCGGACGCAAGCGATCCCCTAGCGCTATTAGTTGCCTGAGATGCTTATCTCTGATTGATGAAGAGAGATGTCCAAGGCGTCGGGGCGCATAAGCGGTGTGGAGGACGGAGTCGGCAAGATCGCGAGGAAACCGCGGAGGTCGATATGGGGTAAAACAAGGGGGGATTATTCTCGCTTATCTGCGGAATCTGCGCTGCGGCTCTTTAACATAACGAGGGCGTAGAGGAGATACGCTGCAAAGAAGCGAGATGGTCGGCGCGAATCCACGCATCTCTGCAGGCTGCGAGGAATGTGCTATAGCTTCTAGTAGCTGTGAGAGGGAAATAAGAGTCGAAAATATGGCCACTGCAACCGTGGAGTGCCTCGCTGCGCCCGTCGGAAAGCGTATCTCCAGCGAGTGCCTATAACGACGCTCGAGGGCATTAGACACATCGCGGCGGTTCATCTACGACAGTTCCCGATTCTCGGCGCGGAGAGTCGCACGGCTGTTAAAGATAACTTAAAGCGAACGAAGACGATCGCTTATAAAATATATACACGCGTGAAATACGACTGAATCCTCGCATATTTCTCTCAGTTATCTAACCGTCCCCTTCCACTGAGCGCAAGTGTTTGAGCGAAGTTCCTCAATGTCGAACCGTTACGAAACATCTTTCTTATGTATTGAAGAGCCAAACAAGCTAGAGAGCAAATTCAGAAACGCGATATTAAGTGGACATGGCGATCTATCTTCTCTGGTCCAGCGTGTGATCAATTATTCGCTTGAAGTTTATCAGGACGCAGCTATCTAACATTGCGTAGTAGACACTGAACAAATAATAAAAAAAAGAAAACAGACATGCAACATCTTCCAGGGTTGCGCACAGCGTATATGTCTGCCATACACTTCTGCTGAGATGAGCGCCTAAGTGCAGACTTAAGATCTTCCTACAGTGCCGCCGTTAAACATTCAACATGTGTGGTTCCAAGGAATGACGCACTATACAGCTCACGTGAACATGCACATAGAAACTTGAAGGGCTTCAACGAAATTATTCGTGTGCAAAAGCTGTTAGTTTTTAAAACTACGATGCTTCATAGTTAATCCACCTCCCACACTATGCCGCGACTACTTTCTCAGCTGTTCTTTCATTTGCATACCATTAACACACCGATGGTGTTAGCGTCTTGTTGGTCGGGATTTTTCGGTCGGCATCATGCTCGGGAAAAAAAGAGAAAGAAACTTCAGCGATTGAAACATGCATTCGTTGACATCCCACATACAACATACACCAGAGCATTCGTTTCAATAAAGACCAAGCACAAAGCAAACATCCAAACCACATAATCGATAATAAGGCCCGATAAGCGCGTAGGGCTCCCACATACGTTTCCCAGTAAACATTACTGTTGCGAAAGCTGCCGCGGCGGCGGCAGCTTGCGAGGTGGGGAGTGACGTCACTGGGCTTTCGCACATAAATAACACACCAGCATTTATTACCGGCGATCTTAATGATGACATTGCGAAACCATACAAGGTTCCTATCATTTGGGACAGGGAACAAGTTTGGACTCGCATGCTACAATGACCCCCCAATAACCATGCACGAGGTAGAGATCGTGTTTGAATTCTGTCTTATAGGCCACGAATGTATCGAAATCAGTCGCAGTCGCGGAGCCCATCACAATGTATTATAACAACCGCAAATCGTCACTATCATTACTCTAACGCAATGAAGCTTGTGTGCTGGGAGCTTTCAGGGCAAGCGAGACTTTCTTCCGATTTCGCGCCTGGGTAAATGCAGTCACGAAAAAACATGTGTTCAAACAAGGCAAGCACTTGTTCGTGAGCTTAAACGTTTTTAGTTTTCTTTATAACTTTTGTTTGATTCACCGTATACATATCAAGTACGAGAACTGTCTGGCAAAGAGAGCGAGCGAGTGAGAATTGGAAATGACCTGGGAGTTAGTATTATGTAGAAAGTACCGATTCGCCTGAGGGAGCTCACGTTTAAAACATAGCCTTCCAGGTAGCTTTAGAGTATGGCCAACGCTACCACCGTGACGTCAGAACTTATGGTCAGACGGAAGAGCCGCGTCACGGTGCCAAGCGCCGGGTAATGAGGTGAACCCGAATCCAGAGCACCCTTCCAAGCAGCGCAGCTTCGCGGCGACGCAAGCGCTACTAATAGAAAAAGTACACGCACCTTTGACAGCTAGTTTCGAAGCGCTCTCGTTAGGACTATCGCGGAAGGGAGTGGAGGGGGGGTGGGGAAGGGGGTATAGAGGAAGGAGATAAAAAGAAACCAAAAGTGGACCACAGCGAGAAAAGCGGAATGAGGTAGAGAATAAAAAAGGAAAATAGCTGAAAGGCGCGCAATTTTGTTTCCCTCGGACGAGACCCTTCTGGTGCCTTCTAATTGGCGAGGGCATGGACACCATTTGCGGGCCGGCTAGCCAGCCGGCCGACCGACCGGGCCGACCGACCGGGAGGAATGCGCGTCGGCCGCGCGCGCCACGAGCCACCGCAGTGTGGCCTCAAGAGCCCGCGCGGCAACGACGGCGGCGGCAGAGGCGCTTGGGTGAGCATCCGTGCCCTTCCCCGTGCCAACAAACAGACCAGTTTAGCTCGGCCCGCCATCGGGAAGGACCCAGAGAGTGTGCGCTCTCTGCCTTCCTAGAAGCCAATCAGCGCCGTCTGCCCCGTTTTATTTACTTCTTTTTTATTTTATTTTTTCGCACCCGAAGTGAAGAGCCCGTGTTTTTACTCCATCCTGGGCTCCCGAACGTTTTCCGCGCCGCTTCCTTCCCACGCCGTCTCCTGCTCCCTGGGTGCGCACTCCTGCCGCAGGCCTGATGCACAGCTTTCAACGAGCCCCCCAGCCGCTGCCACCACGCTCTGCTTTTCTAAAAATTTCCACGCCTCGATCTCGATCAGAAAAGTAAAGGCACAACACCGCCTCTCGACCGGAGAGTGCAAGCGACGTTGTATATTTATTTTATCTTTTCACCTATGCATTTTTTAGCTTCGTTCGTACCTCTGTGCGTGCTCTTCATGTTGTTGTTCAAAGTATGATTGGAAATGCTGGCACCTGTAGGCGGGAACACTGGGTCACCGCTTCTGCGCGCTTCGCCACGACACCAGAGTTGACACGTGGCTGAACTGTGATGAGAAAGCTCGCACAGGGGGGAAGTAGGGGCAGTCCAAGCTCATTACCGGTTAATTGCTTAGCCCGAGCAGAATTCTATCTTTTGCTTTCTAGAAATCATCGACTACTTTCGCTTGGCCGTCCATTTTCCTACCGTTGCAGGCTCGTCTCGGCACAAGTGCTTTTCACTGTCCATTTAATCCCTAGCGCACTGATGAGTGCCGGCTCGCGAAACTCCCCGGCGAGCTTTCGGCCATCACTCGCTAACCGCAACGCAAAAGCGTCATGCCGCTAAAACGCTGTCATCTGGCCTGGCCGTATCTCCGTCGCGACTCATTTGCAATGCACACGGTAAAGCACGCTAGGATGCCGTGCTGGACTCCCCGTGGAGCAGCAGCCCCTGCACAGGCAGCATAGTGGGATCACTGAAGCACCGCCGCCTGCGCAGGAAAGTCCACAGCCCAGGGGCATTTAATGCGTCCCGCAGCTTCCTAACGGCCGGCGAAGCCTCAACGACAGCCGAGAGACGCGACCACGCACCTTCCCAACACGGCTGCAAGTTTCATCGACCATTCTGAGTGCAGGCCGCGGAGGGAGCACAGCAGTGTGGATATATACATATATATCTATTAAGAACTGCCCGTGGCTGATGGTATCGGTCCCATCAGCAGGCACACAACATTTGTCCGACAAAGCGCTGTCTGATGTGTAGTCTCTTTAGCCGTTTCCATAATTTCATGTTTAACATTATAAAGCTTCCGAGCCAACGCGACCGGAGTTTCATGTGGGCGAACTGCAAGACCATCCGTGTACTTTGATTTAGGTGCATGTTAATAATCGCGCGTGGTCAATATTAATCTGGAGTCCCCCCACTACAACAGGCTCACAATCATATCATAATACCAATGAGAACCAGCAGACAATGACGCCAAGGAAAGTGTAGGGGATGCTACTAGTAGTAATTGCAATGCAAAAGTCAAGAAAGAAAAGTGGACGAAAAGATAACCTGCCGCTGGCAGGGACCGAACCTTCGAATAACGCGTCCGATGCTCTACCAACTGAGCTACAGCGGCGGTCATTCCTCCGTCCAGCCTATAGGGCACATATGTTCATTCCGAACGTAGGGGTGTCAGTCAGCGCCGCCAGTAGCCACTACGGCGAGTGTGGAACACTCTTTTTTTGCCCGTCCACTTTTCGTTCTTCACATTTGCATTGCAATTACTACTTGTAGCATCCCCTATACTTTCCTTGGCGTCATTGTCTGTTGGTTCCCATTGGCATTGTGCCTAACAGAGAGGACTAGCCCTAAAATTTCCACTTCATTCATGGCGAGGGTCTCATTCTGGCAGACTTGATGCCTTCGAGTAGTGTGCGAGGGATTATTGGTCAGCTGTCAGCTCGTAATATGATCACTTGCTGCGTGACGCTAACGGGCAAAACAAGAGTGTTCCACACTCGCCGTAGTGGCTACTAGCGGCGCTGACTGACACTCCTACGTTTAAAATGCACATATGTGCCCTATAGGGTGGACGGAGGGATGACCGCCGCTGATTTTGTTTTCGTTTGTTGGGTTACGCAGTGAAAGACTGGTGCAGAACTTTATTTTCTATGTCCAGATATTTAGAAACTTTAGCACACACACACAGACACACACACACAAAATAGCAACACCCTAAATAAGCAAATCTGATGTGCACTAGCGCATAGAATTTTTTTAATGCAGCGAACGTTATCAAAATCGATGGGAGTCGTAGCCGACAAAAACGATTTCTCGGCTCCCACAAGCCATTTAGACATAGGACCCCCGCTAATGCCTCGTAAGCCCGCTGGGTTTAACGCCTTCTCGGTCTTCTCCAAAGACGACATGGTCGTGCCGCCTGTGGGTCCCGGTGGCAAAGGCTTACGCGTTCCTCATTAGAATTGGTGACACGCCTCAGTGTGACTCTTGCGGCACCGAAAAGACTATTGAATGCCTCTTGAGCATTTGTTGCCATTGCGACCTCTGCAGCCCTGCCTTCTGCGGAGACAGTGGTATCACTGTTAATTTGTACGAGGAAACCAGAAAAGGGGCTAGAAAGAAAATATTGGAAAGGACGGACGAGGATAAAAGAAATAATCGAGCTAAGTGCGCCATGAAGCACTTAACGAACATAAAAAAACTGTAGCACACTCCGAACGCTATCAAAAAGCACAGCAGCGTCCTTAACAGTGATACCTCTGCAGCATGTCCGACGTGTAGCAGACCTCTGAGCCACTGCAAGCTACTTGCGTTTTTCCAGGTTGCACTGTTGTACCCCATTCCCGACTGCGCCGTGATAAGCACTGGATATATGCATGTAGTTTGAGTGCAGCAGTCTCCACACAATCCTCCGACAACACGGCAACTCATCTGAGAATATCACAAGTGATTACAATGCGAGACTGTTTTGTTCTTGTACAGTGTCCGTCCTTTCAAGTCACTCATCGATTTAGCTCTTAAAAGCGGCCACTAACGAACTGACACTCGTCGTCGACGCGGCGCCTAGGTATCGGTAGTTGGACCGGAAGGTAATCGAAATAATTCACCGCGCATGTATACACCCCGTGGAAGTAGACGACTTCCCCATGAAGCAGTGGGTTTTGCTAGTGTTATAACTATAGTCTTGGCAACATTTGTAATCAATTCACCATTCCTCCTAGTGATTCCTCCTGACCATCATCGATTCCTTTCTTCATTGACCTGCTTCTGTCATGCTCCCAGCTTCCATCTGTGGTCTTTTCAGCGGCAATAATTAATAGTTCCTTTCCATGCTCACTATAGTCGGCCGAGTCGAACATCTCGCAGTGGCGCTGATCGATCCTTCATACGCGAACTGAAAGGTAAGGATAATAGTAAGAAACAAGCGTCAAACGGAGCTTTTCGTCTCGCGTTACAAAAAGACCACGCCAAGACGATGGGCCCCTGCATGGAAAAGCGAGCCATTGAGCGCTGCCTCGAGATGTCAGTACACACACCGTCATCACTCGCCGATGCGACGTCACGAGCTATGATAGGTCCTCTGTCACTCGCCGATAACGCGCGCGCATTGCGCAGTTGAGGGGGAGAAGCTGAATAAGGACGAAAGTATGCTCGCCGTCCAGAGCAGGCGATTGATGCCAGAAGCATGACCACCCTACACAGTGCGACCGGCCGCGGCGCGACGGCCGCTCGTTGGGCCACGGTGCGCTGACTGGTGTCGTTGTTCTCGCGCGGGCTCGGAAGAGAGAGCGGAGGAGGAACACAAAATAGACAACGCGCAAAGCGCGGCGCTGAGTGAAGGGGGAACGACCCTGGCGCGGAGTGGGGGGGCGGCCTCCGGCGTCTTCGCTGCGCCTGTCCACGCTACGCTGCAACCGGCGCGGGCCTGTTATTTTAACCTGCCCCGCGGCTGGCTGGCTCTCTTGGGGCACACTTGTTCACCGCAACGACGCCGGAAGGCGGCAACGTCGAAACGTGAGGCAAGGGAAATGTCGCGAACTCTGTCACGGGCACGTCGATCTCTCAGTGGTGCTCGCAGCAGCCTGCCTCGGATGTCGTCGGCAAGCGTAACATTTTGGCAGCGAGCACTGCTTGTTGCGCGGTCGCTTCTATGCCGCATCAACCGGACCTTGTTGCCATTAATGAGCAGTTGTGTAGGACGCAGTGGCAGGAACAGCAGTTATCAGATCACGGTGTATATCATTATCGCTCTCTGTGAGTTCTCGCGCGCGCGTGCGTGCGTGCGTGTGTGTGTGTGCGTGCGTGCGTGCGTGCGTGTGTGTGTGTGTGTGTGTGTGTGTGTGTGTGTGTGTGTGTGTGTGTGTGTGTGTGTGTGTGTGTGTGTGTGTGCGTGCGTGCGTGCGTGCGTGCGTGCGTGCGTGCGTGCGTGTGTGTGTGTGTGTGTGTGTGTGTGTGTGTGTGTGTGTGTGTGTGTGTGTGTGTGTGTGTGTGTGTGTGTGTGTGTGTGCGTGTGTGTGTGTGTTTACGCGCGTTCGTGCGTTGATTACATTGATAGTTAGGGAAATAGGGTGACAAAGTATGAAGTGCTTCTTCATGCTTCTCGTTTTCACTTGTTCGTGGGCTAAGCCACCACGACAGACAAAAATAATTACATCAAAAAATAATAACGAAAGAAATACGAAAAGGAAAAAAGAACACCAATAGACGTGAAAAAGAAAACCTGAGAACCAATAAAGGTAGAAACCAACACTGCATTACACAGTGTCAGGAGTCAGTGCGAGGTTGAAAAAAGAAGTGTTAAATTGTGAATGCATGGAGGACACTGCTAATATGCTTCGAGACCAGGTCGCAGATAACCAAAAAATTGTGGGTAGCAAGTGATTTTCTCATGTGCAGAAAATAGTTTTTGAAGGTATATGGCATGATTCTCCGTTGATGCATGCTTGAAGCTTAGTTCTTGCCTCAGCTGGGTACAACATTTTCATGTTCACGAGCGGTATCTGAGAGATATATTCATATGTTTAACGTCCAATACGTCATAATGAGTCATCTCGCCCTATGTTGCCCAAGGCAAATTTGTGGAAACTTTCTTCAAGATACGCCGCAACCAATGGCTGACCGCGATCGATTTTAGTGTACACCATTGCCATTTTTTTAACAGTATCGCACGAGCACTGTGCGCAGGATATGGTTGCGTCTAGTATTCACGAAAGGCAACGAGATCTGCCGACGATGCGCAAGCGCAACACTGAACTGCGAGTGCCGTCTGCTACGCTGTTTACTCCAACATATCTTTAAGTAATCTTTAAGTAAACAGCGCCGTACAACTGAGCACATCGGAGAAATGGCCAAGAGTATGCGCATGCGCTCTATGCGCCGCCAAGTGCAAGTGTCCTCGGCTGTGCTGTTCTGCTAGGCCCATTCGATACCTGCTGCGTTATCAGTCCCTTTGTTTTCTTTTTTTTTTTTGGGGGGGGGGGGGGGGGAATGACATACACATCCACCTGGAAAGCGTGAGCATCGAGGAAGCCGAGACACACCCACTGATGTCTCTCTTTTTCGCCATATACGTTTGCCCATACTACCGGCCATTTCTCCGATGGGCTCCGTTGTACGGCGCTGTTTACTTAAAGGGACCGACAACCAATTTTTATGGTGCCTATTTTTTTTTAGCCCAACGAGAAGCTTACCGGTCAGTGAGTCTAATCACGGAATGTTCAAGTGGAAAACGCCGCGAAACATTTGTAATCAAAATTTTTCTATCTGCGGCGAATATGAAGTCCTATACTCCCACATGCTGCAAACAGTGAGCGCGAGAGCGGTTCGTGTCCGAGCGCGCTGGTTTACTGCGCATGCGTGCACTCCACGCGCATGCGCCGTGGCTCGACTTGGTCTACTGGCGGCCGCGACAGCAGCGCCGCTTCTCACCGTGCAACTCCTTTTACGTCGTAAGCAGCACAGAATTGAGCGGGGCTGGCTAATAATATACATATTTTAATTTTGAAGACTGGCGCGCATGACAGCATCAGACTACGTGACTACGTACAGCACAGTGATGGACTCCATATTCCATAATCCAGCTTCAAGGCTCTTCCGCTAGGCTGCGCGACATGACGGTTTTTGTCACTTTTAAGCACGATTTAAAAGTATAAATCCTAGTCACAACGCGAAAAGAATGCTGGAATCTGTCACTATATTTCATGGTCTTTTCATTTCTACTAGAATCTAATCACATGTTCTGGCGAGTTGTCGGTCCCTTTAAAGATTACTTAAAGAAGTTGAAATAAACAACGTACCAGACGGCGCTCGCAGTTCAGTGTTCTTTGTGCTCTTTTGCATCGTCGACAGATCTCGTTACCTTTCGGGAATATTAGACGCTACCATATCCCGTGCTCAGCGCTCGTGCGATATTGTTAAAAAATTGCAAGGGTGTACATAGCGCCGCGTTCATGGGCACATATCACCATTTCGTTTGCACATGTTCTTTTGCAATGCTTTTTAGCTGTTCATTTTACGATCTCAAACGCTCTACGTGAAACAAGCGCTGCGGGAACGTCTACTCTTCCTGTGTTTATTATTACTGCTTATCTGTGCATCGTCGTTGGCAAAGCTGGGCGCACTTATCCGAGCGGAGACTATTGCCAGTCATAGCGGTCGCGTTCTGCATGCTGCAGACGACAAAGTGCCTGAAAGCAATACAAGTATCTTGGCACGAAGCTTTGCAAACAAACATTTTCGGTGCTCGCATCAGCGGACGGCAAAGAGGCGTGCTCGCGCGTAGCACCGTGACCGAAGCCGAAAAAGGGCGGATTTAAGGCTATACGGCTACGAGGCAGCGGACTCGGTGCAAACAAAGCGCGCGGCGCAAGCAGGCTGAGCTCTTCGATGCGCGAGCCCAGCTGGGGTATAGCAGCGCCATAGGCCGATTGCCGCAGACGTTTGGCGTTGAATGCGAGGCTGCGGCCGACGCTTGCGCAGCGTGCAGTGCGCGCCGAAACGCGCCGACCAGAGTTTGCTTGTGCGCGTTTGTTCGACGATACACTGCTGCTACAAGAAAGAAAAACAAATGCGCAAGAGCACGGTTCAAGGATAAAGCCACGATAAGTCACGAGCTCCATCATCCTCCGCGTAAGAGAGGAACAGAAAAAACAAAAATGTAGGAGAAATAAAGCGAAGCCAGTTTCGTTAACCTGCACAGAGGAAAAAAAGTAGACACGAAGAGAGAAGGGCAAGAAGCGGAACGGAAAGCGGCGCACAATATACTGAGACGCCACACGTCACTCTAGCGCAGCCTTTCGCCGATAAACCTTCAGCCGTAATTCAGCAGATTGATGAGTCCATCTGCTACGGAGTAATGACCTGTCTGTTTCGATTCAAGCAGCCACAGACATCGCTGTTATACCGCAAGCATGTCGCTTCGGAAAGTCACGTACGTGTTGACCTTCAAGGATTTATTCGCAAGCACGTTACAGCCAGCGTTTTTTCGACACGCTGGTCAGGCTTTTTACCCTGTAGACGCTTGTCTTCAGTGATCGGAATATTTAAGCACAGTTGATAGGAACTGCACTTTAGCTAAAGTGTTACTGAGCAATAAAATATATCCTGTAACTAGTAATACTACTACTATAATAATAATAATAATAATAATAATAATAATAATAATAATAATAATAATAATAATAATAATAATAATAATAATAATAATAATAATGGCACTAATAAGATGGCTTATTTGCGGGAAGAAAGGGGTTTTCCTCATTGTCCGGCTGGTAAACCGAAAATTGGGAATAAACGACATCGGTTACTTCATTGTGTACAACATCCCAAATAACCATTGCGCTTATAAGAGGTGAGGCAGAGCGGCAGGCTGCAGATTTCTCGACCACATGTACTACTGCGTACATCTTACCTTAAGTACATCTACAGCGTGTCTATAAGAATGCGGGCCTTTTTGCATATACCACTGCTATATATATACGCTCTCTGCGACAAAACTTGCGACAGTGTTGCCCTATGCAGCGGTATACTTCACAGCAATAATACCGCGCCATGCTGTGCAAAACAAAAGCTGTTTCAGGAGAAAATTTTGCAGAAAGCGAACCCTTGAGTGACAGTGTCTAATCTCCGGCTTAGAGACACGGGCACAGTTATCTTCCATCTGTTCCAAGAAGGCCAGCCACTTCGCTATGTTTACACTTCCACCGCCGCACTCAGCGGAACTCCCCAACATTTAATGCGGGACCTCTTAAAGGAGAGTACTGTCCTCGAAGAATGATAATACTATATACTATTGGGGTTTGACATAAACCCACGATAGGATTATGAGAGACGCCGCGGTGGAGGGCTCCGGAAATTTCGACCACCTGGTGTTCTTTAACGTGCACTGACATCGCACAGAACACGGGCCTCTAGCATTTCGCCTCCATCGAAACGCGACCGCCGCGGCCAGGATCGAACCCGCGACCTTTGGGTCAGCAACCGAGAATCGTAACCGCTACACCACCACGGCGGGCCCCTCGAAGAATGTCTGGGTACGATGGCGATAGGGCTTATCAGGAACGCGCAATGATGCGCAATTTTTCGGAGCTTATGAGGAACACCAATTATGTTCGCAAAATGAGATCACTGAGGAGCGACAGTTATGCCGCGTGGCGGAAAGGGGCTATTTGTACGCTAATTTCGTTGTTATGGGATTGGCCTCGCGCGCTGCCAGTCCATACACGTCGCAGATGGTGCACTCGGTTTTTTATGTATACATACGTGCGCACAAAGAAGAACAAAAAAATAACGGAAATATGGGGGGTGCAATGATCAAAGTTTGCGCAAGGAGTAATCGGGTTGCTCCTTTTCGTTTGTCTTCTTAGTTCCCGCTGCCAGGCTGCCTCGTTTTCTGAGGTATTTCTCTGGGCGCTCTTGATTTTTCTCGCTTGCTTCTTTTTTTTTTCATTTTTTTTTCCATCTTTCGGATGACAAAGGGAGCGTCACATTTTCTTTGCAATGCTCTCGTTGTTTTGTTTTGTTCTTTGTACTTATTCAGTTCGTTACTAAAAAAAAAAAATGTGTCGTGTTTATACTCACGTCATATTTAACAAAGGATGAATGATGGTAGATATACAGCCGACTAAAATAATATAGCAAGAAGATTAACCAAAATCACGCTAAGGTGACTGCCCTACATTGGGGGCAAGTGTAACGCGGGTGAGGGAAACGAGAAAAATATTTTGAAAATCAGAAAAATACTCAACATACAGTATGTGCGAACACACTCGCGAAGCAACATTCATCGATACGATTGTTCGTAATACACAAACCGTGTCACCAGCTCAATCCTTTTTTTTTTTTAATTTTTACAGCGCGAATACGCGTACGGTCAACATATATGTGCGGCATGACGCTTTAAAAAAATTGAAGCGGATCTATGCTTTGTTAGCGAAATATTGATATCCGCACATATAGTACGATATAACCATGCACGCATGCACGCCACCCTAAATTTATGGTGTAAGCGCAGGCGAAGACGATGTCAGCGTCAGGCTCCCGTTTAATCAAGACGAATGGCGACATACGAGAACCGGTATAGGAGTGACGTTTTCAAAAAAGGCGTTCAAGGAAGGGAAGGCGGACGAAGCTGACGAACCAGATTGGACGCGACAGCTGCGCTGTACAGCGCAAATATAGCCCTGTCGACGCTTCTCGTTTCAGTGGGTTTATGCTTCACGAAATGTCGTGGAACAAGACTACTTCCGGGACTAGTCCACGATTATTGAAAACGGGGTTATTCGAGGTACTATATAGAAACGACAAGTTTCGCCTTCGCCGAAGAATGGGCATAACATAGCGACCGAAATCAGGACTTGCGAGCGAGAAGGATTAAAATGTAAAAGCAAGCTATTAATTTTGTTTTAAATATGCGAGATTGGACGGAATCTTGTAAATGCAAGCAATTGAAGCCGACAATTACGCCGTAACTGGCACCTTGCGTCAGCTTTCAGAAATGAACCATTCCACAAAAAGTGTTCCACTTACTGTTTCTATCTCCTGTAAACCTTGACTGTAAATGTAAATTTTCAGTGGAACCCACATACACTTAGTTACACCTTTCTTGAGACCGTGTCTGCCCGGAACTTTGCTATAGCAACAAAAGTTTTATGGCAAATCCGGGTTATGAGTACTGGCCCACTTCAGTTGTGCAACTGCAAATATGTGCATGTCGCATTATGTGATTTTTTGCCAATTCGGACGCCTGCCATTGATGTAAATCTCAAAATGAATCCGTGACAGTGTTTTTTTTTTTTCTGGCGGTGAGCCTTCTACAGCTATTATTTAAAAAGCGGTATTGCTATTTTATAATCAATAGTCGCATTGTGCGACTATCAATGCCTATACGGATGTCTTCCATTGACACTGTTATCGCCTGCACAAGCCACATTTTCAGAGCTGCAGAGCGCAACTGTTCGATTATATAGGGAGGGCGAAAGGCCTTGCGCTCGTCTGGGCAGTTTTCAAGTTCCTTTCATATTTACATAGCACGCGTTTTCTTTTAGTGACTGACCATCATGCGTTCTGTTGACTTTCGTCACTCATTGATTGGCTTGGTCGCTGGGCTCCTCAACTATAAGAACTACACCTTTGCAGTGACGTATAAATCGGGACGCCTACATCAGGACGCAGCACGGAGAGAGAGAAAGATTGAGAAACCAAGAGGAAAGGCAGAGAGGTTAGCCAAACCTTGGCTCGGTTGGCTACCCTACACATGGAGTCGGGGAAAGGGGCAAGAAAGAACAAGAGTAAGAAAAAGAAGAAATGAACAGTTATGAACAGTTAGCGTGAACACACACAACACGAACTCGCGCTGATAGTTCACTGACACTCGTGAAGTCTGGTCGTTTTCAGGTAGCACAATAAGGCTTTCGTAGCCTTGCGCATGCGCGAAACCGAGGGACAAGGTTCCAGGATCTTCTCTTCTGATAGCGGTCTTGCATCAAGACGATAGAGCTTGACTCCTAGACACTCTGGTAGGGTGGAAGAGAGCTATGGTCGGATGGCCTGTGGCATAGAATGTGCTCAGTCGCCTCCTCACAGCCTCACGCAGACGGAGACTGTCTATCTCGTTACTAGAACCGCCTGCCATCCTTGGCAATGATACCGACGCTTGAATCCCCCCCCCCCCCCCTTCCCCCCCCCCCCCGTCTCTCAGTAGCTCAACGCCGCCGACATACAAGGCCGGGACACATCCTTGGGTGACGTCATTGACAACCTCAAATCACTACTTTTTGACAAGTCCCTTCGCTAATTCGTCTTTCAGGATTGTGCATTATACCGCCAAAATGCTCACCCAGACGGATCAGCCCTTCCTCTTGTCATTCCTCAACATCCCCGCTCGCCTGTTATCCATGAACTTCACGATCATCAAAATGCCGGTCACCTCGGCGTGTCACGCCCCATATCCGCCGACGTGCGGCGGCATACGAGAAAATGTCAGCGCCGCATAAAACCATCGACGCTGCCCGCCGGGTGCTTTTAACCGCTCGACACTGCGTCGGAGCCGCTTATTTGCATTCGCTAGAACTTGGCCCTTTTCTTCTATCTGACAGCAAGTGGATCGATGTGACCACAGCTTACGCCCGAGCATTACCTTGAAGCTGTGCCAAAGACGTCACACCGATTTCCTTCCGCGACGTCATTTCATAAAATGGGGCTTCACGACATCTGCTTACGGAGCATGCCCGGTGATTCATGTGAGAATCCATGGCAGACATCCTGCAGTACTGCGAAACGAGGCCCACGCACGCTACGTCGTACCGTCCTCAAGCAAATGGCCGCAAGGAACGACTGAATCGAAGTCTGGTTGCGAAGTGATCCTGTTAAGGCCATGCTGACTGGGACCTTGCCTCACCGCGTGTGAAACTTGCCTGCAATTCTTCGCTCCATGACACTGCCGGTTATTCTCCATTTTTGCTATTTTTCGACCGAGAACCCACGTTGTCCATAGACACACCCATTCCGTTTCCACCAACTAGCCCTTTCACTTCATCACCCGGGCGGTTCACGCACAGCAAATATCCCGTGCTAACATTGCATCTCTCAAGAGAGCCGACGACGTTAGCACGAGCGACGACACCGAGACGTGCACTTTTCGCTTGATTCTATGGTAATGCTGTAATCCCCGTCCCGTCACGTTGGCATGTCGGAAAAACTGCTGTGTAGTTGTAGTACAGAGGCCCATACCGAGTGCATCGTGCTGGGACTCCCGTGACATGCGAAGTCGCCCCTATGTCTACTTCACCTGGTCCACAGTCGAGTGATATTGTGTGCCTCGCTCACTTGAAGCCTGATCAACCTCCCGGTGACATAGACATTCAGCCACTCCGAGATGGCGCTCCTTCCGCCGGAGATTATGCCACATGCGTATTGTATCTGATCGACTGGACGATTCGCGCGGGCGCCCGAGGAAGAAAACGTACTTAGCTCGGGCAATGAGCTTAACCGGCCATCGCTACAACTGCTATTGCAAATGCATCGTTAAAATAGCCTCCAGTGCAACTGCCTCGTCATTCGCGTAAAAATATCAATCTCGGAATGAATCCTTGATAGTGTTTGTTTTTCTGGGGGTAAGGCTAGCGCGTTAATCCCCATTGGAAATGATATCATGCGCACAATGCACGTCAGGGACTCGAAACGTGCAAAAAACAATTTAAAAAGACACACGCCACATAATAGGAACTTATCGAAACACATAATTAAAGGGATTCGAGAAAGCGCCGTCCAAACTTACCGTGTTTTATTCATCAGCAACCTCGTACGTTAGCTTAATGCAACAATTTCGTATTCGGGGAATTATTCTGAATAGCAGTATGGAAGAGATGCCCGATTTATGTTTAATTCAGAAATTTAGCGCCGTTTCATCAGGCACGAAGGACAATGCTGACAATTAGCTTAACAAGCGTCCAGTTCTAGCGGTGCGGTGGTGATACCAGCTCGAGGAATAACCCTGGGAATCAAGCTATCACATGTCACTACGTCTACGGCGGCAGAACTTGTGGCTCTGCGCGGTGACCTAGAGTACATCGCTTCCCAGAGACCGAGCAATTGGGCTGTGTTTTCCGACTCGAAACCGGCCTTATAGTGCATGCATTCAGTTCTCTGACGCGGATGCCACGAACAGCTCACGTACGAAATTGTCAAGCTTCATCACCACGTCAAAGAAACTGGCCACGAGGTGAATTTTCTGTGGCTACCTGGCCATTGTGGTATCAGTGGTAATGATGCCACAGACAAAGCACCTCGCGCATCCCATCAAGGAGAACACACCGTTCCGATTCCTCTCTCAAGGACAGGCGCTGCAAGGCATCTTCGTCACCTGCTTTTTCCTTCTCTCCTTACTTTCTCTCTCTCATCTTTATACTCCCCTTTCCCATTCCCCCCAGCGTCGGGTAGCCAACAGGGCCTGGTTAGCCTCCCTGCCTTCTCTATTGTTTTCCTTCGTTCCTGCCTGCCTTCCTTCACAAAAACAATTCTTTCAAATTTATGCGCCTGTTAGGGACAGGTTACAGGAAAGTACAGGAAAGTTACAGGAACAAAGTTACAGGAAAGTAAGAGAAAAAAAAGGGAAGCACTAATTTGTATTTCGTGCTTTATGCTCATTTCATTTCCCCAATCCTTATGAAAACATTCTATATAACTTTGACCTCCAAGAATGGCGCGTCGTCATCAAAACGACGCGTAGAATAACAATTTTCGTCGCCCACTGGCCACCGCGGATGCCTCTTTCAAAAGCGTCGCGATTCCGGGCGGTGGCACTTCCCACCAATCACCGTGCCCCTTTTGTCTCGTGACGTAGAGATCGCTCTAGCGCTGTTATCAGCAGTTGGGACGGACGCGTGTCGTTCGCTCGGAGGAAGAGGAGCGGGAACTGAAGGAGCGCCAACCGCGAATCGGCGCGAAAACGACACGAAGCCGCTGTCACAGAACGCGCAGCCGCAGCCGCTGGCTTCCATCTTCACAGTATAGACATATTCCATGTTTGTAAACAGGGGTAGGTTTCGTCGACATACTGAGGCGCTTGTAGCGACGTCGCGGCGCGTAGGCTCCGCCCAAGCCAAAAGCTCGCCACCTGCCCTCTATAATCACATAACAACTGGCACAGCAGCTAAAAAGCTGCCTCCGAGCGCAGCGCGTCGGGGGAGCCTCCCGCGCGAACTACCCCTGTTTTGCAAACATGGCATAGGTCTATAGTGGACGGGCTCTGAATTTTTTCTTTCACAGCCAAGTCTCCATGGCCTTGTAAACTTGAAATAGTTTTAAAGACTGATGGTGGCAAACAAGACTGTTAATACGCCCCACTACTTTCTTTTCCCCTTTTACGGCACTTTTGTTCCCAACAAATAGCGATCTATACGAAACGTTCAGGGGAATCTGGAAGCATTGCCATTCTTAACAAATGGTCCTTTGTTTTGCTGGTGATCTTGTTACTACAAGTCCGTGCGTCATTTCTGTACCAATAGGTGTTGACTTTTGTGCATAGTGTTTATTTTTCACTACAGTTTAGGTTAGTTCCTTCGTGTTTGTCAAAAACTTGACAAACACGAAGGAATTCGTGTTTGTCAAGTTTTTAGCGCTGTTTTTCCCTTCTTTGCACTCTGGCCTGCTACTCTACACTGGGGAGGGGGGGGACAGGGGATCGAAAGAGTGAAGGATGACGATGGTAAGACAGGGAGATGAGAATATAGTCCTGTTACGCTGGGGCAAATCTAAAGACGTGCATCCAGTCCAGTTGCTTGTAAAAATGCTACGACGGGTCCTATAACCACATTTGCGCTGCTGACGTCAGAAATGAACGTCAGAAATGATCGAAGAGATCATTTTCTGACGTTCTCTTGCGTACGCCGGACAGGTGCAAAATATATGTTCGAGTGTTTCGGGTAACTGACAGTGGCTACCATCGGGACCTGTGTCACTGCAGCCGATCAAGTGGGCATAACGTCTCGTGTATGCCACACCGAGACGAATGCGGTGAATCATGCATATGATGCTTCGCTTTAGCTTGTGAGGCATACGGAACTTCATTTCTGGGTCCCATTTGTGCAGCCGCTTGTGCCGGCGTTCAGGTTTGTTCCAATGCTCTAAAGTGGAGTACCGCATTACGTGTCGAAGTAAGGCGTTAGTGTCTGTTCGAGAAAACGCAATGCACACTTCCGGGGCATTATTTAAAGCTCTTTTAGCTTCAGCGTCATCCTCCTCATTCCCCATTAGGCCACAGTGAGCAGGTATCCACTGGAATGCTACATGATGTCCATTTTTCGCAGCAATGCCAAGAAGCTCTGCAATTTCTATCGATAAAGTATGATATGGGCCTTGGCTCATGACGCAGTCGAGGGTTTGAAGAGCAGCTTTGGCATCGCACAGTATTGTCCATCTACGAGCGGGCTCTGCGGAAATGAATCGCATTGCCTCCCGAATAGCAACAAGTTCCGCAGCAGTTGATGTGGTCTTGTGATCTAACTTGAAGCGGCGTGCGATGGTCATCTGCGGGATGACAAAGGCTGCGGCGGAAGTACATGACGTGGTAGATCCATCAGTATATACGTGTGCCGCACCGTCGTACATTGTATAAATGTGCAGTAGTGTAAGTTGCTTTAGGCCCCATAGATGGTACAAGGGACTTCTTCGTAATCCCAGGTATATGAAGCCTAACAAGAGGTCTAGGCAGGACCCACGGAGGTGTCTCAGGAACACGTGGGAGAGAAAATCTTGGTGGTATTATGTTCTCGTGCCGCGATATAGCTCTTGAATAACTGCAGTCTGGGTGGATGGCAGGGAGCGCTGATAGGGGATGTTGCCAGTGTCGGGTCAACAGGCAAAGGTGGGCTCGAAGAGGCTCGCAGAGCATATTGATGGGACAAGCCCGAGCTTCGGCGAGAGTTCCATTTGTTGATGTGCAGCGTGGTAAGCCCAAGCACGTGCGCAACCCCTGAGCTTGGATGCTTTCTAGCGTGCTCACACAACTAGGATTCATGTTTGAAATCACAGGCATGCTGTATCGCAAGTATCCTACGAATAAGGATTGGTACAGTTGCAGGAGAGCTGCCTCCGACGGGCCCCATCTTGCTCCTGCCACGACCCTAAGGACGTGGACAAAACTCTTCAGCTTTGACTTCAAGGCCGCGACGTGTTTTGACCACAATAGATTCCGGTCGATGATCACACCTAGGAATCTGTGTTGCGCTACAGTAGGAATCTCTGTTCCATTCACAATTACTGGGTATCTTGTCATTTGTTTTCGCGTAAATGCAAGCATTGCGCATTTTTCAGTTGACAGTGCGAGACCCTGACGTCGTAGGTACCTTGCTGTGACGGTCACTGCACGTTGTAGTCGAGCACGCAATTGGGGGGCGTGTAGCTCCAGACGCCCATATGCAGATGTCGTCCGCATATGTGCTAACCTTCACCGTGTCAGGAAGTTCAGCAGCAAGTCCGATGAATGTGATGGTTGAAAAGGATCGGACTGAGAACACCCCCTTGGGGAACCCCGCGGAGAATATTATAACGATGGGTATCTCCGTCGCTTGTCAACATATACTCGTACACGGTTCGGCCCGCTAAGGTAGGATCTGATCGATCACGGCTTTCTTACACTAAACATGCTTTCATGTTTCGTGAGGCACCCTGGAGACTTGTTATTAGCCAGGAAAGTTCATACAGGTGCCGAAAATGCAACCTTTCGATCATAAGCAATGTCCGACTTGCGTTAAGATATTGATAAGCCCATGATTATTAAGGTAATTCTACCACCTTTCGTCTTGCGCTGTTTTCTGCATTCTCATTTTGGTCTGCAGCCGCGCAGGTTGCCGATTTATACCATTCTTCTTTTTTCGACGACGGCACATGCATGTTCTTGAAAACCTTCCGATGTGCTTGGTCTGATTTCGTTTTCTTCAAAAAGAAAAAGAAAACGAGGCGTCTGTAGGCCTTTCAGTGTGTTCGCGTTACACAATTGATGGGCGTAGTTAAACTTCTGATGCTCTTTTTTTTCCCCTCTCGAAGTAAGTTTAAAGCAGCACATAACTTTGTGTGTCCTATGTCCTATTTCACGTGTCAGTGACTGTCTGGGCTAGAGCCTGGTCCACGAGTGTAATTAAATTTATTAACCTATCGTAGCGAGACCGTCTCACTGCACAGAAATAAATTTGCTTCGGGCGCTTCCTAATCTTGAGCCGTATGGTGACACGGTCAAGCGCAGATGCGCCATGGGAGTCCCGCGCAGAGGGCTCGGGCCCAGCCCTTGCGGGGCGAAACAACTGCGTGGACTGTGTTCCATATATAGTGGATGCGGCCAGTATACGGCTTCCCTGATCAGGCGCGTCAACCGTCGACTGCGCGGGAGGATGTCTTTGGCGCCGGCTGCTGGCAATCGGGATCGATGCCGTCGGTGAAGAGCGCTCGTTGGCGCAACCCGCCCTCTCCGTCGGGTCGAGGCGCCCTTAGACGTTCCTCAGCGCCAGATTTGAGGCGTCTTTCCTCCTCCCCCGTTCGTCGACGGAGGCGGCAGACGGGGGGCCCAGACGTGGTTGCAAATCCGGGGATCCTCGTCCAAAACGGGGGGGGCTGGCGGTGCCGGATATTGACCCATTAGCGCGATCCGAGCGCGCCACCTAACGAGACTTTATCAGGATGCTGTCACTCAAAGTGGAGAGGGCCTCCTCGGATACCGCATCCACCGGCTTCCAAGCAGCGTGGCTCGTGCGTAGCCGCCAGCTGAACACGCCGAGACCAGTGAGCCAGTGCAACTGCGGAGCACAGCTGCGTGCCCCCCTGGGCTCCGTAAACGTGCTCTGAAATACGATTCGAGAAGCCCGTCGCCCGGCATGGTATAACAGCTCGCCGTTACGCCCCCGCGGTGTAGAGGAGCGAAGTAAAGGCCACTTCTATCCCCCCCGGAGATCTGGATTGAAGAGGCGTGCACGGCAACTTTTCGTTATTTTAGTGCCCCGGTCACGAGGAACTTTGGGACTGATCCCCCTTTCAATCTAATTGGCCCCAACGCGAATTCGAACCTCATCCTCTCTCTCCGTAGCGTGCGCTCGAGATCTTATCGGCTGACCATTAAAGCACCGGCTCAAATGACTTGTTAATCATTGTAGTGAAGAAGTGTAATGTGCGAAAATCATTTGTGGCGAAGGCTTAGTGATAGACATTCGGGAGATGGCGTCGGCTACAAAACAAAGACATGCTCTCTCTGTATTAAAATTAATTCGAAAATGTGCGCCTCTTCAATGATAGCTGCTGGTATTTTACAAGCCGTCGTCCTTCTTTCGCTACTCCCTCTTCTGGTGTTTTGAAATGTAGCTTTATGATGATTCTATCAGGAAAAGAAAAAGAAAAGAAAAGAAGGGGGCGAAAAGAGTATACGCGTTCCAAATTGATTGGCTAACTTTCAACTTGTGCAATTAACGCGTTTGCCAATAATTAATTCGGTTAGCCGTCTGATTGTTCCGTGTCTGACAGATTTATTCATTTTACTGTTGAAACGCTTGCATGAAATCAATTAATTTGGGACGAGCCATTTCATCGGGACCGCAATTATCGCAATTATGTCGTCAGGCTCGCATAAACGCTGGCCGGTCTGGCCGACCAACATTCGAGGCGAATTCGGTCGTCATGCCTGCTAGGGTAAGGTTGACCAGACTAAACAGTATTACAAGATGCATGCAAACGAGGTCGAGTCGTGCTGGGACATCTCGACGTCCGACTAAACCAGGTCGTATCGAGCTTATGAAGACGACGCGTACGGAGCGTAGCGCTTGCACTTGTTGAGTGCTGCCTATGTTCTCGTTTCGTGGCGTTTCACGGCGAGCACTCGGCACCTTGATTTCCGGTTAAGAGAGGTGACGTCGGATTGCCGCGTACATGATGACACATTAACGAACGTGGCTGTTCGATCTTTGATATCTGCATGCTTAGTTATAATACGAGAATTCGTCATTCTCGCTTTTCATGACGTCGTTTTACCTCCATCAGTGAGATGTTTCTTAATTTCCCGCTCTGGAGCCTTGGTTCCGTCTTCAATGTCAAGCCTGAACATTTAAGACCTTTAGTGATGCTCAGTTTGGCTTCAGCCCCGCTGCAATTTCGACTGTCTTCGCAAATTTATTAAGCCTTCAAGCACAGGTCGCACTGCTGCATATGCTTGACTAGTACTCATACCGTTTTTTCTTGGTAGCGTCTGTATGTGAGTCGGTCGGTACGTATCCATAGTTCAAAAACAGCGCAAAATAAACACGGCCAAGGACACAGGACTGTCCCTGGTTATAAACTGCCATTTAAATTTCTATCTTGCTACGTTTGGGTGTACGATACCTTCAAACTGATTGTCCTCGAGTCTCGTTTCGTATTCCTCAGTACTGTTATTATGTAGTGAAAAAAAAAAAATTAAGGCACCGTCGCTCTAGGGGTGACAAGCCTGAAGGAAGTGCTGCGCTGGGCAGCCTTCTATGTTTCTCTTCTGTTTTCTCTGTCCTTTCCTCCTCTCTTTCTTTCTTTTTCTCCTTTTCTGCTTTCTTTTTGTCTTTTTTTTCCCCTCTATTTATTTCTATTCATTTCTTCCTCTCTCTTTATCTATTTCTTTCTCTATCTTGCTCTTTCTATTTTTCTTCATATTTTCCCCCCTTTCTCTCTCTTTCTATTTCGCACTTGCTTCCTCTTTTATTTCTATTTTTATACGTGGTTTTGCCTGCGTTGCGCAAAGCGCACTCGCTGTTTTTTTTTTCTGATTTGATAAGTGATCATCATCAAGGCGCTCTAATAACAAGAGGAAGAAGTCTTCTCCTTGGCGCGAGCGTGCGCTCACTTATCATCGTCAAGGCGCTCGAACAATAAGAGGAAGACTTCTTCGCGCGAGCGCACGCTCAATATGCTACACATGGAGCGTTACGCCAAGCGACGGCGACAACATACTACAGCATACTACAGCACACGACAGCATACGACAGCCCGGCCCCCTAAAGTGCTCCGCACTTAATATCTCGTGCATTATAATTATGAAGCCAATCGTTTTCAGAGGCGCCTGGCACTTCTATGAAGCAGACAGCCACAGTATAACTGTCATGCTTGTTAAAAGGTTACTGCTTTGTTTTTGTAAGCCAAATGAATGCACTTTCAAAGCGGCGTGAATTACAGTTGCTGGCAATCCTCTTGCCATCTCAGTGAACGGAGGCACTCGTCCTTACACTGTAGCGGATACTAATTGACATGTTAATGTTTGTCAGGCAACAGTCTCTTATGTATGTATGTATGTATG
The DNA here is from genome assembly GCA_030522465.1 of Rhipicephalus appendiculatus. Classification (NCBI taxonomy): domain Eukaryota; kingdom Metazoa; phylum Arthropoda; class Arachnida; order Ixodida; family Ixodidae; genus Rhipicephalus; species Rhipicephalus appendiculatus. The sequence goes on from JALIZH010032513.1 coordinate 490,550, forward strand.
TGTGTATGTATGTATGTATGTATGTATGTATGTATGTATGTATGTATGTATGTATGTATGTATGTATGTATGTATGTATGTATGTGTGTATGTATGTATGTATGTATGTATGTATGTATGTATGTATGTATGTATGTGTGTATGTATGTATGTATGTGTGTATGTATGTATGTATGTATGTATGTATGTATGTATGTATGTATGTATGTATGTATGTATGTATGTATGTATGTATGTATGTATGTATGTATGTATGTATGTATGTATGTATGTATGTATGTACTTAACCACGCTTACGACGATTGTACTCGTTGTGCTTTGGAAGTGGCTACAATGTTGCGGTGCTCATACCAAGCACGATTCCGGTCGTGGGTTCGATTCCCTGATTAAGCTGATATACAATGGAATGCGCGAACACCTTAATACCCCTCTTAGCGTGCGAGTTCAAGAACCCCACACATATGGACAACGTTAATCTGGAGCTATCCGCTTCCACAGTGCCTCTCGGAGCCCCTTATTCTCTTCGGGACGTTAAACCCCATCAATCAATCAAGCTTTCCGTTGTCCCGCATCACGCGCGCTCGTACGCCGCACGCCAGCCTCACGCTCAACGTTATCGCTTACGTGCGCCAGCACAAACCTCGGAGGCCTCCCGCTTGTTGCAGCCGAGCTCGCCCTGATCGCCGGTGCTGTGAAGCGCGCGCGCCTTGGTGCTTCAAGCGTCGCGGGGCAGCATCCTCGGACGATCCGCGTGGCGGGCCAAAGCGCAACAGCGTCGCCGCCGATGTCGTAAGCGCGGAACAGGTTTCCTGCCGCCACATCGGCGCGTCATTTGTGCATCGAGACGGCGGCGGCACCGGAGCAGAGATTAGAAATTCGCAATCCTCCAGTAACGAGCTTTGCGCCTGTGAACTCTCTTGCAGCACGCACTCGTCAGGTCGTTCGTCGTGGGTGCGTGGGTACGATCTTTACTTTTCTGCAGCGGGAGGAGCACGTGCCTTATTGCACGTGCATCCAGTTTCGAAGACTTCAGGACTTCAGCATGGAGCAGAAGCGTTGCCGCCCCTGTCAGCTGCTGCCTCGCGCGGCGCCGCGTAATTATCGGAGAAGCCAGGTGCGCATAAGCAACGGCACGAGCCGAGTACGTGCGCTGCAGTGAAGTCTCAGCGCATTTACCGGCAGTGCCAGCGGGCCAGCGTACCGACTAAGCCGCCAATTTCTTTCGACGCTCGAGCGAGCGCCGTGGTGCGATACGCACTCCCACCTTCCGTTCTTTTCTTTCTTCTGCTCTTAGCTTCCCGAGATTCGAAAAAGCGATCTGGCGATTAAATTTGTTTTCATTCGATTGAAAGGACTGCCGAGCTGCTCGGTACGTGCCCCTACGCGCGGTCTTCTCCCCGGAGTCTCACTATAGCTCCTTCTCCCGTTCCCTTTTTTTTTTATTCTTCGTTTTTCTTTCATTTTGCTACCGGAGAAAGCGCAATTCCGTGCTTTCGAATACGCACCAACTGCGCTGAAGTTCGGCTCAGTGGCGCCCGCGGCAGATGTGCTCTTGGTGTTGAGGGGCTTATTGTAAGTCCTTTCGCTTTTCCAATGTCGGTGCAGACAGTTGTAATACATATCACATTTGGGCATCCGTTCTTCGCACTACGCGACTTGGGCTGGTATGCATTTATAAATGAAAGAAGCGCGTAAACTTTATCCACTGGTTTCCGTCATTGTAAGCGGGTACATGGGGTCGTTGTGTGCCATATAGGGCCCAATGCTAAACAACACGGCAGATTTTCATGAACCCTGTAAGAAAGGGATAATTGTTTTTATGTCGCCTATGTTCTAGCCGAAAGCTAAAGGCTGTTGAACTTTATTCAAACCGACGACTGAGAGAAGGACAAGTGCTTCGGTAAGTGGAAACGAGCGAACGATTGCGGTCTTCAAACAGTTCAATTAACGATTCGCCACGTGAGTATACGACGCTTGGTTGCCGGCAATGGAAGAGCGTCGCAGCGCAGCCACTTGACGCTTTGTAGAGAAACAGATATGTATAAAATACGAGTTGATGCGGCGCTGCGGTCACTGTAACCGCACCAAGAGCGGCTTTAATTTGCTTGGAGGAACTCGAGGCACGCATATTTGTGCGAGCGTGCGTGTAGTGGCGTGCTTTTGTTTATCCAGAGCGACAACTTGAAGGTTATATGTCGTGCAATTTTCACGGCGACTGTTATATTGTAGCCCGGAATTTCTTGAGGAAGCAGCGAAACACACACACACACACACACACACACACACACACACACACACACACACACACACACACACACACACACACACACACACACACGCGCGCGCACGCACGCACGCACACACGCGCGCGCGCGCACACACACACACACACACACACACACACACACACACACACACACACACACACGCACGCACGCACGCACGCACGCACGCACACACACGCGCGCGCGCGCACACACACACACACACACACACACACACACACACACACACACACACACACACACACACACACACACACACACACACACACACACACACACACACACACACACACACACACACACACACACACACACACACACACACACACACACACACACACACACACACACACACACACACACACACACACACACACACACACACACACACACACACACACACACACACACACACACACACACACACACACACACACACACACACACACACACACACACACACACACACACACACACACACACACACACACACACACACACACACACACACACACACACACACACACACACACACACACACACACACACACACAGAGAGAGAGAGAGAGAGAGAGAGACAGAAAAGTTTGTCACCGCACCCAATTTATGGAAGGTTCTGCTGTGTGCACACTGTATACTTTACCATCACAGTGGCCTCATTGTTACCGCTTGAAGTTCTGTGTAAATAGCAATTGTTGCTTTGAGCGTCACTTTATAAAGCTTCGCATTCGCCTCTGTGAATCCATGAATGTTACCTTTTTTCGTTCATTCGTTCGGTTGCTTACTCCACGCGCGTAACATGCCTGTGAAAAAGCCGATTTCGGGAGTGGTAATGCTCACAAAACACCGCTGTACTGTAACGTAACCGAGACGCGACTTGTGAAGACGAGAGCGGAAAGTGATATGATTCGTAATTTCTAACACACTGCAGGATTTCTGCGCGACCAAAGGTACATCATGGCGTCGCATAGTATCCGTATACATACAGCAAAGGTCTGCTCAAATATTTACTCGAAGAAAAAGGGTACGGTATACGCAACTATTGCACGACGCTGTGATATGGCGCCCTTTCACGTGTCGAGTTACGCTGAGGCTGCGGCTCGGACAGGTGCCACGTCTTAAACCTGTCAGTCGTTGCCCACTGACGATGATCGACGCTGTCTCTGGCGGCCATCAAATCAGCTCTCTCATTACACTGCCGAATGATGGTATTGCCGTAAAGCTACGAATTCGAACTGACGACGGCCGTCGCGGCCATTACAGTTAAATGTTTGGAATGCATCTCAACTGAACCCTTTGGCAACTCATGGAAAACGCAGCCGGTATTCGCTACAGTAGTATATAGCACGGGTTAGTCGATAGCGTTCTTCCCCGAAAACTGTTTTCGGCGAGAGAGCTTTTCGGAGCGGTGACTTTGCCTTTTGTTTCGTTACTCTGTCTTTCATTCGTATACCCTCTCATGTAAACGGTGTAAATCATCGTCTATAGCTGGTTGTTTACCTGTATGCAAGAAACAGCTCTAAAAACAAACCACAGAAGTGTAAGGCACGAGCAAAACGGCACTGCGCTGTCGTGCCTATATTCTTTTGGGCCATGTTTCTATAGCGCTCTCACAGCATTGAAGGAAACGTTGAGTTCGCGCACTTGGGTTTCGTTTTTTGAATGTGTTCACTTCTCCCTTTATGACATACCCTCGAGTCCTTGAAGGGGCTCTGTACCACTTTTCCAAGTAACCATCGAATGACTGCATTAAAGGAGTTTATTGCCCCACGAATCGACCACTGCAAAAATTTTTAGAACCCGTCAAGTGAAAGCGGAGTTACAAAGATTTGCCGCACGATGTAATCGCTTTCTCTCTTCCATCGTCCCGACGAACACGCTGGAAGCTAAGCAGGGAGGGATGGCAGGGGGGGGGGAAAAGTTATGTCACGCGCACTTCATGACCTTGAGCACTATTCTTTTCTGTTTTCCTTCGAACGCGCGTCTTACTTTCAGTATGATCGCGAGCGAGCGCGTGGGCGGTAACTAAGGTCACGGTAACTATGCGGCCCACGATGCTCAAATCATCCAATGGCTGTGAATTTTGATATATGGCGCGGTCATTTGGGTATATGGCATCATTTGTAAAAAGGAGGGAACGATTTCTCGATGACTTTGAAAATGAATTCAAAATTCCAGGCCGCTTGCTGCACTATAACTTTTGACTAACGTGTTATCAGGAGCCTCGACTATCGATCGGCAGCGTTTTCTGACCATGCTGAAGAAGTCTTGCAGGGCCTCTTTGAGGAAATAAATATATACGCACGACCTTAAAATACGGCCTCCACTGGCAGGACGCGCGCGCACAAGGAAATCAACTCGGTAGAATTAGATCGAATGTGCAGTGGTTAACGCGTGAGAAAGGGTACAGCATACGAATTAGAGAAAGAGAAGCACCGCGGGAATTTCGGCGGCACGTCAAACGCTATTTCTTGCTCGCGACAGACGCAATCGGAGGGCGCACTGTGGCGTTTAGACCAGAGCCATTTCGACGGCGCACGTCGGAAGCTCCGTCGACAGAACTCGGGGCTCGCTGCCCCCGGAAAAAGCCCGAGGGTTTCATTGCGGGACGAGGAGGAGGATGCTAAACGAGCCGCATGTCGCGGCTGGCCGAGCGCGCGTTTGCTCCGAGGGCGGTGAGACGAGTCGCAACGCGGCGCGCGCGACTTAATCCCGCGGTGGAACAAAATAAACACGCCACCCAGGGAGGGACTGGATGGTGAAACGGCATCCTCCGAGGGTCGGTCCTCTTGTTTTCGCGCAAGAATCTCTCGCGCTCCGAAGAGGCCACGTGATTTACGTTACGCCTCGAGCTCGGCTGCCGTCGGAAAAGAAAACGTCGCCGCTCGGCGCGCTTGGCTGTCGCCTCCGATCTGCGCGTCTTTTCTTCGTCAAGGGCGTCACGATCTGCTCACCGCCTGAGCCAAAGCAGCAAGCCGGCGGCTTTTGGGATTATTTGTCTCTTGCGATGGGCCTCTTTCCGGTTCTTTTCTCTCCGACCTCTCGGGTCCCGTTGTGCGACCTCCGGTCACGGAGTCGTACAGTCAGTACGTGTTGTGCCCACCGAAACGAGGGCGCGGCGTATTGGCGTCGGACCATAATTTGGCGCTCCTCTCCCGATAAGTCCGTGGAGCTTCTGTTTTACATCGAAGACCTTAAATGCGCTGCTCGCGCAAAAATCTTATTAAGTGGCAGCTGTTCCGAGTTCTAGAGAAGTGTACGAAAATGACGGTCATGTCTGCCGCGGACATAGGTGCGAGTGAGTGATTGAGCCCACTCGAAGACTTGGTCTCCCGCCGTGGTAGCTTAACGGCTAAGGTGTCGCGCTGCTAAGCTCGAGGACGCGGGGTTCGATCCTCAGTCACTTTGACCTTGTTTCGAAGTAGGCCAATACAAACAAACAAACAAACAAACAAACAAACAAACAAACAAACAAACAAACAAACAAACAAACAAACAAACAAACAAACAAACAGACAAACAAACAAACAAACAAACAAACCTCTTTACTTTGGCTCCGGTGCAAGTTAAGGGAACACGAGTGGTCTAAATTATTTCGAAGTCACTCCGCATTTCCACCCGCCACGGCGCGCCTCATAACCATATCTTAATTCTGGCTCCCGAAGTCCGGGGGTATAAGTTTTTATTTTAAGGTCTCCTCCGGGTCCGCCTCGGTGCTCGGCTACTGACGCGAAGGTCGTTGGTTCGATCCCGGCCGCGGCGGTCGTATTTCGACCGAGGCGAAATGGTAGAGTCCCGTGTACTGTGCGGTGTCAGTGCACGTTAAGATGGTCGAAATTTCCGGAGCCTTCCCTTACGGCGTCCCTCATAATCACATCGGGGTTTTGGGACGTAAAACCCCAGATATTATTATTATTATTAAGGTCTGCTTGGCATATTTTTCTGCGATCCATGCAAGTGGAATAATAGTAATAATAATAAAATAATAATAAAAGAAGAAGAAGAATACGGATATTTTGAGAGCAAGCTCGATTCTGCTTGTTTCGATATCTTGGCTAGCTTGTTGAGGCATTGCTACTATGAGCCCTCTCATAGTATATAGCAACACGTAAACGCACCCGAAAACGAGTGAAGAGCCTTTGCTTACAAAAAAACAAACATATATATACATACACTTATATACTTACATATACGTATATCTGTGTGCATGAGGCCATTCAGCTGCATTCAGCTGCAGCGTGCAGGGAAATGCTTCCAAAACGTGCAAGTTACACAAACAGTGGTGCGTAGGCGCCCTTCCGGAGTTGGCACAAGCGCATGCATATCTGCGCCTAGTCGGTGGAATTTCACCCGCAGAGTTTACCCGGTACCTAGCCGCGCCGAGAAAGCTGGTGGCACAACACGGAGCCGAAGAATGTCGTGTCGTATTTTGCTGCCGAGCTTCGCCGCGCCACTCCTCGTCCCGCGCGTGTACTCCCCTATTCTTAGCTTTCGCGGGAAGTTCCGCGGGAGCCAGCCGTGTTACGAGAGCGAGGAAAAGGCCTTTGACGCGCGCCCTCACCTTTCCTCACCTCCGGAGTGAGCGCTAATAAGAGCAAAACTGCAGGCGCCCAAAGATAAACGCTCCGATTCGCGGTAAGCCACCGAGCGCGGACCGCGTTTTCCGTCGTCTATGGCTGCGCTGACACGCCAGACGAATCGTTCTGCCGTTTCCCATCGAATGCCGCGATGGAACCCCCTCCCCTCGCCCTTCTTTTTGAGCCTTCTCTTTTGTTTCTTCACCGCACGTACTACACTGCACGCACCGGCGCTGCGTATAGAGTCAGTCGTCGGTCGTGAGCGAGGCGCGCCGAATGAAATAATAGGGAGGTGGGCCCTCAACCGCAGCAACCCGCGGCCGCTCTTTTTCGCACTTTTTGGCGTTTGACAAACGCACCTGCCCCTGAAATGGGATTCTCCCTCGAGGTTCGTTCTCGAAGCTCCCACGTCAGCGCGGCGATGTCGGCTGCACCTCGAGAGCTCTCCGTTCTTTTTCCTTTCTCTCGCTTTTAAAGTCCTCGTTAGGCCCTGCGGGCGAAGTGAAGCCCGTTGGGTTTTATTCTTTCCTTTTCTGTTTCCTAGGGCTGTGTTCCCGCACTCGTTAGGTTCCCTCCATGAAAGAACCGCAGCGGCCGATGTACCGTGATGCTTGGCTCTCGGCGTAGTACACGATACAGTCGCCGACTTACTGAAAGCGATCGAGCCTGCGTCTAGCAGAAGTTCGCAAAGGGCCCACACCGGACACATTCTCCCCGTCGTCACACTAATATTAGGTAACCTTGTTCCCCTCTTCGGCAGTTCCCCCCAACACAGAAGCTGTAGGAGGATTCACTTTAAGGAAGCTTCGTTAAGAAAAGCTTCCTTAAATTAAAGCGCAATCAGAAAGAAGTCCTCACTTCTGATTCCGTCTATATTCGAAGACGTGCAGAAAACACAAGTGGACCAATTTGAATGAAACCTGATGCGCAGTAAGCGTCGATAGTCTATGGACCACGAGACAAAAGATAAAGCTGAATAGTCCCACCGCTTCAGCAGACAGCCTTGAATTTAGATTTTTGGCCTGTTCTAAAACGCGCTAAAAACACGTCCTGTGCAGTTCGACTGAGTACAGACACCAATTGCAGGGAAACAAACTTTTCTCAGACTTATGTAGATCTCTAAACTTTTGACGCCGACTGTACATACAAGAACGAAAAAAAAAATTCTCAAGTGATACTGGGAAGCGGAATGTTTATTTAGAGCTTAAAATATTCAATGAATATTCCCGATAGCTGGTAACGTTTAAAAAAAGAGCCTTTATGCACACAAGCTTATAATTGGAGAATCTTCAAACCATGGACAGATACCGCAGTTCTGCAAAGAACGGCTGCTAGGTAATCTAAAACGACAATGTTTACATATGAACAAACAGTTTGAGTGAGTGAAATCATCGTGAAGTTTACGCGGGTTTCGAAGTTGCTTTAGTCACAAAATACTCGTGCATTTATCGCACTCATCACCCTTATCTTTTTCCAGCTTTATTTTGAGTATCGCCGGTTTCGTAAAAGATGGGATAGAGTGGAGGAGGACAGGAATAAAAACAGTCGAATAAAACAAGAAGGCAACTCGGTCGCGTCTAAGAATCATCAAGAGTCCGCCCGGGGGGTGTAAAAGGAAGAACTTCGGACGGCAATCCCGCGATCACCGTCGACTAGAGTGTACGACGTAGTTATCGACTGCACGCGCATTCCCCAGTAACGTTACTTACCGCTGCATCTATTAGTAACAGGCTAATGCAAAAGCGCGATCGGCATCGCTGGTCGTTTCGACGGCGCATCAGCCGAATTACCTGGAGCACTTTCCTGCGTATGCCGCCGTTTATTGAAGAGCGCAAGGTCGAAAAATTGCAGGTAACTAAGATATATCAGTGTTTCATGTTGTCCAATAATTGCTATCGAAGATTTTAACTACACTGTGAGCGTGTTCATAGGGAACGCGTAGTATTGAGAATTGCCACAGACGCTTAACAGCGCGACCCAGAGACTAAATCCTGCGCTGGCCCAGTAAATATCCGGTTAAGCCATGCCTTTTATGCGAGCGCTGTCGCCAGAGTCGCTTCGTCCGATATGTCCCACGTCACAAACAGTAGGCGTTGAGTCGATACAAGCTAGGATTTGCGGGACGCCTTCATCAATTATTCGACTGACTAGGTCTGAAGGCTTGTTGACTGCATGAAGGCCAAACTATGGCAAGTCGAATGCATATCTTCGCTATATGCGTGACGCGCGCGGAGACGAAGCCTCGCCTCATTAATTATATGCTCAAACGAAAAACGTCATAAATGCGTCGTTAGGAGTGTTAGACAGTGCTGAACCGTACTTTACTTCCTTTTCGCTACGCACGTTTCTGCACATGCCCTATTTAATGGTATCAGCCCGTTACTGGCTCATGTCGCAGTGACAATCGATGTGGTCTTGTGAAGCGATGAAGTCGCTCCGGCAAAGTCAGTACCATGACGACCGCAAGAGAAAGAATGCAAAAAAGAAAAAAAAGAAAAAAAATGAGGCATGAGATATTACGGACAGAACACATCCCTGATCCCTGTTCATGTAAGCGCGAAGCTTTCTTAGTTTTACTGAACGAAGCAGTTTTAATCTCTGTACAGCGTTCTCGGTTGTTTGGTATAGGCCCCAACGTCGAATTATGAAGCGTTGTAACGTTGTTGAACATTGCGCTGACATCCCAGGCATATACAGTGGTAGCTCATAGTACTTTTTTTGGTTACTCCATTAACCCTGTCTGCTTCACTTTGGACTGCATACTTGCGTAATAATCGGCTCGCCAATCCTCAATGATACAGGTGCGCCAATATTTGTTAGACAGACATGATAGCTGTCATCGCGAGGGTGCTCTAATATGATGGAATTATACGAGTACATGTCATAATTTTGCCTTAGAATATGCAGGCACGTTACGTACCGCACAGTATAGTGACGAAGCGGAGAATGTGGAGGGGTGTTGTGATGGTTTCTTTAAGACTTTCCTTCCGTGAAAGCCAGAGCGTTCAGACGCTCGGCGCGTTTTCACAGCGCTGACGGAGAGTCATCGAGTCGCTGTTACGCTATTCGCACTGGTAATGATAATTGACACTAATCAATTTCTGCTGTAAACTTTTTATTATATGATGTTTGATGTTGGCACCTTTAAGTGGCACAGGCTACTTCCTTTCACAGATGTATGTATGTATGTATGTATGTATGTATGTATGTATGTATGTATGTATGTATGTATGTATGTATGTATGTATGTATGTATGTATGTATGTATGTATGTATGTATGTATGTATGTATGTATGTATGTATGTATGTATGTATGTATGTATGTATGTATGTATGTATGTATGTATGTATGTATGTATGTATGTATGTATGTATGTATGTATGTATGTATGTATGTATGTATGTATGTATGTATGTATGTATGTATGTATGTATGTATGTATGTATGTATGTATGTATGTGACATTCAGTCATTATTTGTTTGTTTAGATGATGTGCGATGCATATGATTGTCACCACTGAGGAGGTATTGGCGACAATTACATTCTCATAGAGGAAGACCAAACACTTCTGGCGTCATTGTTCATTGTGTGCTGCCTGGTGAATAAAAAAATTTCAGTCCGGTCTTCAGAATTCGGGTACAAAAGACGCCCTTTAAAGCCCTATTTGTTTGCTTTCGCATTGGATAGATAGACAATATTTTTTAATGATATTTATTGACGTGTGCTAATAAAAAGAGAAAATACATGCATCCGCAGAATGACATTATACAATATCAACAAGACAGCATGAATAAAAGAACACACTTGCTCAGAAAACTTACGTAACATGAGCAACGTAGAGATTCGGGCGAGTTGGCGTATATTCATTTTGAACTATAGCGCGAACATACACGGGCGCTAAAACTACGTAAATAAGCGAATAAGTTTCAGTCGAAGTCCATATAAAATACTACAAGCAATGCAGTGTGAACGTGCACAATTTAAGTTTAAAAATTCGTCATTTATAACGAATGAAAAAAAAAAGAAGCACTATTGTAGGTAAGATCATCATTTTTTACCCTGGAAGCTTATCACAGTGCTAAAATGTTTTTCACAATAAAAAAAACTTGGGAAAGGACATGGTATTATCCCCTTTTTTGAACGCTCCTGACTGCTTTCACTCTAAAACACACTTAGTATCATATAGATATCGGGTTCAATCATGGCGAACTTAGTACGGTACGGTACGGTACGAAGAACTTTATTTAAAGATCCGGAGAAGTGCCACCCCTTAGGGTAACACCGCGGGCCGCTCCCACGAGGGGACAGTTAAACCTAGCCTAACCGCCCCATCGCAGGCTCTCTGGACAGCCCAAAGTTGATGCTGATATTCCGAGCTCTTGAGGGCCGAGCTCCAGTTCTGCTCTGTGAGGTCCTTATCCCCACGTAACGAGGGGCACCGCCAAAGCATGTGCTCCAAATCGCAGTAAGAATTTAAAATCGATTCTTCTCGTTTACTCTGCACCATTTTCCATTTGGCCGGGTCTTTTGTTTCAGAAGTAATGGCAGACAGATAATATATTCTGTTTAAGTAATAAAGCTGCGTGATTCTGTAGAGTTAGTAAACCATGGAGACGAGTACCAGACTAAAACTCGCATATAATTATGCATGCATCAGCGTAAATAAAGAGCGCCCACTGCATTTATCGTATTTAATATTTATTCTAATGAAGATTAGTTTGCTATAGCATTCGACGCCGCCTTGTCATTGTGCCGCCCTAATTTCTGCTGATTCAACTCAAAGAATTTCAAAGCATTCTCGTGTACATGTATCACTGCTGCACTGCAGACGTCGAAAGTAGCGCGAAAAAATGGGGGGACCCTTAATCTTCGCCTTTAAGAGTTGAACGCGATAGCGATATCATGTCCCGAGTGCCTACTTCAACCACTTAGTGCATACTTGCTATGCACCCACTACGTGGTGTTAAGGGAATACACGTAGTAAGGTGTGTGCCGTTTGTAATGGGTGGCCGTCTTTAAACTACGAAATCGTTATGATAGTCACATATTCTGACGCCCGAAGGCAATGTACGCTTGTACCACACAATATTGCTGGGATATTACATGTTATATTGCGACGCCTATATAAAGGACGCTTGCGTTTGCGAAGCAAGAGTTATTTTCACTGCATTTCCAAGCAGAGGAACTTATTTTCACTGTATTTCGAAGCAGAGGCTGACTTTTGAAGTGCCTCCTACTGTTTGGAACAACGTAGGCGTTGTGCATGTTAAAACAATTCTAATGTGACGAATTATGTTGTGCGTAGTCCGCAACAATTACAGGTAATGATTCCATGCATTAAAGAGAAAAAAAAAGCAGAGGCATGGCTGTGTGGTAGAACACCTGCTTGCCACGCAGACGGCCCGGGTTCGATTCTCACTCGGACACGGGAAATTTTTATTATTTATTTTATTTGCATCTTTCTCGATTTTTCGGTCACGGACAAGATTATGATTTTTCGCTCACAACCAACGACGCCGACGCCGACATCGACGCCGGAATTTCTGCGAAACGAGCTCTTTAACGCTGTCGCGTTAATACGCCTAAATGTATTAACAGGGGCAGCGGAATCATTGAGACGATGCGCGTGGCCACACTGCTAACAACCAAATAAAAGTAAAACGCTGTATTTGTATTCCTTATTTTGCTATACGAAACCGCCAGGTTTTCTACGTGCTTTTATCGCCAGAGCTGTGTCGGTTCTTCCGTTTTTCTTGATCTGCTCTCTCCTGTCCCGAGCTCAAGAGTGTCAGTGAAATCAAGTTGTGAGGTTTCAGACTCTGCCGCTTTGCAGTTGCCTGCTTTTTTAGATGTGAAGCATCTTATGGCGAAGCTTAATCCGGTGGTGGTGGTGTGCGGCGTGGCCTCCCTTACTGCGCATGCGCAAACCCTTAAAAAAAAACTCCTTTCCCCCCTCTCTCTCCTCGAGGCATCCCTCCCCGCGGCAACCACACCCTCATTGCGCATGCGCTTCCCCTGCTCTCTCCCCTCCTACGCTCCCCCCCTCTCTCCTCTAGGCATCCCTGCCCGCGGCGTCCACACTCCCACTGCGCATACGCGTCCCCCCCTCTCTCTCCTCTCCTACACACCCCCCTCTCTCCACTAGGCATCCCTGCCCGCGGCGTCCACACTCCCACTGCGCATGCGCGTCCCCTCCTCTCTCTCCTCTCCTACGCTTCCCCCCTCTCTCGCCTCGCGACGCCGACGCAGGCAGCGTCTGCTAGCGAGTTCCTTGGTTGAAAAAAAAGCCGGCAGAACCCACGCACTGTGGGAATCGATGTAATGCGAAGCAGCCAGGAAGGAGCAAATCATGCTTTACATAATTTGCATGTCATGTTTTACATGTTACGACCTGTCATTTGTGTTCGTCATACAGTCACGTCGCGATATACCAATTTTGGTGTATGTCAAGCTAGCGAACTGTACGCAAGCGCACCATGAGCGTGGCATGTAAATGGCATTGTAGATGACATGCATGCCAAGATTTTCATGTTACCACCTGCCACTTATGTTTGTTATACAGTCATGTCACGCAATACCAAATTTGGTGTATATCAAGCTAACGAAACGGCCGCGAGCGCGCCATGAGCGTGGAGTGCAAGACATGTCGGACATGACAAGTCATGATTTCCATATTAGCCTACCACTTGTCATTTATGTTCGTCATACAGTCATGTCACTTAATACCAAATTTGGTGTATATCAAGCTAACGAAACGGCCGCGAGCGCGCCATGAGCGTGGCATGCAAGTCATGTCGCTCATAAAGTCATGATTTTCATATTACCACTTGTAATTTATGGTCGTCATAGAGTCATGTCACTCAATACCAAATTTGGTGTATATCAAGCTAACGAAACGGCCGCGAGCGCGCTATGAGCGTGGAATGCAAGTCATGTCGCTCATAAAGTCATGATTTTCATATTACCACTTGAGGAGTTTTTTTTCGAAATGAGCTAAATCCAGAAACCGAAACTAGCTCAAATAAAGCTCCATTGGCACGTACATACTCTCAACTTTCCTGTAAAATAGTTATCGGAACGAAATTGGTCAATACAACCAGCTACGTGTGCTTACAGATTTCGTTTCAAAACGAAGTTGAGCCAGATCCGTGCTCTGTACGGATCGAAATGAGGCAAATCCAGTAAGCCAATAGCAGAGCTTTTTACCTCCAGACAGGGTATTTGGCCGGATTGAAAAGGACGTGAGGAAGAAATCCACACGAAGAAATCCTGAATCCCCAAAGCTACCAAATGATTTTTTCATATCATGGCACTGTGCTAGAGCTCGGAAAACATTGGGACGTGTATGACTGGAAGGCCTACTGTACGGCAGAGATGAAATCGACATCCAGCTTGCCGTTTAAGATAACAGACACCAAGGTCTTCTACATTCAAAGAAATGCAGCTGGTAGAAGCCCTAAAGTTACAGCAGAACCCCACTATAATGTTTCCGTATCAAATTTCGTGCCAGTCTTAAAGAGGGGAAAGTCCGTTGCACAAGCACCCGTGCAATGCCCACTGTACACTCATCATGTCAACGAAATGAAACTGATAGATGTGACGAGCCTTCTCGTAAAGAATTTCGGCAGTTCATGGCAAGAGAATCAAGAGCGCGCTTATTTTGTCAGTGTCCTCAGGCGTGACAAAGAAAATGATCATACAGAAGATTTCGAATAGAGCTGCTTGTGCTGCGAAGAAGACGCAGCGGCTCATCGTGTATAGTTGAAGGCCCTTAATTGAAGCATTGTTGCCTATGTTTGATGGCTTTTCGGCCAAAACTCTATCATACCGCTCCTGAAAGTCGATTTCAATAAAGTTTTCGCAAGAATACCGCCTCGAATTCAATGTGTCATTTCAATATGAGCCAAATCCAAAGTTATCATGCTAATATTGGTCAAGTCCGCTGTATATTTTTTAATTACTTGTGGCCGTAAACTTCTACTAGCTTACATGTAAAATATATCGCGTAATAGGTTCGCAAGCGTTGTATTTACATTGCGTAACAAATTTTCCCTGTTTTCACAAATTCTGTTTAGGTGGATTTGACTCATTTCGAAAAAAAACTCTTCACTTGTCATTTATGTTCGTCATACAGTCATGTCACTCAATCCCAAATTTGGTGTATATCAAGCTAACGAAACGGCCGCGAGCGCGCCATGAGCGTGGCATGCAAGTCATGTCGCACATGACAAGTCATGATTTCCATATTACCACTTGTAATTTATGTTCGTTATAGAGTCATGTCACTCAATACCAAATTTGGTGTATATCAAGCTAACGAAACGGCCGCGAGCGCGCCATGAGCGTGGCATGCAAGTCATGTCGCTCATAAAGTCATGATTTTCATATTACCACTTGTAATTTATGGTCGTCATAGAGTCATGTCACTCAATACCAAATTTGGTGTATATCAAGCTAACGAAACGGCCGCGAGCGCGCTATGAGCGTGGAATGTAAATCACACTTTTCATGACAAGTTAGTCATGATTTTCATGATATGATCAGCCATTTATGTTCGTCATACTGTCATGTTATGCCATACCAAATTTGGATTAACGATACGGCCAGGAGAGCACAAAGTCGTAGGCGGCTAGATAGATAGATAGATAGATAGATAGATAGATAGATAGATAGATAGATAGATAGATAGATAGATAGATAGATAGATAGATAGATAGATAGATAGATAGATAGATAGATAGATAGATAGATAGATAGATAGATAGATAGATACGCTCAAAGTCGCCGAAGTTCGCTAAGAAATGCTTTGCATTTAAAACCGACTGCTCGCGCTGCACAACTGTTCACTGGCCACTCCGTATATATGGTAATGGATTTTGACCTGCAAGGTGGTGCCGGTGGGAGATTTCTCCTGTGCGTTGTTGAACAATAAAAATTCGCAGCGTGAGCGTTAACTAAAAGCGGACTGCGGGTCTCTGTGTCCACTCGGAGTCTTCTGTCTCTCATTGCCAATTAGCAGCGATAGGCATGTTCCAGTAGGAAACACCGCTCCATCACTGCGTGCTTTGCGCCTCCCCAGTTTTCTCTCCTGCGCAACGCTGCGATGAGCGCCAGC
This sequence comes from Rhipicephalus appendiculatus, assembly GCA_030522465.1. Taxonomy (NCBI): domain Eukaryota; kingdom Metazoa; phylum Arthropoda; class Arachnida; order Ixodida; family Ixodidae; genus Rhipicephalus; species Rhipicephalus appendiculatus. Next base: position 506,530 of record JALIZH010032513.1, read on the forward strand.
GTCATCGCCGCCGCCAGTGTAAGCGTTAGCGCCCGCTGCTTCACATCTACACATGGTTCCCTTTAGCGGGAGATGGTGTAATTTTTTTTATTACTTCACTCCTCGATTCACCCGTCTACACATACTATAATGTCGATAACAAGGGAGCACCTCCAGGCAAATCATAATAACTATAGTTATTCGACACTGCCGGGCTAATCACGCGCACGTTACGTTTACTTGAAATCATTACAAGTAAGCCTAGTTCGCGCGAGAATAGCCCGGCGCAAAGAACGCTCCGAGACATTTTTACGTTCTGGTTTTCTTCCTTAGTGTATGCTAGCTCTCGCCCGCGACCTTATACACAAACAAGAATCGAAAGGAATGAAAAGTCGAAGCGGGTGCGAGACACCATGAATGAAGCACTGTTTTGTAGCAGCGCAATTAACGAGATCCGAGAACCTGAGAGTATACGTCGACAAGCGCATGAATTCCAATCAGCCGTCACGTCGGAAGCAACTGCAGCCTCGCGCGGCGCTCGGAACACCTGCGTCGGCAATCAACGCTCGGCGACTGCGCGCGCACAGACCTTCACCGAGCGCGATCCCGGTCGGCACTCGCTGGCGATGACTCAAAAGCTGACGAGATGTGCCGTCTTTCTTGAAAGCGCGTTGTGAAAGACATCGCCGTGTGGAATAAAACAAAAGAAGAAATGGCAAGTTGTAACACATATACGTAGAAGAAGTTCATGAAGGCACAATCTGGAAGTGTCCGTTCTTCTTTTCTCTTTCCCCCCCGCGCTTTTCATTACTGCAGCCCTTTGAGAACAAAGCCCTGTCGAGCGCACTGTCTCGAGATAAGACGGAGCAAATTGAAGCGAAAATTTCTGCGCCTCGCCGGGGGCTTCATTAGCATTTTTATGGGGCTTTTCGGGGCGCCTTTTCACGTGCATATACGGGCCTGCGACTCGGCAGGCCTTTTTGTTTCAAGCGAAGCGACGCCTTTTCAGGCACCTGTGTCAGTCCTACTTATATGCGCGCGTGCCGGCAGCAGGGACACATCCTTGTTCGGAAGAATTCCCCCCTCAACCATGGGGATGCGTCATTTAACGGCGCTGCAACCGCACACGCAGGGAATTCTGGGTACGCAAAGCGGTGAAAAAAACAAAAAAGGCGAATAAGTAAAAATTACATTTGGCGGGAGAGATGCTTTTGGTGTCGTTATAGGCTATAGTGGTGTTGGCATAACCGTGGTATCTCGTTACTTTTCGCGAAGCACTTTGGCACCCTCATGTCTCCGGCAATATATGCAGAGATACATTCTAGTGAAGGGTATATTCGAAAAAGGTAACATTGAAAAGGGGAAGGCGGGGTGAGGGACAGAGCGAACTTGCCTTTCTTGCTGCACGCAAGGTCCAATTTCTCCATATTTTTCGTCTAATATTACCTACAGACAGACGTAGCATCTGGAGCCCTTTTTTAGCATTTCGCTTTCCAGCTCTCCGTCGCACCTTTCTGTTCCAATTCTTCACATTATTAGATAAGTGGCCGCTCACGGTACGTTTCGGTGAGTGTGTGATTTTCCTTTCTTCTTCGACGTATAAAAGTTCTCTTGCGCATAGCACAAAGAAGGCGGTAAGTGTTTTTACTTCCTGCTTTTGCTTTCCTGGGCCTGTTTAGAGCAATATTCCTTTTCTTGGGCCGCTCAAGCACTCTGCAAAATCGGCGAGCAACGCGCGCGACGTTCCACGGGGTTCCGTTCCTCGCTTTCTTTTTCTCTATATTATCGTGGCACCTCACTTTACTCCGTAACTCTTTTTCTTTCTCTGCGCTTCGAACTTCCAGCGAAGAATATGCATTTTCTTTTGCGCATCGCTATAGAGCAGTTCGTATAAGTGCTCTTTTCAATATTTCCAGAAAGCATTGCACGGTGCTTCCGCTATGGCAACGAAAAGAAAAGCGACTGCTTCCAAGCTGGTACAACGCAGAGTCGCTTCGAATACGCTGTCCGGACCAACCGGAGGATTATGGGAAAAGGTAAGGTGGCGGGCGTACAGCAAGGAGAGTAAAAATATCACGGGGGGCATAAGCAGGCGCACGGCCGAACGACTTGGCGCGCCAACTGCGGAACTCGCATTCGCTATAGCTGCAGCGCCCAACAAATGACATTTCGTATCGAAACTGATCTCGCCAGTCGTATATAGGAGGGTATACACACCGAAGACTTTCAGCGCGCCTGTTTAGCTTATATAGAAAAAAAAGAGAGGTCGTCGCCTAAGGAGACGGCCGAACAGGACCAAGAACGCTGGCGCCGTTTGACGCGACGGGACGTTGCGCATCGGCCCAGGCGCAGTTATCGGAGCGGAGGAAGAAGACGAAGCTCGACGGTCTCGACGTGTCGGTTAGTTTCTTATCGTGGCCCCGCGCACGGATTTATAACCCAATCAGGCGGAGTGTCGTTTAACGCAACCCACGGGCTCGAAGACGGCCGCATGATATCCTCGAGCGACGGTCGGTCGTTAGCGGTTTTAGTCGCAAACGCGCGACGAGACGTCATTTGTCTCTGCAGCGGGAGACGAGGGTGTAGTATGCACTGCGCCTATTCCGCAAACCCATTCATTGCGCGGCGAGCCGGCAAAGCGCCCTCAGGCTGCCGTCGACACCCGAAAGGGAATTTTTTTTTTTCTTGTTCGGAAAGAACAGCACGAGACACAAAATTTCTCCCTTTCTTGTTTTTGTTCCATTATTCTACAAAGTGGCCGAGGAAAACGTCTTCTTCAGCCATGTTCTTTTCTCGACAGGCGAGTTTTGATCAAACCCTAGACTCTAACGAGTGCGTGCAGAAAATAGAGCAAGCCGTAAAAGATACATACTGGGTCTGCGTACGCTTCGTTCGCGCTGAGCTCATAAAAAAAATGGCAAATCGTGCACAAATTGTCGACGATTATTTCCAAAGAATATAGTCGGGCACTTGTAGACTGCCATTTAATTTATTAAACGAATGATGCCCTCGTAGGCGTATATTCGCTGCGGAGAGTATATTTAGGTAGTCTTTGTTATTTCGTTGCGTATAATTTCGCACTGAAATTAGCCATTTACGATCAGATCTGCAGAGGTCGTATAAGTGTCATAAATATGCGCTGATTCATCATGTGTGCTGTCCCGAGTCCAGAGAGGGGAAGGGGGGGGGGGGGGTGAGGGAAGGAAAAGAAAGGCCCGAGCGCCAGCCTAAAAGGCGACAGCAATTCTCCTCCCCGGAAGCCATAACAGGAGGATAGGGCGAGGTAAAAAGTCCTTCATATTTAAACTTTTTTTAGCGCGCACAAAAGACAAGGACAGGAAAGATAGAGACAGAAAGATATCTTTCTTGTCCTTGTCCTTTGCGCGCGCTAAAAAAGTTTAAATATGGATACATACCAACTTGCCCAGTTGTCAGTTTTACTGCAAGAAGTCCTTCATCACGAGCACTATACATATAGAATCTAAACCCTCAATGTGCCGTCCTGCCAACACGTATACTTGCGTGAAAGACACCCGCCTTCAACGACGCCTTCACCAGTAGCTATATTTGTGCACTGTGCATTATTGCGAATCAGTTCTGCAGAATCCCGCCGGGTGACGGGAGGGATAAGAAAGGGAAATGCGCGATCCATTTACCTTTCTTCTTCTGTACATTATTGTTGGCTTTCCTGTCTATAACGGAACGGAAATCCACACTAACACTTTTTTCTAAATTGCGAACAGCACGATTGTTTCCAAAAGTTCGGGGGGATGCGAAAAGGCAAAGGCACGTTTGCGAACTTTCGGTGATTAAGCTGCGCTATTTTACGCATCATTAACAGTTGCTAATGACCCGGCCTTAATTATTACCAGTTGCTGTCCGTAGTTTCCAGCTTTCGCAACAAGCTCCCGCCTGTCAGGGCGCACTGCCTGAGCGCTGAACACCTGCATGCATGGGGCAGTATTCACAAAGCTCCTCGCTTGTGAGTGTTATTTGCCATTGACCGAATGTCTTCACTAATAATACGTACAGCGACAGGATTGGTTGGCCGAAAGATTCCCTTCCGAAGTTTCTTAGCGTGAGACAGCTTGCGAATACGCGCCCTGGTCGTTATTGTTGTACATAGAGAACTTGGACTAAAGTGAGATATCCAATTTATGGCATCTTCTAGAAACATAGGAGAGGAAAATAAACGAAAATAAAATGGGCTAAGCTCCATCGGACGCCGCCAAAGAAGAGAAAAAAACAATTAAGCGCGCTCGGTTACCCAATCCTTCATCATCCTCACGACACCCGCAAGACCTGTTCCCGCGCGAAGTACGCGCGCGCCTCAGGAAGTCAAGGGTCAAACATTCGTCTCTCCCGCCGCGATCTTTTGGCTGAAGTTGAGACGAAGCGAATATTCGTGATGAGCAGACAATTGACAGTTCGTTTTGCTCGCATTGATAGCTTGACGAGGCAGACAAAAACGAAGCCCGAAGACACAGCCCATCAAAGACAGCCACCACCGCCAGGGGCCTCGCCCAGCAGCTTCCCTCCAGTTCGAGCTAGTCCGCTGAGACTTTGTATACTTGGCAGTGGAGGAGGTGTAACAGCACCTGCAAGAGATATCTAGGGGAGGGATGGAGTGTTTGGCGGCCCTAGCGGCACGGCAGAGCGAACTTGTACCGTCGGCAGCGTGTTGAGTGCCGTGCACCTCCCGCCGGTAATCAGCCTCTTTCCCGCCCCTCTTCGCTCCTGACTTCTGCTCATGAGTCTACGCTACAGAGATCAGTCACAGCGGTGGCGGACCGCACAATCAATCCACTTGGTGTTCGTGTCGAGCGAGAAGGGCCGGGCGCCGCCTCGCGCGCACCAGCACTGCCGCGACGGCGTACAGCAGTCGAGCGCGGGGTCTTGCACCACGAACGTGACGAAGTGACGCAGAGCTCGCGACGCGTCAAGCCCGACACCCCTCCCCTCGCGGCGCCTCTAATTTCGCGACCGGCGTCAATTTCTCATCGCAGCATGCGTCCGAGTCAATTGGTTTCCCCCCACTCTGGCGGCACTCGACAGGAACCAATCGGGGCGGGTTCTAATGCGCGCTCTTTGTGCGGCGCGCGCACCGCGCCCCATTCATCGCGGCTTTGCCATTCAGACGCGCCCGCGCGAGTTGTGCCGCGCAGTTCCTCCAGCGGGCCGACCGCGGAAGACAGCGACCCCGACCACCGCCCCAATCGAAGCGCCCCGCTCCTTCCGCATAGCCACATGCGAAGAAGTATTGGTGGCCCAGCGGACTTATTGTGCCGCCCGAAAAGGAGAACATGTAACCCCCCATGCGGGGGGACCTGGTATTAGAGGCGTTAATTGCTACACGGGTCTAACGCTGCGATTATGACTTGGGGGGCCACACGAATGCACTGTTTCGCCAGCTAAGAGACTCAAAGCTCAACAGTCCGAGTTTGCGTCGAGAGTCATCACGTCCCGCAGATCAATCTTTTAAAAGAGTACTGACACAAGCATTTGAAGGCCAGAGAACTTGTCAGATAGATCTGTAAGCACACCGAAGGGGGGCCTTTGATGCCTCTTCAAGTGCGTGCGAAGGCGTTTTGTCCGTTCGACTTCGCATATACCTTCACGCATTAAGTAGCACTCAAGGCGTAGTGTATGACACGTCGGCATGACTGAGAGTTGCCCTGGCTAACGCTTCTGTATGGCTCTTTGTTTCGAATATATATATATATATATATATATATATATATATATATATATATATATATATATATATATATATATATATATAGTCAAGAAATGAAGGAGCACACTTACGAAAATTGCATATTTTTTTACTGGTTTACGTTTCGGCCGTGGCACGGCCTTCGTCAGAATGAAAAAATTCTGACGAAGGCCGTGCCACGGCCGAAACGTAAACCAGTAAAAAAATATGCAATTTTCGTAAGTGTGCTCCTTCATTTCTTGACTATATGTGCACCGGACCCACAGAACTTTCTTTTGAATCATATATATATATATATATATATATATATATATATATATATATATATATATATATATATATATATATATATATATATAAATGTTGGAGCTCTGTATAGGATAGGTGGCGGAGATAGGTTACGGAATTTGATCTTTCCAGCTACAGTCGCGTATTTTGCAATTACGAAGGTGTGGCGACGAATCACCAGGAGCGGGGAGGACAAGGCAAGCTCGCGTGTATAAAGTGATTGTATTTACTGGACATCCACCACCAAAACTGAACGTCCCTTCTGCTTAGAAGCTGGTACATAAAACCGGATATACTGGACCAACTAGGGAGTCTTTCAGCCACCACTCATCGGTTCCTATACGTGTTTTCTGGAGAGAGCTCCGGCTCACAGCGATGCAGGCACCCAACGATGTTCGACACTTGTCCTAGGAGAGCCATGACCACTTGGAGCTCTACGTCGTGGTGCACAAGACCAATTTGTACTGGAAACCAGAAAAACCTACCAGGACTTAAAAGAGAAAGGGCATGACACTACTTTTCAGTGGCTTCCAGGCCACTGTGGCGTGAAAGTGGCGTGAAAGAAGCCATTCCGCTATCAAGAACTGATGCAGCGTCCAGGGGTGTAGCCAGAAATTTTTTTCGGGAGGGGGGGGGGGGTTCAACCATACTTTATATATGTTCGTGCGTGCGTTTGTATGTGTGCGTGTATATATACGCAAGCAAAATTGAAATATTTCGGGGGGGGGGGGGGTTGAACCCCCCCCCCCCCCCCCTTGGCTACGCCACTGGCAGAATCCAAGATTCGGTCGCTCGCGCGTGATGTAATGCATTCAATGTGGAACACGTCCGGTTTCCTGCATACCCGCCTTCACCGTCTGGATCCATCATTTCATTTTCAGGTTCCTTTCGGACTATCCCGATCCAAAACAACAGTCCTGTGTCGCCTATGGCTAGGAGTGTCATTCACGAATAGCTTTGCGTACCGAATCGGAATGGCTGACAGTGCTGCTTGTGATCACTGTGGCAGCGAGGAAACCACTGCACACGTGTTGTGTCATTGCCCGCACTACAGCTCCCAGAGAGAACAGCTCTCAGCAACCTTAGCACGCCTCGATGACCAGCCGCTTTCCGAACAATCAATTTTGGAGTGCCGGAACGTTCGAGCTTCCAACCGGAAGGCGTCAAAGGCGTTGCTGAAGTTTCTGCGGTCAACTGGACTCGCTAAATGGCTATGACACTGACACTCCTGTGCTTGAGTGTGTGTGTGTGTGTGTGCGTGTTTTTTTTTCTTTTTTTTCTCTCTCTTTTTCAGTACTTTTTTTTTCTTTTTTTATACGTTTTTTTCACTTTCTTTCCTTCGTTACCTTTCTATTCCCCCTTACCCCTTCCCCAGTGCAGGGTAGCAAACCGAAAATTTTCTTCAGGTTAACCTCCCTGCCTTTCACTTAACATCTCTATCTCTCTCTCTCTCTTAGCTAGTTGGTAAGTAATCATTCTAAAAGACAAGGGCGTGCAAACACGAAATCAAGGAAGAAGTCACGGCGTTTGTGGTGCCTTGTCTGCTTTCTTGTGTCCGTGTTTGCACGCCGTGTCTTTTATAATGGATACAAACATAAAGTTATTTTAAGAATCCGAGCAGCTAAGTGACGGGAACGAAAATGATTATTTGGTCACGCTAACGCCTCAAAGCGACGAAGGAGCGTAGACGTGCAGCGGAGGGCTGCGTATGAATTTTGGCGCCTAAAATACTTCAACGTGTACATCAAAACTCGCTATAACAGTCACTTCGGCACTTCTCTGCCTTGACATGCATGGGGCAGCTGAGTCCAGCAATCAAACCCGCTACCTTGTGCTGAGTGGGGGAAAGGCTCAGCCACTCACTGTGTCAGTGCAGCTGGCAATGGAAACGAAACAAGATATAGCAGCGAAGATGCTAGCGAATGACATATCGGCGTTCACCGGGTGCGAAAGGCTTTATGAACCGAGCTATAGTTTCTTACCTTAGCAGTAACGTAACAAAAGTGGCTTATTATTCTAAGCGGCTCCCACGGAGCCCTAGCTCAACCGTTCGAACACTATGAATGCCCGCTCAGTTCCTGCACGTAAAGATACTTCAAACGAGTCATCGAAATACACGAGGAATCACGACTGCTGAAGGAAGAACAGTTATGGTACAGAGAATACCATCACACAGAGGTGTCCCAGGAATTGGTGCAGATGATGCGCCGGCAGCGCCACTGAAAAACTGACTTCACTGATGACGCCTTATGTAAATTTGACGACACTCGACTACTCATACCCCCCCCCCCCCCCTTCTCATACGTCGTTCAATCCCGGATGAAAATCTATCGCGCCAGGGAATATATACCTTACATCAATATGCAGCCGTGCTTCACCAAACAAACCTGCCACCGAAGGCCCCAATATGCATATTGTTCAAGCTACTGTTTGTCGAACCCCATGACGACGTGCGCCAAGTCCTTTACACTCTGTTGCAGTTTGAATAGTCTTGACGACGGAGCAAATCCTGACGACGGAGCCGTATACCCTTGTCTTTTTTAGTCCACTAACTCTGCGTGTGACGGGAGGCTAAGCGGCATGCCTTCATCTTACGTTTCCACCTCCTTCCTTTTCTATTGTTCTCTCTGTAATTTATATGTGTCAACAAGATTACTATTACTACTACTACTACTTCTACTACTACTACTACTACTACTACTACTACTACTACTACTACTACTACTACTGCTACTACTACTACTACTAATAATAATAATAATAATAATAATAATAAGAAGAAGAAGAATCACGCACCGGCCAAAGCATGTCATGTCAGGGAGCCAGAGAATCGAGAGAAACTATACGTGCGACAGCGTGAAACAGCCACATTGCCCGACCTCTCCCTTACAACGATGTGCCGATACCTTAAAAGTTATTCTCATAAACGAATGCTATTCTGGTGAGGCTTTGAGTACCGCCGGAAGAAAGCAAAATTTCGCAGAAAATGTGCTTCGGTAGACCTGAGCTTTCGGTCGCCGACTCAGAATTTCATGCGCACGTTTCGGTTTATTTATTGCGATCGTATTTCTGACCACGCAATTCATTCGAAATGCCGGTAAATGCGCTTCGAGGTCAGCTCACGAAAAAGTTATCCTAAGCCCTTCTGAAGTATTGAGTGTTGCGCACGTCTATTAAGTGTAAGCCAGGCAACTGGTAAATGTCCCGCAAAACAAGCACGTGCTTAACCATATGCGTGGTAAAAAGCAGCTCTCGAAAAAAAAAAATGGTCGTAGAAAACAAAAAAGAAAAACTGGGCGATAAAAATCGCCTCGTCACTACAGCGTGATTTGCATTCGGTGCGTCCGGCCTTCTCGCAAAGGCCGCCCTCTAAAATGACCGGTACACGCACGTGCCTTCCCGCTTAAATTGGTTACAGATTTGGGTGTGCGGGCGCCCGGCCGCAGTATTTACCATTCGTGCCACGTATCGTTCCTCATTGCTACTCTCTTTGTTCTGGCTTTCTTTAGGCATACGCGAAATGACAGCTTTGTAGCCCTACTGAAAGAAAGGAAGTACAGCGGAGAGCGGCGGGGCTGCCTCTGCGTGAGTAGTCGTTGCGTTACCGCTTTAGAGCCACCGGTCGTACATCCCCCCCCTGTGCCTTTCTTGCGCAGGCAGGGTCCGCAGCGGTGAGCGGGCGCGCTCCGCGGGACTGCAGAAGGTGGAACGGGAAGCGAGTGGAAGAGAGAGAGCACGCGCTTTGCATAAATCGGGATTGCAGCGGTCAGGTGATTTGCATTCATGACCCACGCCAGAGGATGGAGCATCGCACGAATACGGGCTGTGCAATGCGCGCGACAGAGCTTTGTCGGTGCACGTCCCGTTGGAGCCACGCGAAAAGCGCATCGCGCGCGAACGTTTTATATACAAGCGAGCATTGTTCAGCCGTCCGGCCCCGTGTTCATCACTTCACATATGACAAGAAGGAGAGGGCGTGCAGAAAGAACAAAACTTCTTTTTTGCTTTAGTCTATCTTTCTTCTTTGGGGAGAGAGAAGGGGGGGTGGTATGGCGGACACTGAACGCTATGCCTTCCTCTCTACAAGTCCCTTTTCAGAATGAGCAAGCACGACTTGTGCAAAATAAAGAGAGAATATGGCATTCCGGACGTCCGCTGACATCAAAGTTACAGCGCTCACAGCCCAAGCTATAAGAATTTTCGTGCAACGCAGAACGCGAAAGGCTGCCGCTGGAAATCCCCCTCTCTGTGAAAAAGGAAGACACGAAAAAGATAAAAGGCAAGGACCTGTGCCGTAAACGTAACGTAGTCCTCTGGCCCTTGTGTTTGAAAAGGAGCGTCGAACAAGGACAGTTCGCTTTATCGTTACATTCTTGCACTTCATGTCAGATGCTGTGTACAGCTTTCAGTGTTGAGCAATACCTTCAAGCGGACGTTAGTCCCTTGACACATTACTGGATTAGTCGGCGATAGTAGCTTGTCGGGCTGGCTTTTAATAAAGCTGTAGGGTTAAATACTTTGGGAGTACATGAAGGAAGGTTTACCGTAATTGTTTAGGGCCAGCTCCGCCAAAGGCACGTCCATGCACGTTCCGACCAACCTCGACCACGCATATAAGGCAGAAAAACCTGCTCATTGCATACAGCCTTTTCCACAATAGCTTCGAGAACGCTTAAGCTTCGCGTTTAAGAGTGGAATGTGAGAGAACGCCCTATAGCATCATCGGGCCCTTTTCGCATCGCATTCTTTTTCTGTCGCAACACTTCGTTTATCGGTGGACAGCGCGACCGTGCCGTGAGAGTTGGAATTCGTCTGTGCCAATGACATTGGCCCTTGTAAACTCTCCTTATGGCGCATGGAAATGATGGAAATCATGGCGAAGTAAAACTATGGGGAACGTGCACTGAGCCGGTGGCGCCGCGGTGCGGGAGTGAACGAAATGAATTGGCGTGTTTCGTGCAGCAGGCTGACCCATGAGCGCAGCCGTGTCAGGTTGTTAGCGGTGCTTCGCAGTGTCGCGTACGAATTTCTGTGTCGTAAACTGTGCCGATAACTATAAGAACTAGGCACCTGGAACAAAGTTTTTCAGTTTTCCGCGGTGACTGTGCTTCAGAAACCGGCGGGAACACTGGATTAGTGTACGCCGCGTAAAGTTAAGTGATCCCGCGGTCACGTTTATGAAGTACGTCCTGTAGCTAGTTCGCTGTGAATTTACTCTCCACGCATGTTAACTGATATTTTTAACGGGCTGAAGGAACCGAGGGGCAGACGGAAAAGTGATCTCGAGTCTGCAGTCCACAATTCGTTGGCGAAAAGCAATCGACAGATCCAGCAATTCTCCTTCGTACGCTGCCGCTGTTTTTCCGCCGTATCGCAGTTCGTAAACAGTAACATTAAGGAAAATGTCCCGCATGCCAGGCAAAATGCGTCGCAGACCGCGAGAATTTCCGAATTTATTCCCCATGTACTGCCATAGCCCTTAACAGCACTGTGCGTGCAAGCGAAGCCGGGCCACGCCGTTCTATTGCGCTAAGTGAAAGCTGAGATATCGCGTGCAAAGCTGGCACGTGACAAATTTACTCAAGGACTCTTGCAGCCCGAGCAACGACTACAAACAGAGCTGAACTACTGCACAGGAAACTTCGCGCAAATGCCACGCATTACTAAATGCAACACGTGCAGTTCGGCGACCGTACGTATTACTTGCACGCATAGCAAGGGGTTGTCTAACACATGTGAGACACAAATGTCATCGTTTACTCAACAATAAGCAGGCAAAATGGCAAGAAATAATGTTTACAAACATCGATGGTGACGGTCTATGCTTCGAGCTTTACTCCGGCCGGCCGCACGAATCGCCCTTGCAAAACACTGTCGCGCGTCTGTGCTACGTCACATCGAAAACATGATTGATTCCGTAAAGTTATGTCCTTTCTCTTCGTTTTGGGCCCCAAAAGAATCATGCTCTGTTAACTTTCTGGAAGCCTACCCGTTTTATCAAACCTGTCACCTTCGCGCAGACGCACTTGCATAGAACGCGGGCGTAGCTGACGGAGAGACGACGACTCGTAGCACGCCAGTTGACACTGAAGTGGCCGCAAGTCGCCGCTCGCGGCGCTGGCGCCGCATAGGTGCAGTGTGCTGCTGCGCCCCCTGTAGGTGCTGCACGTTTCCCATACCCACTAGGCTACAACTCACTGTTTTGCGAAGCAGCGAAATACCTGCTACGCGTACGTAAGGCAATACGCACACCTACCCAGCTGGCCGTTGTAAACTCTCCTGGGGCGGCTACTGCATGGTACAGTTGCGAAGTACCTCTACGCCATAATTCACTTTGCGAGGCACCAGCAACGTGACTGTAAGGCATACACACTAATCTAAGTCGATGCACACTTTGACGATGATGTGGCTGATGATGGTGATAATGAAAATTCGACAGATCCTACGCAAAGGCTAGGTCTTTCGCTCCCAACGTGGGAGCGGCCCGCTTCTGGCTAGGAAGCTAGCGCGAGCTATCGAACCTAAATGAAGTTCTTTCATTCATCCATCGTCCATTCATTGTAAGAATCAATTTCATGCGAATCAGTCTGCTATCAGCAACCTATGACGGATTTTTCGCTTCGGGGCAAACGTTATGAGTTGTATCGACGTCTTCGTCTAAATTGAGCGCACTCACGCTAAAGAGCAGAGAAGTCCTTTTCATCGCCACGAAGTGCACGCTACGGTGCGGCTATGTGCATATCATAAGTAGCGGTCGTAAGCGCATTCGCGCAACGCTTGGCTATAGGTTGAAGATTCAGAAACATGTAATGTTTGTTACACTGATATAAAAGCGCATAGCCAACACAGTCACTACTATTGGCGTTGACCAGACATGACGCATATATAGGGTCTCTTTCCGGAGCAGTTTGAAGCACTGGCGTGGCTGTGTGGTAGAATACTTTAGTGCAACGCAGAATGCCTGAGATCGATTGCGGCTCGAACTCTGACTTTTATTATTTGAAATCTTCGGGATTTTTAACTCATGGACAACGACGCCGGCACCGCATTATCTGCGACCCGGGCTCGTTAAGGCTAGTGCGTCAAAACTTAGGTCTGCAATTCAGGCTGGATGACTAGTTGACAGGCCAAAGGAGATAACTGCGGAGTTCACATTGCTCCAACGACGCTTTCGATGTCATGATGTCGTGTCATAAAAAGGTCACAGCTTCACCGCAAGGGCGAAGCAGTGAATGCGGTAGCAACAAATTGGAATGTTATACGAAGTAAGTCTAGCAGCTAACTCCTTTAGAATCCTACGTGGCGTAACTCTACAAAACGCTGGCGAAGGAAACGCGGCCACTGCAGCAAGCGAAGCGACCTTCGTGCCGGCTATCGCTAAAAAGGCTAACTAAGCGGTCAGAACACAGCACGTACAAAGGTATGAGCCTTCTGCTTATCCCTGTCAACATAGAGCGCGCGCAACCACTCCCAGCCGCTCAGAATACACTGCTCCTGCCGAAACCACGCAGCCTCCCCCCCCCCCCCCCTTCGGGATCCCCCCATGGGCCTTTCGCGCCGGAAGACGACCGGCGCGTCTCCTTTTCGCTTGAGTCACGATCGTCGGCGGCCCTGGCACGCTTTCACTCGCACAAAGATCATACGAAGCGCGAGCCTTGGACTTCGTGCGGAACCTCACGGCGAAGGAAAGAATGAGCCTGGAGTGTCCATATAATTGCTATCACAATTAAAGTTTTCGCTCATCCCCGCACTACGAAGTTTTGAGATATAAGAAAGCTCTTGAGGTCCTATTCCACGGAAAAGGAGCAACTGCAGCCGAGAATCAAACCCTCAACCTCTTTCCCAGCAGCTGAACGCAATTGTCATTGAGGCAATAACGCTGGTTGGAGTTCTGTTACTTGTCACGGTCCTATGATTTTGTCCCTGCCCATAAGCGATAGAAGTGTCCGCATGAGAAACAGGCAGTGTAGTTGTATTCGAATCCCTGCTGGTATCCGACAGCTGCTGCTGTTCCTGGCTGTTATTCATCGTCGCGAAAAGTAATGCGGTTGTGAAGGCTTTTCAGCGTAGTTTTAAGATACTATGCAGTCAGGCACGCTGTTCAATTGACCAAGAAGTCGATATGTGACGTCTGCTCCATATTCGCCGTGTGTGAACCATTTTGTTTTTAGCAAATATTTATTCTACGGGAGAAAGTAACTGGCGCCAAAGCTTCTTAAAGATCACGTATTTGAGTAACGCTGTGGGAAGAGTATGAAAACAGCATTACACTAAAGTAGAATGGCGTGCTGGCATACATTTCACAGTTTCCTCATTTCCACCTTTTGAGTTCCTCTTCTGTCATTGAGTTCGCACCTTGCCTCCTTGCGACAGGCAAATGACATGACGCTCATGTGACCTCTAGCTCGTTTGTGGGAATGCGTACCTGCGGTAAAATATTCCAACGAACGCCATATTGACATTCTGAGCTGAGCACCACACGCGAAGCCATTTTGCAAATTTAGCAGTGGCAACCCGAGTGCTGGAAAAGCTGTGTAGGCAAACTGAAGCGCAGCGAAGCGCTTAGTTCACGAGCCGGTTTCCACGACACTTCGTCTTCTTTTGCAGCCCCCTACCCTTCGTTGCCTCTCCCATAAACGGCTGCTAAAAAGCTCACGATAATGTAACCATGGCGAAGTGCATTTCATGACTTCAGCAGGCTGTAGCTATAAAGCTTCAACATATGTGCCGGTGGCTTGCCTAAGCGTTATTATGTGCAGCCGCTTCTTACAACTGCCACACGTACCCAACGCAGGAAGCTGTGCTGCGCAAATAATTGGAGATTGGATAAAGAAGAACGTATAAATGTGAAAAACCGGTGGATTAGGAAAGCGCATGCTTGAATGCATAGGTCTGTCTGTCTGTCTGTCTGTCTGTCTGTCTGTCTGTCTGTCTGTCTGTCTGTCTGTCTGTCTGTCTGTCTGTCTGTCTGTCTGTCATTTACTCTCGCTAAACTTGGTTCACACATGGGCTGCTTTTATTTGTTTGGTTTCTTTACATATAATGGAACCGAGTATCGAAGACTTTTGGAAGGTAAGCAAAGGAGTGTCGATGAAGATGACGCTCCCGCCACCACATTATCTCCGTCTTTATGTAGCTTTTTAACCGGGTCTCAGAAGCGGCATAAATCGGTCGCGTAATCAACCGTGTCGCCCATGCATCCAAACAGACGAGAAGCAAGTCGCTTCTTTTCTTGGAGGGGGCACAGCGATGATAGCCGGCTGGAAGAGTGAGAAAATAAGGGGCGACGGAGGGCAGCCAAGCGCGGCGTTGCCAAGCGGAGATAAGAGCGTCGAGGCGGCGCGTTAATTAGCGTCAAGATGGGCGGTACTAAGCGGGCGTCAAAATTGATCTCTTCCGTGGTTTTCGTAGAAACTGTTGCCACTGTAAGGTGGGAGAAACGCGGTTCGGGGCAGGCGTAGGTGGGTGTGCAGCGCCTATACGGTTACAACGTTTGGCGTCGTGCCCCGTCGGCGTGACTTTGCCAAGCAACACGCGGCACGCGCCTTCGCCACTCCACCAGCCCGAACAGACTATGTGCGATGGGTACCCGTGTGCACCCATTTTTCAGCCATGTCGTTTCGTAAAAACGGCTCCGGGAAACGACGAAACTGCTTCCGCCCCTTGAGCGAAAAAAAAAAAAGCGTATCACGCGTTCACGCGTTGTAGTGTTGTGTGTGTGTGTGTGTTTTTTTTTTTTCTACTTAAATTCTCGGAGAAGCGAGGTGTTAGTCACCGCGTAGTCGTGGTGATTGCTGCGCGCGGTTCGCTGCGCTGAACGAGTAGTCGTGGTATTTTTGCTTGTCGGCCCGTGAACGCTTTTACTCTTTTGTTTTATGAAATTACCGGCTGCCTTTTACTCGTTTAACCCGTACTGTGGGTCACTCAGGGTGCCGCAAATTGATCGCCACATATGATGGCGTCACTTCATGTGTGTTTCTGTCGCGCTTGAGGAACGCGGAGGGTTAAATCGATACCAAGGATTCATATCAGAGTTGCGCATCTTGAAGGCCGGCAATTCGGCCACAAAGGAGACCACTGTCACACGCCAAATGATCTTTGTATTTTCTTTCTCTCTTTAGATCTGCCACATCTTTACTTTTACCGCCACATCCTTAAACTTACCGTTTTCCGAACCAAACTAATATGGAGAAGCTCCGTAGCAGATCGTTTTCCAAGACGAAAATGTGAGGTTGCAGCAGTTCAAAATGTCGTTCAGCAACGTGACCGTTAATTTACGCTAACCAACCATACGCCAAGGACAAATGACGGCGGAAAAGTAGGGAGACCCACCAGGATTGTGTGCCCAGTAGGCTACCCAGTCGTTAGAGAAGAAAGGAGGGTACGCAAGGACAACGGGGAAGAAACAGGGAGTCAGTGAGCACACACTTCCGAAGAAACACTCATCGCTTACGCCGAGGAATACACAATTAAGTTCTAACAAGAACGAGCGTTGACGGGATTCCGTTTTGTGTGTCAAAGGGAGTGAGCCCGCATACCCAGAAGGCCATGCGTAATCTCACAAACGACTTCCCTCGCTGTCAATTGCGCAGTGAGTTTATTCCCACTGCGCCTATGTCTAAATAGAAAAACAAAATCAGCGCATTAATGGACAGTTCCTGCAGAAGCGAAGTGACTGTGTTTCAGTCATGATAATTCACGAAAAATAGACAACTTCGCGAAACTGGCAAGTTATAGCGCTCTCTATCAGCGCTCTGTCTTCCATCATGAATATGCAAATATTTAAAATTTTCGACGTGAGAACAGAGGAAGGCAAGCTTGAATAAGCAGGTGTTGCATTGCGATGAAAAATTGCGAAACTCGGCGACTATCATATCCTGATGATGAGCACCTAAGGTTTGTTTGTTTTTGTCACCTAGAATCAAACCACGGCTCTGCCGATTCCCGTGAAATCATTGCGAATTACGTGTACTAAGGCGTTCACAAAACTTCTACGTAAAGTCATGACCCCAATAGGTGCTATAACTCGACATTAATTAAGGCGCCATTGAATGCCAAAACAACCACATACTATATTGCCCGTATACTACGTGAACGTCAAACTTCAGTGATAATGTTATATGTTGCTTTTATGTATTTCGAGTAATCCAAACGTTTTAGAGTCCGATGTTTCTAAATATGCTGCTTTTATTGTCTGTATACTTGACACACGGAGTGAACAACCCCGTCCGGTAGATATGCTATACATCCATGGTCTAGTGACACGGCCGACGTGCGTTGTGTAGTAAAAGTGCACACACTCGGTTGGAATTCAAGTGCTGTGAAAAAAGCTGCAGACTTTCATTCATATCTGAACGCTATCGATGTAGTTTTGAATAGCGTGGTGTGTTCAAGGTCGCTTACACAAGTGGTCCTAATGTTTACGTGATGATTATGTCTCTTCACAGATACAGCACTGTAATAACACGTTAATTCAACAGTTGCGAACTACAAGGATCGATCTCGCCGGTTGCCTCTTCGTATCTCTTCTGGCACAATACATGTGAGTGAGCTTTTACGTTCTCAGCTGTAACGCATATACGTATGGTAAGATAAATATAATAGTAAAGTGCACTGCAATGGACATCGGTACTGTGATATTTTGTCCCGAGTATTCAATTCAAACATCTACCGACGTGCGCCTGAGACGCGCTTGACAAAATGACCAAACGCAGCGCAACAATAATGAACAAAAGTTCGTTGTTGTTGCGCCGTTGGTGCCGTCAAATGACAGCACGGCTGAAGAAACCGATAAGACGAAACAGTCGCGCACGTCGATTGCGGTCACTTTAGAGCAAATTATTTCGAGGCGTCGAGTATCGCATTTAACGTCTACCATCAAATAGTTTAGGGTGCCACGCCACGACTCGATCTAGCGCGGGGCGACGCGCTTGGATCTCGCTTTATTGCAGTGCGACACCGGAACATTTTGTGACGGGGTCATCCGTGACTGGATCCCAATTACGGTAACAGTCATTAAACACTTCGCGCTGGGTCGTATAGCGGTGACATCTGACGGATCCGCGTTGACCCGCGCGGTTCGCGGTTAAACTTGGCGCGTAACAAGCGGCAAATTGTTGTGGCGCCCTATAGGCGTTAAGCAGGATAGGCGGCGCCCACCTGTTGTTGTGGCGCAGCAGCCCGCCCGGCGAGAGGGTCCGCGCGCACGTCCAGCAGCTTCCGCTCGAGCAGGCTCACTCTGTCCTCGAGCCGCTGTAACCTGACCACGCACAGCACGGTCACTGTCACCAAGCCGGTCAAGAGGAACCACTGCACCGCGACCGCGGCCAGGCGCCAAGCGAGCACGCCGTTGCCCGACGCGGGGCCCAGCAGGGGGGCCCGCCACGGCGCCCAGGACATGGAGGTCCGTGCCGGCGCGTCGGGACTACCCATGGTCGGCACGTGGTCAGTCGGCGGGAGCACGGAGACCGGCCATCGGAATCTGCTTCTCCCGGGACTGCTGCTACTGCTGCTTCGCTCGCGCCGGCTCGCGGACCGACTGACTGGCCGCCCGCGTTCGGAACGCCCGCCTCGGCGCCTCCTCCTCCGCTGCCTCCCTCCTTCGGGGCCGGCGTGCACCAGGTGGCGGCATCGGACGGTCCCGCCGACGACGCCCGCTCTGCCGCCACTCTACCGTGCTCCTTGCTTGCTCATTGTTGCGCTAGAGCTACACATGAGAGCGGAAAGAAAAAAAATAAAATCCGCAACTGCTAACTCTCGGGCAAAATATATTCAAATAAATAGGAAGTTATACAAGGAAGGAAAGGTAAAGCAGGCATCAGCTGTGATGTATACCTAAAACGACACATCATCTATTGTACTCGCGTTACTCTTATTCATTAAAAACTGCGAAGAAAGCTCAGCTTTCATATTCTAACAGAACCCAATGATTTTCATTTAGTCACAATACTCGACGAGCACACTTGCAGTTTTGTAATTGATTGATTTCTTTTTATATGGCAACGGTAAGTGCAATTCAACTACGTTTCTTGTGTAATCAGTTACAGGCAAACCGCTACTTTATTCTTAATACAATACTTTACAGAAAAGGCAGCTTTTAGCATTTACACTTGGCGCGAACTACAGTAACGTGCTCGCAGTCATGGAACGCGGCAGCCTGATGGATGCCCGGTTCTGACATGCAGACCAGAGCGTTTTGTATTTGTTGCCTCATCTTAACGTGAGATCGCGCGACCTCTTGTCGGCACGTAGAGGGGTACTGCATACATTTAGGTACCAGAGTTGCGGGAAGGTCCGGCAGCTTCACCGCACTCCGTTCTTGCAGGCGACATGCCTAGTATGTCGCAGATCGACTTGTCTGGCTTGTCGCCAACCGGCGGTGAACTGTGCTGGCAATAACTATAGGGGTAATCGAGTTCGCTGCAGTGGTGGCGTCGGGAAATACAAAAAGTGGCATGAGCATCGGCTTCTCCGTAATGCGTAGTTACTAGCGGTGTTTGGAAAACAGATGCGCATCTCTGCAATCTAAAGGTAGCGTATACAGTAACTCTATCGGCATCGTATTCGGGATCTCGCTATGGTTCCATCGTATCTCGCTTGCTCCCGAACTTTGTTCACAAATTCGCCGTCCGCATACCGGCGTTTGCGACAATAGTGGAATTACACTGTGTCACGGAAGGACGTGGCGCAGAGCCTACCAGCCCATAACGCTTTATCAATTAGTGCGCCTGCACGTTTCACGAAAAACTGCTAGGAGACGCTAAGTATAAATGCAAATGCCCTTCTGTCTTTTTCATGAGCGTGTCGTGCATATACAGGGTGTTTCAAGAAATGTGTCCAGTATCCTCAAAAAATCAGCAAAATGCGATATTTGCTTGCTGTTTTCACAATTCCTTTTTCTGTAGGAACTTGCATCTTAAGATGGTTAGAGACGTCATTTGGGACAGTAATTAAGAAAATTAAATTAACTAACTCTTTAATTAGTGAAGTTATGCAGTTATGTCAAATGGTAGAAATGAAATTCTTCATGGGAAAAATTCATCGCAGCTTTGAGATTTAGAAAAGGCGGCCTCTGTTAATTATTGTGGCGTAATGAAATTCAGGCAAGTTCAACGGCGAAACGGAAACCCAAGCACCTATGAGCGCAACAAGCAGACGACTAGAATGACGTCACTGTGGAAGACAACGGTTACAGAGCTGCAGGTCTTCCCCGTTCGTTAACGTGTGTGCGTCATGCGTGCTACTACTGCAAGCGCAGCCCACACACCCATACGACTAAGTCGATTGATCGTTGATATAACGACGTTCACTCATTCTGGACGTCTCAGATGATATGGCAGTTGCACTTTTCCGCGTTTCGGTTTTGGTTTCACCGCTGAATTTGGGAGAATTTCATTACTTTGCAATTATTCCTAGAGGCCGCTTTTTCAAAATCTCAAAGCTGAAATGGGTTCTGCGCACGAAGGACTTAAATTCTCACATTTGACTTAGCCACCTAACTCTGCTAATTAAAAAAGTTAATTAATTTAACTTTCTTAATTACTAGCTCAAATCATGTCTGCAACCATGTTAAGATGCCTGCCGCTACAGGAAAAGCAATTGTGAAGACAGCGAGCAAATACCACATTTTCCTCATTTTATAAAAATATTGGACACATTTCTTTAAACACCCTGTACATGGTTAAAGGGACCCTGAAACGGTTATTTGAAGCTTTGTCAGCGTTTAGACTAGAGCATCATCGGACCATTGGCACCACAAATTTAGCGGCACGCCGTGTACCAAGGCGGCTACGGACAATTATATCATACCCTCCTTCTCACACCTGCCTTGCCTCCTCAACTCATGAGACACGCTGGCATCGCTGGCGATCGCAGAGCTCACGTGAGCACACTCGACGATTTGAGCTTCGCCCAGTGATCACCTCCGAGATTGCACGCCGACAGGTTGCGTGCATCTCGGAGACCATAGCCCAGTGCGCCGGGCAGCACGCACGCCGTCTGGCAACAGAGACATCGCGGAGTGGTTGATATCTGCTCCGACAGGTGCCGCCACCCTGCCAGCCAATTTTTCGTGGGCGCACACCGCAGCCCCAATGACGTCGTGCGGACACTGCATGTCGTACTCGCAAGGGGCGGTTGAAAACGCGTTGGGCTGAGCCGCAGTGATCTGCAGCGATTCGCAGCTTTATAGCGTTGTAATAAATTACACAGTGTAAGCAGAGAGCTTAAATTAGTCTGTAAATGAGCCTTAGGACTTGGTCTACTGGCCCAATGTGTTTGTACAAAATGGTCAAAACCGTTTCAGGGTCCCTTTAAGCTTTATTCATAAATTACCTCCGCACGCATGGATCGTAATAGTCAAAAGGCTCGGCTCTTGGACGCAACTTCGTTGGTACAATACACGGGTGTTACTGCGGGATTTTTCTAAGTGTGAGCCGTTCTACTTGTACCAAGGCGATGCTACAAAGTGCTAGTAGGCAAATAAATGCCTGGTACATGAATGGGCAAGGAATGGTTACCTTTTGTTACTTATTAATATTTTACCGGTGTATTTTCATGAGGCAGTAATTGGCAACTGAAACCAATTACACATTTGACTGAAGCAATTGTCATTTAATCTGTTACATTTTTTTTTGTAGCTGGTATGCAAAAATTATGACGACTGATCTGTTTGTATCGAAATACAATTTGAAAAAAAAATAATAATAGCATTCGATGTGGCGGTCCTTTCTTCGTTATTACGTATTCCTTCTACATGGCCAGCTCTATGACCCGCACTGTGACCGCCATTCAACATGAATTGATAGTTGAATGGCATTCACAGTGCGTTCCATAATTAACAAACATTCATTATTACTGTTTCAGTTAATAATTCTAACGACAAAATTGCAACGATAGGTTAGAGATTTGCGCAGTTTTGAACACACCATGGCTTGTATAAAAGTCATGGTGGTCTTGTTCATAGACATCTTCATCTATATCGATTAATATGTCTACATTCCGTATTTACGAAAATTCCGTATTTCTTCCGCCGCGATACAGAAAAGCAAGGCGTTCAAGCGCTGTCATGAAGCTCGGCTACTCGCTTTTGCGGCCTGCCGATGCATCCAACTCGTCGTTTCGTGTTCGGGGTGTCGTGGACGCAGGCGTAGTCAGGTGAAGAGGGGAATGAAGGAGCGATGAGCGCGCGTGTCCCAACTGGCGTTGGCGGCTGCACCCGTTTTGCATGCTGCTGCTCGCGAAGCCGGCCCGCGCGCCCCGTTTTGTAGGCAATCTGAAGAAGGCGCAGAGGCTCGGCAATCACACGCGTCTAGTAGTTTCCTGTGCGCTGCCTTGCCACTCGCGTAATGTGGGTCATATCTGAAGTTTCGGAGACACGTTGAAGCGTGAAGCAACGCGAAGCGTTTGATCAACTCTGTCTGCGCTGGTACTCACACCAACGTTATGATTGCAAACTGTTCGCGATTATCGACGGAGCGCCAATATACGGAACTAGAAAGGGACATACAACGGCGATGCGATTTCGGTGAGATTTTTTTCGCGCTTGACCGTGCGTGAGTGAAATCGGGGTTATTAATTTAATTATTAACATTGCCTTTATTGCAATTTGCACTCCTAAGAAAACTACGCGATATATTTCGTCGTTCTGTGCGCTGCAACAATACAACAGTGCTTCCATTTCCAGCCGAAAATGGGACTCTTTATTCTGCATTTTCAAACACTGCAGTCCGCGACACTTCCAAGAGCGAGCAAAAAAAAAAAGAACTTTTGCGAGCTGCCTTTGTTGTGAGCTGCCTCAACAAAAGCAGGTGTTTCAGCGCCTAACTAAGAAGTGCAGGGCGATGCCGATAGCCTGCCTCACAAATGAGTAAAGTTGCGTGATGGGACGCCGTTTGCGAGAATGCGTTCGTTAACCGCCTGAATTTTGATCTCTCAGGCACTTCGAATATTAAAAGCTGCTTCAATAAAATCGCATCGCTGTAGATACCTTTCTCAGATTTCTTTCACTTTTTGCCCTCGGATATATACCTACCGTCATGGCTTGCACCAGGCGTCCTTAATATGCGAACAGCGAAGCCAACTTATCAAAAGCCAGAATTAGTCGCCCAGTGACGTTCGAACCTAATAGCAGCGACTTATTACAATAATAATAATAAAAAAAAACTTTTTTTTCACCTTGGACGGATTATCATTATTCCATCCGCCACGGTGGTATAGTGGTTATGGTGCTCGACTGCTGATTCGAACTTTGAAGGTCGCGGCATCGAATCCCGGCCGCGGCGCTCGCATTTCGATAGAGGCGAAATGCTAGAGGTCCGTGTCTTTAGATTTAGGTGCACGTTGAAGAACCCGAGGTGGTTCGCAATTTCCGACATTGTCGCAGAGATGTCTGCTCCGCTGTTGCTAAGTTTTTAATTAAATTAGGACGATTTCGGTGTTAAGTATGTTAATTGGCATTATTAATTTATACTACTTATTCCAAAACATTTCAATAGTCACACAATTCACATACAGCCATTTGTTTATAACTTATCCATTCCTTTCCTAATCCCTCGGGGCGGGTGTGAGCCATCGATGTCGAATATCATCATCACCACCACCACCATCATCATCACAATAATCATAACAACGGTAGTCTGACCACTTCACGCGAAGGCAGCGTCACTTTTATACTCGCAAAAATAGACGATTTAACTGCGCAGAGGAAGTCACCGAAAATGCATATACAGTTGAAACTCGATATAACGAAGCGATTGTCGCGGTCGAATTATTTCGCTAAATAGGGAAAATCGTAAAACAGAGAAAAACATTTTTTGGTCCTTAAACTGTAACGTAGCTACACCCGAAAGCTACCGCTACATTTTATTTGCCTCTAACCCACGCCTGCCTGTGTGAAAAGTTCGCGAGGGCGTGACGAGCATGAATTCCCTCACATGTCCTGGCAATGCAGGGGAGGTAGACGGTGATGTGAAGCTACGACAAGCCTTCGATATGCCGGGGAGTACGAACGCAGTGATTGTGTGAGCAGGCAGAGCAAGAAAGTTGCAAGCAGACGATTAGTGCAACCATTTGCACAAACCATTAATAACGAAAGCAACCACCGTGCTCCTGTAGGAGCATATACATCGGACAACAAACCGCCACCACCCTAGCGCCACTTGGTACGTAAAAGCGCTACAGACTGTTAAGTACGTTGTTCCGTGCATGGGCGCACTATGCAGCCTCGTCAGTATAAAGCTCCGCCGTGGTGGTGTTACGGTGCTCGGCTGCTGACCCGGAGGTCGCGGGTTCGATCCCGGCCGCGGCGGTCGCACTTCGATGGAGGCGAAATGCTAGAGGCCTGTGTACTGTGCGATGTCAGTGCACGTTAAAGAACACCAGATGGTCGAAATTTACGGAGCCCTCCCCCCACGGCATCCCTCATAATCATATCGTGGTTTTGGGATGTTAAACATCAGGTGTTCTTAATAATATAAAGCTAGGGTCGTGAATAGGGCGGCTAGATGTTTTATCGCGACAGCGTTACAGCGCATGCCCTAAGGAAAAGCCGTCTGTGTCAAAATTAGAAATAAATTCGCTCCTTTTTTTTACTTACTTATTTCCGGAAAAACTTCGTTAAGTTGGGTTTAGTGCCGTGATAGTTTCGTTAATTCGGATTGACGACAACATTGAACCCTATGGGTACGTGCCGGGGTATGGAAATTTTTTTCGTTAGATCGGGAAATTCGTAAAATTGGGTTTCTTTAGATCTAGCCTTAACTGTAGTGAAGACGTATTGAATATCAAAATAAAGAGAAGGCCCAGGAGCTGCGCACGCTGCAATGGAAGGTCACGTGATAAGGCAATCTCTTTGCTTGCATATTTTACTCGAGCCGGGTAACGAACGCCAGTTGCGGGGAATTAAATACATAAATCTCGTTTAATAAAGAAAACACGGCTCGTTTTAATCATTGCGATAAAACATCTTTCCAATGAGGGGTCATATCGATTCATATTCTGAATGCCATTATATCTGTTTATGTCCAGAAAAGAAAGAGTTAATGAACTAATTTTAGTGTATTACCAAGGAGTGCATGGTCAACTTGACCATATAGTGCAAACTGTGCTTAAAAATTTCAACAGGGAAGAAAACATCAAAGCATCGGTTAAATACTATTAAAAATCTATGCTCTAACACTTCACGCGCACAAAAAAAAACGACCAGTGCAGTTGGACTTGCAGTTTTCTCTTCAAGCTTTTTGTTCTCAGCCTCTCTGTCTCTTTCGGCGAGGTTGCCTCATACTGCTTGTTCTCCGCGTCGGGTGTCGCTTTTTAATACGTAAAACAGCCGCGCAAAAGCGAACCGTAACATCCCACAACCATTGCGCAATGTTCATGGATTCGCGTTGCAAACTGTGCAACCAAGTTTTCCTGCCGCCAAAAGTTTCGATGCGCTTTCACTCGTGCAGAACGCATAGAGCTTAACTTTGCCAGAAGGAAAAGCGGCATTGATGTCATATATTAGTGCCATATTTTAATGCCGTAAGAGAGCATGTACCAGACATGGGATCACCACCACGTTCCTTTAATGACATGCGCATAAATTATTGAAGTCCCCTGTCTTAAATATGCGGATATACCCGGGAGGCCGATGGTCTGGACCTTATAACTTGCTCGCGAAAACAACTGTGAGATGCAAACTAATACATCACACGCGCATACCGCAAAAATCTGCCACACTGAGCATAAAGCACGTACAATTCCCACTTCTGACCTATTTCCTGTCAAGGCTTTGAAGATGTCAGCACTTCTTCGTTGTAAACTAATTGTCGACAATTATCATTTAATGGTTCATCTGCAAACCACCTCACTCGATAACAGCACCACGCAGCATTGACCTCGCTGAACTCCCTTCATCATTACAGGGATCTTAAAGGGGACAAATGAACTGATTGCATCATTAGCATACAATGTTTAGGAGATGTTGCCAGCTTTATAATAGCACTAGCTACTCATTTGCATAGAAATGCAAGATAATGAATGCTACATATATGAAAAAAATATTATGTAAATTCGCATTAGAACACAGTCATCTCGTAAGAATCATGCAATAACTCATCTTACAGGCCTGCAATTACGCACAAAAAATACACAGAAAAAAAACGAAGTCAAGTTACATAAAAACAGCAAGGAAATATTTAAATTTAATTTAAGAATTGATGTCGGCAGCGGTGTTGGCAGACTTAAAGCAGGCGGGCTTAGCCTGCGGCATACATAACCGCGAATTTCTCCGCCTGAACATTCCATCAGTTGTTGGCAGGGGCGTGTCACCATGCGTTTATCAGTCCCGCGTCTCTCAGGAAGGCAATCGGCAGTCGTTGAACTCTTTTCCTGATTGCCGCGGGCCCTACGGAGAACACGACATCTTTGAAGCTGGCATATGTAAAAACCACTCTTTTTCGGGCTGTGGAATAGCGCTTTTCTTTCCGCCTCAAACTGCGGACATAGCCAGATGAAACGTTCAACGCCATCGTGTTCACCCCAATAAGGCACAAGAT
Source organism: Rhipicephalus appendiculatus (assembly GCA_030522465.1). Classification (NCBI taxonomy): domain Eukaryota; kingdom Metazoa; phylum Arthropoda; class Arachnida; order Ixodida; family Ixodidae; genus Rhipicephalus; species Rhipicephalus appendiculatus. Next base: position 533,050 of record JALIZH010032513.1, read on the forward strand.
GAGGGAACCGCACCGTCCAATCTTAGACACCCTAGCCTGGGTGCACGCGTGATTGATTTTAATTCGGAATTTTAATTACAGGTGGACGCTAATATTTCTTCTTACAACCCTTCCTCCATCTTGCGGTATTGCGCAGAAGTGATTTTAATCAGATACAGTAAGGACGCTTCTTCGCGAGTAAGCCCTTGCGTGCGCACACACATGAATTTGAGGATCGCCCTAAAGTGAGCGCAGATTGCGTATGATAATACCCTACCTTCAGCAGTCATTGCGCATTAGCTGATGTATCCACATAGCAGACGTGCCTCATAATTACAAAGAAAAGACGAAACAGACTCACAACTTCGTGTTCTGACAAAAACGCCTGACGCGAATAACAAGTGTTAAGGCGAAGGCATTGGTAAAAAAATTAAAGGGGCACTAAAGTGAAACGAGTGAATAGGTTTAGATTGATAACCTTCACTCTGAAAGTTCTGATATCATTAATTTCACCCCCATAGCTTTATTGATAGAGGTGAAAATCAAGGTTAAAGTCCCATTTTTAAATCTCGCGCCGAAACCTCCAAGCCTGACGTCACGGAAGTGTATTTTTCGTAAACAAAATTTCCTGAAACTTGGTATATTAAGTCTCTGGCTTCCTCAGATGACAATGTACTTCGATCTTTACCGGTTAGGAATGACGTAGGTCCTAGGAGACGCCGTCAAAATGTATGACGTCATGGTGATTTGTGTGGGAACTTCAAGGTGGCGTCGCTACCCGCATTTCTTTTCCTTTTCCTGTTTTTTTTTTTTGCACGTTTTCTCGCTTACCAAGGGCCTCCTCGCGGTAAGCAAGGTGATCTTGGCTTTGTTAAGGAGTAATTTACTAATGCATCAACAATCTCTTTTTAAATGCGAAGCATTTCTTAGCGGACTTCGGCGACTTTGAGCGTATCTATCTATCTATCTATCTATCTATCTATCTATCTATCTATCTATCTATCTATCTATCTATCTATCTATCTATCTATCTATCTATCTATCTATCTGGCCGCCGAAGACTTTCTGCTCTCCTGACCGTATCGTTAATGGGATTTATACCACATTTGGTATGGCATAACATGACTGTATGACGAACATAAATGGTTGTTCATATCATGAAAATCATGACTAACTTGTCATGAAAAGTATGATTTACATGCCACGCTCATGGCGCGCTTGCGGCCGTTTCGTTAGCTTGATATACACCAAATTTGGGATTGAGCGACATTACTGTATGCCGAACATAAATGACAAGTGGTAATATGAAAATCATGACTTCATGAGCGACATGACTTGCATTCCACGCTCATAGCGCGCTCGCGGCCGTTTCGTTAGCTTGATATACACCAAATTTGGTATTGAGTGACATGACTCTATGACGAACATAAATTACAAATGGTAATATGGAAATCATGACTTGTCATGTGCGACATGACTTGCATGCCACGCTCATGGCGCGCTCGCGGCCGTTTCGTTAGCTTGATATACACCAAATTTGGTATTGAGTGACATGACTGTATGACGAACATAAATGACAAGTGGTAATATGGAAATCATGATTTATCATGTGCGACATGACTTGCATGCCACGCTCATGGCGCGCTCGCGGCCGTTTCGTTAGCTTGATATACACCAAATTTGATATTGAGTGACATGACTGTATAACGAACATAAGTGGCAGGTGGTAACATGAAAATCTTGGCATGCATGTCATCGACAATGCCATTTAGATGCCACGCTCATGGTGCGCTTGCGTCCAGTTCGCTAGCTTGACATACACCAAAATTGGTATATCGCGACGTGACTGTATGACGAACATAAATGACAGGTCGTAACATGTAAAACATGACATGCAAATTATGTAAAGCATGATTTGCTCCTTCCTGGCTGCTTCGCATTACATTGATTCCCACAGTGCGTGGGATCTGCCGGTTTTTTTCTTCACTGCCCTCTCAAGAGTGCAGAGAGAGCGAAAAGAGTGAGAGAAGATACGCCAAGAAGAATAACAACTTATAATTAGCATGAATTAGCAAGACAATCACGAAAGTGCATATTATTAGCCATAGATGACCTATAAACAAAAGGGATGACATAGAAAAACGCCGTGAAGGCATATGATCTCCGCGTAGTATTTGGCAAAATTATGGCGTCAATGTTCTTAATTTCATCATCACAAAACAAGAAACCTTAACGTATTGGTTTTACTAGTTCAACTTTAAGTCGAGCAAATACTTAGCTTCGGCTCAACTCAGTCCACGTACCGCACCAACAGGAACACATCTGTCGAAGTGCTGTAACTATGATATCGAAGAAAGCATGACTGTCGAAACATAGAGGTTCAAGCACCACGGTTACCTCTACATTATGCTTTCCCGCGCATCTTAGTTGGCAGTACCCTGTAACATAGTCATCAACATGGCGCGTTTAGACGAGGGTTGCAATGTGGGCTTGTTGGTGAATCATTTGAGCCGCTTTGATGTAGCGCGAAAGGACACACGGACACGAGACGGCACATAAGGACACCACACAGCGTTACTATCAACAACGTGTTTGTTTTCAAAAACCAGACCGCTTATATACCCCTATCGCCAGGCAGACAGTTGAACACTGGGGATCACTGAGATACATGCGCGAAAAAATCACTCTAACTAAGCAAAATCATGGCAATGATAATACCGAAAATCAACGCTTACGCAAGAACCCCAATTCCTTAGGCGACTATGCTATCGATGGCTTGTTAACACACATCTCACCAAGTGCGTCGATAAGTTCGGCTTCAACAATCAGACGAGTAATCTCTTCTTTATATCGACCAACAGTGATTGTGTATTGAAACAAAGGTTGGCAACCACAGGCTTGAACGTGGAGTAAAGAAACCCTTCAGGCACCAGTTTATTTGATTTGTAATTGTGCTGTCTCAGTAACTCACTCACGCACCTGCTGGTTTGGCCGACATAGATATTGTTTTCCACATGAGAGCGGAACACGATAAATCACAAATCTCTTGCAATCAACAAATTTATTTGCGTGCTTGCTTGTGCAACCAACTTTTTCAGCTCGGGTTGGATTTGTCATGGCACGCAGTTTCCCGAGCTTATCAGGCACTGAAAAGACTTCCCTAATATTATCGCGAAGTGCCACGTTATTGAGATTATGTGACAGCTTGTGAACATATGGGATTATGGCAGTGAGTCTCGTTTCTGCCTTTATGCGGCCATGAGCGTTACATTGGCTTGAACTTCCGCGAATTCTGTTTAACCGTTCCTCTGCAACAGACACTAAAAACATGGTCTGGATAGCCAGATTCCTTCAAGCGTAAAATCTGGCTCTCAAAGATACACAGTGAACTCCCACTTGAGTGAACTTCAAGGGACCCAAGGAAATAGTTCCCTTAACTGAAAGTTCACTAAACTGAATATTCACTGGAATACGGAACAACATTGGGCACAGCAGAAATAAAGTGAAACATGTGATATGCAATTTATTTCGAAAAGAATTCTGTAATTTTCATTTGGACTGGCGCCCTAAAGCGCAAGAAGAGGCAAAGCTGTCCAGAGAGTCTACGTTTCTGTGCACTGACTCTGGCACAGCTTGTTGCTGTGACACAAAGTTCTCGCAACTTTCTAATATATCCTACAGCCTCGGCAAGAGATACAGGATTTGAACCGCCCCAGGCCATTACAACTTCTTTGTCATAACAAGATGTGGGTTCGAGCTAGTTGGTACTTCCATGATCAACACTGCACACCTGTGCCATTGGTTTTTAGTTCTGTCACACACACACACACACACACACACACACACACACACACACACACACACACACACACACACACACACACACACACACACACACACACACACACACACACACACACACACACACACACACACACACACACACACACACACACACACACACACACACACACACACACACACACACACACACACACACACACACACACACACACACACACACACACACACACACACACACGCACGCACGCACGCAGCACGCACGCACGCACGCACGCACGCACGCACGCACGCAAACACACACACACACACACACACACACACACACACACACACACGTGTCCCACCTTGATAATAAATTAAGTTGGAAGTTTGCGCCTGTCCGTGTCTGTTTCGCCCTCCGTCCAGGAAATTTGCGCAAGAAGTAGTTGAAATTCTTTCTCGCACTCTTCTTCCTTCGGTTTCAGAAGAACACTAGAAACAATTTCGGAATCTGACAGCTCTGCACATGTACTGAAGCGCACGTGGCTCGTTTTCGTTTCCCGCTAGGCCACTTTGCCGCGGCGCCGCCGCATTCACAAGGCTATGTTGCACCGCCGCCGATGTATGGGCGATTTGGGGAGGCCCGCATCGGCCACCCCAGTGCTGTAAAGAGCGCAAACATTCATTGATTTATCTCAAAAACAAGCCTGGGTCTGCAGATCAAGTTCGTTCAACTGAAATATTCACTATTGAGAAGTTTGTTTAAATGAAAGATTTTCGCATAGAATGCATAGAAAAACCACCGGGGAATTTCTAAAAGTTCGTTATTCTAAAATATTTGTTAAACCGACGTTCGTACAATTGAGAGTTTACTGTATATGCTTCGTTAGGTGGGCACAAGACTTGTTCAATGCGTCGCTGAGGCACGTTGTCACGATATCTCTTGTGGTTAATTTGGAATGATTCGAATGAGATGAGAGTAAAGCTTTTTGAGCATGTGGTTCATAGCACCAGCATAGATGGTTGTCAGAACAAACGAGTCTTAAGCCTAAAAGCCTAATGCGCCCCTCGCTCGGCCATTAAGCGGTCCCTTCTAGGGGATCAAGACCATCGCGAAACACATCCAACACATTTGCACTCTCACTTCCGAAATTTTCCCGTGATCTGTCAATAAAAATCACGCCATATCCACGAAGTGAATGATGATGAGTGGGCGAAGCTCCAGGAGGTAATCTGGTAAACCGTCAATCCCCGTAAATTTTGCCCACTCGATCATCATACAAAGACCTGACACACAAACGCGGGGGTGTGGTGTGATTATACATACAGTATATACACAATGTTTCATTATTTACATATTGATAAAGTATATAGTACACAATGTTTTATTATTTACATATGGGGTAGATGATGATTTTGTTCAAGAGCTCTACGGACCACAAGGAGGGGGTTCCCCTGATTTTGTTTTCCTCATCAGCGTCATCGTCATCGTTATCACGTGTAGTGGGTACATTCCACTATACTGGAACGCGCTTATTCTTCATGGTCATCAGGCGTCATCGTCATCTTTATCACGTGGAGTGGGTACATCCTACTAGTGGCTACCTACTACTGCATACTACTAAGGGGGGACAGACCCACACCCTAAGGAGCTTCGCCCCTAAAACAACATAATCATATTCGTAGCGAAAAACTTTCGTTCCGTTTGTCCCCTCTAGACGCGTTTAGAGGCTGCTTGGTATCCCCGTGACGTTTCGCCCGTTACGCGATTGTCCGCGTTAGGGACAGACAAGTTTGCAGGGCGCAAGCATCACCACCCAGACTGGCACGTGGCGGAGGCTTTCAACGTCTCTCTACTCCCTCGCTCTGTTGTCGACATTGTAGCTATCTGGATCTGTTTGGCCCTGTGTCAGTGAAAATTTGGAGCGACACGAAAGAAGACACGAGACGAAACACGAGTGCTATCAACAAATGTTTATTATTCACCATACTCGTTTATACTGCTGCACGTCATCATAACATTCACAGAAAGGATTACTCTTTATGAGACATGTAGGTGTACAGATGAAGTGCGGACTCACCCAGAACCCAGTAGTAGATAAATGAAGCAGAGTAGATGTTCCTACTGGGTTATGGGTGCGTCAGAACTCCATCTGTGCGCATGTATGATGAGGAGTCATCCTTTATGAGAAAGTGATGAGCGCATGCGTGATGGGGATGGGTAGCAGTATAAACACATGTGGAGCATATGGGTTCGAGGTGCGACGGCCTCCTTTCGATCAGGTGCGAAGTGCACGAATCGCTCGCGTGCCTTGGTTGGGGAGAACGTTAAAGTACCCCATGTTGTCAAAATTACGATATATTCGCACTTCCCCACTATGGTGTTCGTCACGGTCATGCCATTGTTTAGCGGCTTAAAGTAGTTTAGTTTTGTAAAATTTAATAACAATCAAGCACATTTTTAACATGCACTAAAAGGCCGGCGCTCGAGCGTTTTCGCGTTACGCGCATATCAGAATGTAGTGGCTACAGCCAGGCATCAAAATCCTCAACACCATGTGTATCAGGTGGATGCCGTACTCAGTGCACAAGCTTAGACAATCGATCTCTGATCACAGCCTGTCATGCACTACATAACTGGTTACTGCACCTGTAGTCGACGAACATGAACGTTAGGCGAAACTAATGGCGTTTAGCAGTCGCAAGCTTTCATGCATGATGAGAGAAAAATAATTATAGGAGTCATTTAAGATGCCAAAGGATGTGACGGAGCTAGTCGTGTTTTAGTATGTGTCAGATAAAGATACTTTAGACAATGTTCTGTGTTGCAATGTGTTTTTTGTGTAATCACATTCTTATCATGCTAGGGATAAAGATCTTCACTGCACAAACCGTCGCCGGGGCTCCTGGGCGCAAGGTCAAAGTGGTTGTAAAGCGTAGTGGTTGTCAAAGGCCTAATCTACGCAAATGCCCCGGGTTGTAGTGACAGTACCTCTGAATTTAGACAAGCGTGACTTCTTCCTCTCTTCATCTTGGGCACTGCCTTACGCCCTCCGAGAAGCGCATGAGACGGGGGTCGCATGACTTATTTGATGGCCGAAAATGTACGGTCCCAAACCTGCCAATATCATTTCAGGTCAGGCGCATACCTAGATACTTATGGCTAGTGCAATGAAAAAAACTAAGGCGGAGATTGCGTGACCCATTGCAATCAAAAGAACAGACACTCGTAGGTGACTGATGCTCGCCCAATCTGGTAACATGCGCAGATACTCAATTGCGGTATCGATGGGGCGCTCTAGTACAGCAAATGAGTTGGGGCACTGTCCGGATTGAACATCGATTCCCTGAAAATCGAATGATAGGCTCAACCACTCGATCGAAACACCACGTCTGGGTTATTTCTCTTTGCGTCATCACGAAAGACTGAAGAGACAGAGAGGGATGTAAATGGTATGCGGAAGGCGGGTTGGTTAAACGGAATATTCAATTTCAAGTTTCAAACCCTGCACTGTGGACAGGCGGGCAGAGATAGATAGATAGATAGATAGATAGATAGATAGATAGATAGATAGATAGATAGATAGATAGATAGATAGATAGATAGATAGATAGATAGATAGATAGATAGATAGATAGATAGATAGATAGATAGATAGATAGATAGATAGATAGATAGATAGATAGATAGATAGATAGATAGATAGATAGATAGATATAATTAGAAAAACGTACACACTTAGACACATACACTACAAAAGGCTTTTGATTGCAATGGGTGTCGTACTCCTTCAACGAGGCTGCTTGATCGATGAAGCTTCAGTAGCGCCTTTGTCGCTTCCTCATGTGAAGACCGTACATTCCGGCACTCAAGCATTGATTGCTCAGAAAGTGACTAGGCTGTAGCCTTTTTATTAAGGTTACGAGAACATGGGGGGGGGCGGAGTGGGTTGGAAACATTAATCCTACATAACCCCTCGCACATTACAAAATATCACCGCGAATATAAGGTCCTTGGCATACAGACATGAAACTTTATTGTTCAGTTTCTCTGCAATAAAAACTAGGCAGTAATGGTGCTTCTTATATTCGTACACGCCAAGCGTGAGACAGAATCGGCGACGTCATTTTGGATGTAAACCTTCCCTGTAAGTCGGCACAGGGCATCGCACGCGTGTCTGCGTTTACTGCAATCGCCAAGTTCTCCTCTATGGTAAGAATGAAAGACCGGCGTTTCTTCTCCCCTTGTACGATCGATCCGTTGCTCCGACTACTGTCAAGTTTATAATAGCGCAACCGGAAACGTTACACGAGGTGACAGACGTCAGAGGCACCAGCGAAGCGTAACAAAACATCACACTGCACGGGAAAACGAACCGCACCATCACGAGCACAAACAGTCATCGCGCAGAGCGGAGAACGCCGCACTGTCACCGGGAGATGGGAACGACTTCGATGTCGACACATGCGCAGGCTTCGTCGCATCTGTCGGCTCCTTCGCCGTCGCGCACATTTTCATTGCGAGAAAGAGCTCAAAACGAAAGCTCCCCGTCGGCTGGCTGAGCATTGCAAGATGTTCGGTTCTGCTGCTTTGTCTAACATGTACCGCGAAATGGCGTGAGGCACGCAGACACGGACACATGGGCAGAGAACGAGACAACACAAACGCGATTGTGTTTGCGCAGATGGGATTGTATAGCGACATCGCGCGAGCGGCGACGTGACGGGTAAAGCGACGCATGCGTTAAGGTTGGGACGACGTGACTCGCACTTGCTGCATTAAGATGCTTCACATGCTTACCACGACACGTAAACGACAAAATACGACGACTCGTGTGAGCTTGCTTGCACTTAACTTAAAGAGTGGAAGTACCCTTGTTACTCCTACAGTGCGCGTCTTGCCTTTTTGTACAGCGTTTCCCTTCATCCAACCTCGCGGCTCGTGTTCGCAATAATTATCGCGTAAATCCTGTTCCTGCAGTACTGCTGACGATTTCTCTACTAAACGTAACTAATGTTGTTTGAACATACTGCGTAGTTTTTTTCTTCTTATATACTTAGTTTGCTTTGAAGACAGCCTACCATTTTAATATATATTTGTGTTTCTCCTTTAGGGACAGCAGGAACGAAGATGATGGTGTCGGCCTCGGGCCTTTCGCGGCGCTCTTTCGGAAATTCGGTGCGTTCGGGCAATGAAGAGGTGTTACGCCTCTTCGCCTTTCGGCTTAATACAAGTTCGAAGTCGTTGTCACATGAAGCGCCTCAACAGGCAATCTGTTTCGGCGATGCTCAAGGGACTGGTGCCAAGACAAAATTATCGACATCAGAGTGAAGAGTGAACCCGCGTAAGAACGTCATGGAGGTTGATGTTTCGCATGTTACCGCCCTGAAACGTATTACACAACGTCACACAGCTTGATGGAATCAACGTCCGCTCCTACAATCCCATGGGCACCAACGTCGTCACCGGCGTCATCTACGACGCTGACGCTACCATACCCAGCTCCGACTTGTACGCCCTTGCCAAGCCAGCTAATGAAGCTAGCGTTATCGCCAAGGGTGCTTGTTTGGGTACCTCACGCTGCGTGAAAAATAGACTTTAAAGGTTACTATCCTACCTTCATAAGTAAAGGTGGGCCTCTTCCAACATCCTGTAAGACCTTTTGTGCCGAAGCCACTGCGATGTCACAAATGCATGAAACTAGGTCACGTGAGAGGCGTATGTGAAAATGAGCAAGTATGTTCTCGCTGCAAGGAAACCCATTCTTCGTACTCTGATATAGCCAATGTTCTCAAGTGTTCAAATTGTAATGGACCATACGAAGCTTTCTCAAAAGAGTGCCCAAAAATGAAAAGGCATTTTGCTGCATTGAAACAAATGGCAAGGAACCATACATCGCTTCGCTAGGCTGCCGAAACCGTCAGAAAGCGGCGACATCGGCCCCGAAGTTCATCCAAGAAAACCAATGCCTCTGCATCTGCAGCGCCCCTTGAACACCCTGCTTCACCAGCTCCCTTGTCACCCGGACCCTTCGCGGCCGATACTAAACGAACTGCATTAAAACGCTCAGTAGCTGGGGATTCCACTTGGCCTCCATTGCCACAGTCACAGCCACACGGATCGGCGATGGCAGGTGCAAACCAGAACAAGGAAGGCATGGATACAACCGATGCAGCTCGGCCTACGTTGCCGAAGTCGCAGCGACAAGCAGATTCACACTGCACATCGGCAACAGTAAACAATTAATCTCCGACTGACCAGTTGCCTGAAGAAGACAAACCGAGCATCATAGTGCGTCAGTCACTGTTAGACACACTTCGCGTGTTCGTCGGCAAGCTGAAATCGTCATATATGCTCAATCAACAATATGCTCAGTCCGTACAACAGGTACTGGATGTTCTATGTCCAGTATATACTTGCAAGCCTTCAATGGGCACTATGACAGCACTGTCTACAATGGAACGTATATGCCTGGGATCCGTAGTGCAGTAATAATAATAATATCTGGGGTTTAACGTCCCAAAACCACCATATGATTATGAGACGCCGTAGTGGAGGGTTCCGGAAATTTCGACCATCTGGTGTTCTTTAACGTGCACTGACATCGCACAGTACACGGGCCTCTACCATTTCGCCTCCATCGAAATGCGACCGCCGCGGCCGGGATCGAACCCGCGACCTTTGGGTCAGCAGCCGAGCACCCTAACCGCTATACCACCGCGGCGGACGTAGTCCAGTACTATAGAACGCAGCTGTGTTCTTTAAGATCATGTGCATATTTTTGTGCGTTCTCTTCTTTCTATCTTCCTTTCTTTCCCTCCCTTCATCCCCTTCCCCCAGCGTAGAATAGCAAACCAGACCACGTCTGGTTTTTGCCTTTCCTTCCTTTTCCTCCTCCTCCTTGTGTTTCCCCTGTTAAGAATAGATGTCTAACTGAGGACGTGTTTTAAGACTTCCCGAGCGTTACGTGGTGTTCACATTAAAGAGTCGGACGGTTCAATCATTTCGTTATCTTGTACTTACGTAGTTCTTACGTAAGCTATTACATTTCATTCTTACATTTAATTAACATGTACTTAAAGTAGTCTCTATAGGCAATCTCGAGTCTGAGCCGGTGAATGCATGTTTCATCTTGCCTGGGTTTTTGATAGAAGTATATAGACTTAGTCAGTACCGCAAATGACCGCGCTTGTGTACTGTGGGCCAAAATGGGAGGGACATAGCATTAATCTGTCAGCTAAAGCGCTTCCCGATTTGCGTTCAAAATTTCGCACAGAGGTGGCATTGTCATCCAGTGAGTTCATTTCAATGTCAAATTTACGGGCACTGCCTGCCACACTTGTTGACAACAAACCCACATCGTCTATGGTGACAAAATCATATCGTCTATGGTGACTCTAATAAAGAAATTACCAATCTGCTAGCAAAACGGTTGCACAATGCATCAGCGCTATACAGCAAAAGCGCACAACAAAGGTTAGAGAGCCTCCTTGCATACATTGAATTGGGTGCTTCGAATTTGGTGCCAAAACCCAAGTGACTTCACCTCGACACGGGGGGTTACTTACCATCGAATGTTAACGCTGACGGACGCTGGACAGACGCAGGATTTTCCGCTTCATGGGACATGTAGTGTTTTAGCATTAATTATTGTCGTTGGTACTGCGCGTTTTTCTTGCATTAATGCCGTGCTTCCGGTACTGCCGAATGATGAACGGCGTGAGCGCTATTAGCGTGGCTGGCGCAACACTTTTGATAGGAAAATATAGTGAGCGCAATGTTTACAGAAGCATGATTGACTTCATGAGCTCGAGCGAGTTGTTGGTATGCGCTGAGGTAACAACCCAAGGTGTTTATGTCGTTATGATTGTTCACACCTTTTTTTATTCACTATTAAGTTCCATTTTTGTGCGTATTATGACTACGACACACGTTCTAACCAGGACTGTATGTGCTGTAATCATGGGCGTAGCCAAGGGTGGGTGGGTTTACCCCCCCCCCCCTCCCCGAAAATTTTCAATTTTGCTTGCGTGTATATACACGCACACATACAAACACACGCAAGAACATACATAAATTATGGTTGACCCCTTCCCCCCTCCGAAAAAAAATTCTGGCTACGCCCCTCGCTGTAATGAATTAAAATATTGTTACATTTTATGCTGAGATGCGTTTCTCATGTGCTATTACATTACGTTATGTGATAACATGTGAATTTTTTATGTAACATTCGATTCTTTCCTTTTCGTTTTTTGTTTTGTATTCATGGGGGTAAAAGGACAATAATATATTTCTTGCTCCTCCGTGTTCATGTTGCTTTTCTGTTGGTGCCAAGTTCAAAGGGACCGTGGGCCTCGTGAAGCCGTTTTGTGGCTTTTAGCTAACGGCCCTCAACATCCGTTTTTTTTCAGTCTGCTGTTGAAAAAATTCGGAAGATCCCACGTACCATGGGAATCGATGTCATGCGAAGCATGCGGAGGGAAGGTAACTGTGGTGTAATTTTTTTTGTTGAGTGAAACATTACGAAAAGACGCTAAACATATGTAGCCTACAATTGTTATACGTACAGACAGGTATGTTGAACAGTCGCATATGCTTTATATAACCAGTTGTTTACAGTTGCGTAGTGATGCCAATAGCAACATGGGTATTACCAACACTAGAAGTGGTAAGCTGATATGTAGCGCTTGTGCTTGCGAGGATGGTAGCCTTGGATAGTGTTACGTAGACCAACTTCAGTGGATGGCGCTTAACTACAATTGACGCTAAACCGACGTGACGCCTGTATCATTGGAGTACTTATGTAATGTTTATAAAATTAGATCGGCAGCACTGCAACCACGATTGACGTTTCACCAACATTACGCCTGCATAGCGTATTTTTCCAAAGCAGTTCTGAGACCTGGCGTGGCTCTGTGGAAGAATACTTGACTGAATGCTTGGGTTCGATTCCTGCTGGGACCATAACATTTATTCTTTGCATTCGCCGGGTCAACGCTGCCGATGTCGGTTTTTCTTAATGCTCTCGCATTTAAATTACCAATGTATGTTCTCGCCGTTCCTCGGTAGATATAAACTGTCAAACACCTGTGGCGCATACCCGCAACCGCGGCCCGTGGTATACGGGTATGTGCCACACGTGTCTGGAGGAAAGGGTTTGAAGTCGTACGCGGCGGGATTTTCACATTAGTCATGTCATGACCAGGCACTCATAATCGTCAAACCCTCTTACCCTCCCGTACTAATTTTGGTCTACCCCGGGTTAAGGAGGTGATCACGAGAGCACCCAGACGTAGGCGGCTAGATAGATAGATAGATAGATAGATAGATAGATAGATAGATAGATAGATATATAGATAGATAGATATATAGATAGATAGATAGATAGATAGATAGATAGATAGATAGATAGATAGATAGATAGATAGATAGATAGATAGATAGATAGATAGATAGATAGATAGATAGATAGATAGATAGATAGATAGATAGATAGATAGAAACGCTTAAAGTGTCTGGAGTACGCAAGAAAGCTTCGCGTTTAAAATCCCTGCCTATTCTCCTTTATTGCATCATGCAGTTAATATTAACTCGCGCACCTAGTTGAAACTCATACCCAGGGCTCCTATTAGATGGCGCTATTGGCCTGAGCGGCCGGAGCGGCCTAGAGTTAAAGGAGTCCTGACACAAAAATTTTCGCCCCGCGTTTTTTTGCTGCAATGTGTTGCTGGGGGCCCTGTTAGTCATAACACGGCACATCGTTTGCTGCAGCGCGCGACAGATAATTAATTACAAGCTCCTCATTACCGACACAGCCTCAGTTTCGGTTTGACAGAGCTCCAAAAACGACAAGCCGCCGGGTGCAACTATCACCACCTAGCGAGTGAAACGCTCGGTCACGAAGCACACAGAACAGTGACGCACTTCCGCGCGGTCTGCATCGTCTGCTTGCGTTCGCTTGTCACCCATGCTGCGTGATGTCGTCGCCGTTATCGTCCTCGCTGTCGTCGTCGGGCTCATCGTCGTCTGATGGCGACAATTTTCTTGCGACGGGGATGGAAGGAATTTACGACGGGGCGAATCACTTCAGGTTTGACCCGCTGGCGAGGAGTGCTTCGTCGGGAAGCGGCAACGATACCAGCGACGACGACCACGATGAACCTCGCGTCGGCAATGTACTATGGTAAGACCCGACACATTCGTGCACAAATGTTCTGCAGGGCAATTCATTTAGCCAAAGTACGTTCGCTTTTTCTACGTTCAATATCCTATTGAATCACTTGATAACATTGTGATGCCCTTCAAGTTGTTGGTGCCGAAGAAAGCTAGGTAACACCAGAGCACCAGACGTGAGCGATGCACAGGGTGGAGTCGGAAGACCCATGTACGCCAAGTCCGGCGCCTGTGTGGTAAAGCAATGCGCCTCGAAATGGAGCCCGCAAACGCGACTGTTCTGCACGGGGGACCAGTCCTGATACTCCTGACGTCCACAAGCGCACACGAACTCGATCCACTTCTGCCGCCGAGGTTCGTCGCGGGGAAACGTATGCAGCGATACGCCTGATCCCGACTTCGACGTGCAGAAGGAAACGGCGCAGAAGGATTTCGGCATTGTGGCCTGTCACTGCAGCCCAGGGAAATCAAGAAGTCCTTGGGAGCAGGAAACGGGAAAGCTGTAGTGTCGCCAAACACAAAACTTTCAACGCGTGCGCCGCGGCAGCGCCTCCTCTTGGCCGCGGCCACACACTCGCGAGCAGCCGCCGAGCAGTCACCAACAGCGCAGCGGCGAGAGCGCCAAAACAGAAATGGCGGCTGCGACGTCATCATAACCTGTTGTACCGGGAAGTAGGGGGGTCACCTCGGGTCACCTCCGAGGGTGTCAATGCCGCCAGGTGCGGCCTAGAATGCTGGATCGCGCACGCGAACTTCAAAATTCATATAAAATACCTTCCAAGCTTTATTCGCTGTCGATATTTTGCAGATGGTACACGCATGTACACGGGAATCGATCCAGCAGGCTATCTCGGCCGCGAAATTTTGTGTCAGTACCCCTTTAATGTATAAGTTCCCCTTGAGGAACAGAGTTGCGCGTTTGATAGAACTCGCCGCTAGCGCCTCCATTCGCTAAGCGCGCTCATGTGGGCAAGAAAATTCGGCCGATTTCACGTACCATGGGAATCGAAGCATAATGCCGATTCCCATGGTACGTGAGATCTGTAGTACGTGGGCCCCTCCACCACCGTCATTCTTCCTCAGCGCCACCGCTGTCGTTGGTCCGGCGATCCGGAGTGCTGAATGTTTCATCAGGGCAGGGGTGGAGTGTTGTGTTGTCATTGAGGCGAAACATTTCAAGTAGGTTGCAGAGACGTAAGACACAGAACATTACTTTCATAACAACGTGGCTGGAAGGAGCAAAAACTTGGGGTGGGCGTTGCGTCTCAATACATGGTTTGTTTCATGTTGACAGTGAAGAAAAAGATGGACCCAAATTTGTGACTCGTTAACCTGGATATTGGGCAGCGTTGCCAATCACCAGCTTTTTCTCTCAACGTCATGTATGTTCGAAGTGCGAAATAAACTTCCCTGTCTACTAAAAAATGTCCAAAAAAGTGACACTCTTTGCAAAATGCTTGAACGATGCCCTGCGAGTACGTGCATTCGTCGGCCGTCTAGATTTATCTCAGTGCAACAGTATGTTCCCGAATGCCCATCTATATACACGTCATGCACAAAATCTGACATATAAGCCTCATCAGCAAGATTTTTGCGACTAGAATGGCGATAACATTGAGGACTTCTATGTTACATGTAGGGCTTCTTGCCCACTATGTAATAGGTGAATAGTCGGTGACAAATCGGACCGGGACGAGGAATATTATTGTTCGGAATGGTATCTTGGTGCTAGTCCGGCTTCTACCCTACGTGGGAGTTCTCATGCCAGGAACCCTCTGGCCTTCGCTGCCTTCTTGGCCCTGGCGACGAGACGTCGTTGTTGGTCCAGGTCCTCTGAGACGAGCTTGACCTCCCACGTTTCCAGAAGGTCTTCGCTTTCTTGACTGGCGTTACAGGTATTCGGCGAGAGCGATATGTCTCTGTGTTTACTGCAATGGCACGTGAGGATAAGGTGGGCCAAGGTGTCAGGTACGCCGCAAATTGGAAAGAGGTATTCGTTAAACGTTGGGTAAAGTCTGTACACGACTATACCGTGGGTGCAAGTCTTGCTCTGTAGTGTTCTCAGAATAGTGTTGCCCTCTTTGTTGAGCTGTGGGTGCGGTGGTGGGTACTCTCTGCGTTCCAGTCTTTGATGTTGAACTACCGCAGAGTAGGTGATAGGTACGGACTCAGCCTCCCCGGACGCAGGCTTGGCGTCTGGAGAGTTGGAGCAGATAGCCCGGTGAGAAAAAAGATAAAAATTTGCCCTTGTGAATGTGTGAATATTCAACTAACAGATCAAGCACAACAGCGTGATACAGTCCAACAACTGTGCAATACATGTTTGAAGCCTTAACTATCGTGTATTAAGACACACCTACCTAGTTATTCGTAAAATTTTCGTTAGCTTGTGTTATTTATATAATTCGAGGTGCAGATAATTTTCACGCTTTTTAATTTTTTTCCTCCTTGTTTTCCCGAGTCGCCTATTTTATATCTTAATCCGCTGTGTCAAGAAGGACGTGAAACGAGGGATTAGGTGTACTTTTGTCCAGAATCGTGTCTATTGTAATTTTCCTGATATTTCAAAAAAAAAAATAAAAAATTAAGGCAGCTTCGCACTAGTGGTGCCAAGCCTGAACGAAGTGCAGAGTTGGGCAGCCTTCCTTGTTTCCCTTCGGTTTTCTCTTTCTGTCCTCCTCTCTTTCTTTCTTGTTCTCTTTTCCAGTTTTTTCTGTGTTTTTTTTCTCTTTATTTCTATTTATTTCTATTTTTCTTCCTATTTTCTTCCTTTATTTCTCTCTATTTCACGATTGCTTCCTCTTTTTCAATTTTTATACGTGGTTTTGCCTGCCTTACGCCAAGCGACGACAGCATACGACAGCCCGGGCCCCTAAAGTGCTCCGCACTTAATATCATCATCAAGGCGTAAGAAGAACAAGAGGAAGAAGGCTTCTCTTTAGCGCGAGAGCGCGCTCTATATGCTAAAAATGGCAACGCTATATGTGGTTTTGGCAGCGTTACGCCAAGCGATGACGACAGCATACGACAGCCCGGCCCCCCTAAAGTGCTCCGCATTTAGAATACCACTGCCGATAATGACTGCCATCGAGCAGTTCATAGCATCAATTTCATTATATTGAATGCTTGATCTGGTTTCCCGCTGCCCCCCCCCCCTATTTTTTAAATGCGAATTGCAATTCTAAGCGAACCTCGGCGACTTTGAGCGTATCTATCTATCTATCTATCTATCTATCTATCTATCTATCTATCTATCTATCTATCTATCTATCTATCTATCTATCTATCTATCTATCTATCTATCTATCTATCTATCTATCTATCTATCTATCTATCTATCTATCCGCCTACGACTTTGTGCTCTCTCCAGACAGTATCATTAATACGATTTATACCAAAATTGGTGTGGCATAACATGACTAAGACGAACATGAATGACTAGGTCATATCATGAAAAACATGACTAACTTGTCACGAACGGTATGATTTACACGCCATGGCCGTGGTGCTCCTGCGGCCGTTTCCTTGATATATCCAAAAATTGGTACGAGACATTTCTGCATGACCAACATAAATGAGAGGTGGTAATGTGAAAATCATGACGTGCATGTCATGAACAACATGATTTTCATGCCACGCTCATGACACGCTCGCGGCCGTTTCGCTAGCTTGATATACACCAAATTTGGTATTGCGTGACGTGAGTGTATGACGAACATAATTGACAAGTGTTAATATGGAAATCACTATGTGTCATGTGCAACATGACTTGCATGCCACGCTCATGGCACGCTCGCGGCCGTTTCGCTAGCTTGAAATAGCCTACACCAAATTTGGTATTTGCGTGACGTGACTGTATGACGAACATAAATGACAAGTGCTAATATGGAAAACATGACATGTCAATGTACAACATGACTTGCATGCCACGCTCATGGGCACGTCCATTTCGCTAGCTTGATATACACCAAATTTGGTATTGCGTGACGTGACTGTATGACGAACATAAATGACAAGTGATAATATGGAAATCATGATATGTCATGTGCAACATGACTTGCATGCCACGTTCATGGTGGGGGGCTTGCGTCCAGCTCGCTAGCTTGATATACACCAAAGTGGGTATTGCGTGACGTGACTGTATGACGAATGTAAATGGCAGGTGGTAACGTGAAAATCACGACATAGATGGCATGTACAACGTGATTTACATGCCACGCTCATGGTGCACTTGCGTCCAGTTTTTTCTTGTCATTTTCTTTTATTTTGAAGCGAAGGCTTTCGTTTTTTATCCAGTGACGCGCAATGAACGGGCGAGAAGGCACACGGGCCCGCTGAGCCGCGTCGTCTCCTACGTTCGAGGTGAGTGACTTTCCTGCCTAACGCGGATGCGTCAGCGAGCAAGGTGGCCGACCTTCGGGCAACTCTGCTCCCGTAGAGAGCGCATAAAGTAACTCAATAGCGGTCGTTTGGATATCGCTGCGAGTTTTAGATGTCACGCCGGGAACATACGGAATCGCCGGTGGATATCTATAATGAGAAAGGTGTTATTTTTTAAAACAGAACTGAATGATCGGTGACGGTTGGCGTCAGAAAACAAGTTATGTGCCTTGATTATCTTGTGCGTTAGATAAACCAATGAACTTAGTAAGCATAGCGACGTGACTGCTGGTAATTGAAGGGTAGTAGCTTCTGCCGAGAATCCAAGATCATTCTTTGAATATCATAAGAAGATTTTTTCCGAAGCCCTGCTCCGCAAGAAATCTGCTCACTTTTTTCGCTCTGAAACTGCAAATGAGTACTTCAGGAGCGCAGGAATAACCGCGTGTGCAATGAGCGTCAGCTGCTCACGTCTATTGGTGTTTCATGCAAGCCGAGCAAAGTGGGTTGTGGGGCTTGTTGGTACGACATTTAAAGTGAGTGAAAACAGCGCGGAGGATGGATTACAAGCGGAATAAGTAGACAGGATGAGCGCAGTCCTGTCTACTTCGTCTACTTGTGTTCTGTCCCCTGCGCAATTTTCACTCAGTTTAAACATGCAAGCCGAACCCTCCGCTAAGCTAACTCCTGATTGATGCACTGGAAGAAAGCTTAGCAGCGGCTTTCTATACTTTATAGAGGTGTGCTTGGTGGTGCGTGGCATCGGGACGACTTGACGAAGCAAAAGTACGCCATTCTTTTTCGCGTATACCGGCCAGGCTTGACCCAAATATGAGTGTTCCGTTAGTGAGCGTTTGTGCTCACATTAACCATGAATAATAATAATAATAATAATAATAATAATAATAATAATAATAATAATAATAATAATAATAATAATAATAATAATAATAATAATAATAATAATAATAATAATAATAATAATAATAATAATAATAATAAGTCTTTGGGCTGGCGCATGAGAAAAGAAAAACTAATGGAAAACAGTACAATAAATAATAATATCTGGGGTTTAACGTCCCAAAACCACGATATGATTATGAGAGACGCCGTAGTGGAGGGCTCCGGAAATTTCGACCATCTGGTGTTCTTTAACGTGCACTGACATCGCACAGTACACGGGCCTCTAACATTTCGCCTCCACCGAAATGCGACCGCCGCGGCCGGGATCGAACCCGCGACCTTCGGGTCAGCAGCCGAGCACCCTAACCGCTATACCACCGCGGCGGACAGTACAATAAAGGCAGTCTCAAGAGAAAATAGAACGATAACCTAGCAAAAACGCAAAATAAATAGTCAGGAAAACAGGGCGAAAACACAATGACACAGCACAAGACAATGAATCAGAGGGACAATGATAAATAAAATTGCATTCAACAATGCGCAACGTAGGCTGATAGACAAAGAAGAAATTTATTTGTACAATGTGCGACCCTGTGTTGAAAAAGTCACAGTTTCGCCGCAAGGGCGAATCAATGAATGCGATAGCACGAAATTGGAATGTCACACGAAGATCGATGATAAGCTCGATACTTGAAGCTTCCCGCTGAAGCACGAAAAAAGGATTCTTGAAAAGTACGCGTAGGTATACAAAGGAGAAGCGTGAACTAACAACTATCACAGTTGTTACGCCTTTATGTTTGAGCAACGCGCTTAAAGCGCCGACAACGCAGAACCCGACGCTCTTAGATATTTCTTCTTTTAAAGTGCGGCGCGCGGAATGACCTCTCTGCGTCTACTGCCGCGCGGGGGGCGTCCGACGCAATGTGTGGGTGGTTTTATTTTCTTTTTTTTCGTTCCACATCACGAGTGGGTAGAGAAAGGGGCCCCTTTTTTGTGCGCGTCTCAAGGGCAGTTTTCAAACTGAAAGAAAATGTTGGAGCGTTGCGTGATAGAAAACACGCTCAAGCTCCTGCGAGATCTGCATACCGCCAGCCGTAAATGATGTCTATAAAAAGCCGGCAGATCCCATGCACTGTGGGAATCGGTGTAATGCGAAGCAGCCAGGAAGGAGCAAATCACGCTTTACATAATTTGCATGTCATATTTTGCATGTTAGGACCTGTCATTTATGTTCGTCATACAGGCACGTCGCGCAATACAAATTTTGGTGTATATCAAGCTAGCGAACTGGACGCAAGCGCCCTAAGCGTGGCATGTAAATGGCGTTGTAGATGACATGCATGCCAAGATTTCCATGTTACCACCTGCCACTTATGTTCGTTATACAGTCATGTCACTCAATACCAAATTTGGTGTATATCAAGCAAACGAAACGGCCGCGAGCGCGCCATGAGCGTGGAATGCAAGTCATGTCGCTGATGACATATCATTATTTCCATATTACCACTTGTCATTTATGTTCGTCATACAGTCATGTCACTCAATACCAAATTTGGTGTATATCAACTAACGAAACGGCCGCGAGCGCGCCATGAGCGTGGCATGCAAGTCATGTCGCACATCACATGTCATGATTTCCAAATTACCACTTGTTATTTATGTTCGTCATACAGTCACGTCACACAATCCCAAATTTGGTGTATATCAAGCTAATGAAACGGCCGCGAGCGTGCCATAAGCGTGGCATGTAAATCATACTTTCCATGACAATTCAGTCATGATTTTCATGATATGACCAGCCATTTATGTTCGTCATACAGTCATGTTATGCCATACCAAATTTGGTATAAATCCCATTAACGATACGGCCAGGAGAGCACAAAGTCGTAGGCGGCTAGATAGCTAGATAGCTAGATAGATAGATAGATAGATAGATAGATAGATAGATAGATAGATAGATAGATAGATAGATAGATAGATAGATAGATAGATAGATAGATAGATAGATAGATAGATAGATAGATAGATAGATAGATAGATAGATACGTTCAAAGTCGCTGAAGTTCGCTAAGAAATGCTTCGCATTTAATAGCTTGCCGTTATTATTGTGCCTGCGCATGCGTGGCGTGTGGTTGAGTGCACTAATGCAGCGTGCTGCGGAGCGAGGGGTCGCTGGTTCGAATCCCCGGTTGGGCGCATTGGAATTTTTTTTCTTCTGAATTATTTTTCTTTGTGCCTTTTTTATATATATACATACATATACATATCCGGGGCATGACGGCGACGGCAAAAATCAGCTGAGAGTGTCCATATAATTGCTATCGCAATAAAACCCAAAGCTCGGAGGAAAACACTGAGTGTGAGCTATGAAAAACATCGAGATCAAGAAAGTAAAAATTATGAAGACTTTGCATCCGGCGGAGTGTTGAGAGAGAGAGAGAGAATGAATATAGGAAAGGTAGGGAGGTTAACTAGACTACGTCCAGTTTGCTACCCTACACGTGGGGAGAGGGGAATAAGGGAGTAAAAGAGGAAAGTGTTGGCAGAGGCAAGCGTGCAGATGAAACAGTCTATACTCTCTAATTATCTTACGTAGAATTCGAAAGTCAGCACAGCTGAGCAGTTCAGGGCTGGCTATGATAGCATGAACAAGCTTGAAAAGAAACAGCGGATCAGCGCGATATTGTCGGCATTAAGCGAGGGCAATGATAATAGTCCAATAGTGTTGGAACGATATTCAGAGTCCTTTCTAGCGAAGTGTTCGGTATATAAGCTTAGAAATTTTACCTGGGATTGAATGGTGTTACTGCTAGGCTTAGAAATGTAATTGCAAATTACAGACGCGTATTCGAATTGAGGAAAATATATTACGCTGAACAATTTGCTTAAGGGCATAGAAGAATTGTATTATTTAGATATTCTGCAAACGGAGCCCAGAGAACGAAGACCCCGCAAATCAACGCATTTAGTGTAATCAGGAAAGTGAAAGGTGCAATAAATAAAACACCGAGATCATTGATCTCCCAATAACGAGACAGAAATGACGGACTATGAAAATGACATACTAGAAGTTCTGCGAGTGAAACTCATGAATTTGGGTCTTAGCAGTATTCAGGGAGGGGCTGTCGCTCTTGCACCATTAAGAAAAAGAAAATAAATCTGCATTTGATTTCCAGAAAATTCAGCAAAAAAAAAAAACACACACAGATAAAGCTTTTATTTTTTGTCTAGCCAAGCATTTCAGAGAACTGAGCAAAACTGTTTAGTCTGACATGCGTAATTTCAATAGAGATGGGTACTTTAGATTTGTTTCCTGTCGAATGAAACCAATAAATCCGCCGAAAAAAAAAGAAAGCCTCATAGCTGCAGCTCGCGGAACACAAACAAATGGGTTAAAGTGACTTTCCTACGTCACGCCGACGGACAATCACGCGAACCACTGACGGCTAAACCAGCTAAGCTCTGCACGAGTGCCAGCCCACATGGTACACTTTTTCGAGCACGTTCGTAGGTAGGTGCACGTAGTGGTCACAAGCACTTTATTTTCTTTTCGGTTGTGCACAAATCCTGATATTTTGCGCTGCTTAACTACTAATTCGTGTTCCCCAGGTTTGAGGCTATCGGAAGTGCAGTGCACGAAATTTCAGAGGCTACAAAAGCTGTCGGTTATTTGAATGGCGCACTCTCGCCGCACAACAGCGTCCAGAAATTAGGCGAGATGCGCCGACTTCAGATCACCGAATGACGGCCGGGAGCGAGTCATAACGCCGCGGGCACGCCTCAATCGCAAGACGGTAAAGCTGGCTTTCATGCCCAATGACGAAAACGGTGCGGCAACGCACGTATAGCGCGGCGGCTTTCAGGGAAAGCGGAGCTCCGGGCGCGCTGCAGCTGTATAGCCTCTGCGGCGCGGCTGGTCGGAGAAAGACGCTGCCACCGTTACACGCACCGGCGGCTAATCGTTCTTTACGTGAGGGTCGCTTGTCACGGCGGGCTCGATTTATGCCCCCCCCCCCCCCCTCCACTGGCCAGCCTCGGATGTCGACTTAGGTGCGCGCGCCTACTTGCAAGCTCGACGCTGCACCACGCGGCGGCTGCTGCTGGACAGATTTACGGCCGCCAACTGGATTTCATTTCGTTCCGCCGTGGTCGCAGCCTGCTTCTCAGTGCCACCACCGTCGTTGAAACTTGGTGCTTCGCGCTCTGCTTTTTCAAATGTCGTGCCGTTGCCTGAGCGAGCGCGCGCGCTAAAGGCGACAAAACTGCTTTCACCCGCGCGCACCAACGACAAAAAAAAAAAAAAAAGAAAAAAAGCGTGCCTGCTTTTGAAGCCTTTGCCCCGCAGGCTTTTCTTGCTTCCTTTATTGTTTCGGTTCACTTAGCTTCTTCTATTGAGACACCCAAGAAGGCCTCTGGTTCGCTGTCTGCTCTCCGGCAGTTCAAGACGCGAAGAAGCTAATGGCTTCGCATCGCTTTACGCCATTGGTCACGGTGGTGTCTTTGAGAAGCCGCTGCCTTCGCAGTGCCTGTGCACGTCCCGGATCTCTCTATCTCTCTCTCACTTTTGTGGCTCAAGATTCAGCAGCATTCTGCGCGATGAACAACCATTTATTCCGAGGCATTAGACTGAACCATAAACTATTTTGTACTTCGTGAATGAAAACGTTCAAATCAAGGGACAATATTGTTCAGCACAATGAGTTGACGGGCTTGTTGGTGCGTACAAATAATGTCCTTTTAGCGCTAAAAATACATAACTTAGGACAACACTACAAAATGTGCATTTGTCGTGCTGTGCTTAAAGGGCTGTTATGCTGAAAACGAGCCGTGGCTCTACCACCCGGGAGTTTTCGAAAACGTTCTTCATGCAGTCACATGGATCGCAGTGCGTCTGTAATTGCTCCCTTAACTTTGTTAGCATAGAATTTTTTAAATTCGAAGCATTTCTTAGCGAACTTCGGCGACTTTGAGCGTATCTATCTATCTAGCCGCCTACGACTTTGTGCTCTCCTGGCCGTTTCGGTAATGGGATTTATACCAAATTTGGTATGACATAACATGACCGTATGACGAACATAAATGGCTGGTCATATCATGAAAATCATGACTAACCTGTCATGAAAAGTATGATTTACATGCCACGCTCATGGCGCGCTCGCGGCCGTTTCGTTAGCTTCATATACACCAAACTTGGTATTGAGTGACGTCACTGTATGACGAACATAAATGACAAGTGGTAATATAGAAATCATGATTGTCATGTGCGACATGACTTGCATGCCACGCTCATGGCTTGCTCGCGGCCGTTTCGTTAGCTTGAGATACATCAAATTTGGTATTGAGTGACATGACTGTATGACGAACATAAATGACAAGTGGTAATATGGAAATCATGACATGTCATGAGCGACATGACTTGCATTCCACGCTCATGGCGTGCTCGCGGCCGTTTCGTTAGCTTGATATACACCAAATTTGGCATTGAGTGACATGACTGTATAACGAACATAAGTGGCAGGTGATAACATGAAAATCTTGGCATGCATGTCCTCTACAATGCCATTTACATGCCACGCTCATGGTGCGCTTGCGTCCAGTTCGCTAGCTTGATATACACCAAAATTGGTGTTGCGGGACGTGACTGTATGACGAACATAAATGACAGGTCCTAACATGTAAAACATGACATGCAAATTATGTAAAGCATGATTTGCTTCTTCCTGGCTGCTTCGCATTACATCGATTCCCACAGTGCGTGAAATGTGCCGGCTTTTTTTTATGTTCTGTTCGAGTGTGCAATTTCTAACAGTTATCGTAATGGTTTTCTGCTCCTACTACTCCCCACTGCGCATGATCTTTTAGTCTGCTTTTTGAAGAGTTGTGTGACCACAAAAAAAAAAAAAAAGTCAGTTGAGAGTAGCGCCTTGTTGTACCGTCTTTATCGTGTTGTGTATTTTCCGCTGAAAGGTTATTACGGACAACGTTGCCATTGTTGCATTGTAACAGCGTTTTTCCATTAAAGTGTGATCGTTTAAAATTACGTCAGAGTTTCTGTTCCTTCCTTTTTAACATTTTTGCGCCTTCTATTCTTCAAGCTGCTTTAGCTAAGGAAATCGGCCAGTCCGTGAACGATTCAGATTTATTTGCCTTCGAGATCCAGTACTAGGTTGGTTTCCCTTTCCTGTGTTTGGACCGTAGTCTAAACATCGGGATTGGGGGATATAGAAGAAGGAAGTTTTAAAAAAAAAATGTCCCAAACGTTGTTGATTGAAGCCCAGTGTTAGGTGATGGGCAATATATTAATAATAATTGTTGAGGTTTTATCTATCAAAACCTTGATGTGACTATGAGGGACGCCGTAGCGGAGGGATGCGGAAATTTTGACCATTGGGTGTCCTTTAACGGGCCCCTAAATCTAAGTACACGAGCCTCAAGCATTTCGCCTCCGTATAATTGCAGCTGCCGCGGCCGCTATTCGATCCCGCGACCTTCGGGTCAGCAGTCGAGTACCATAACCACTATACCACCGTGGCGGATAGTCTGAAGTCATGGGATCACTGCAGCATGAGCAACGAATGCAGACATCGACCGTTCTTTTTTTTATGCGTTATCGTGCTATATTCTGCGCTTTCGCTTTCGTTATTTATTTCTTCGGTGTACTTGCCAGTACACCAGTATGAAGCACAATATCTCCAGCTAATAGTAGTACCCTTGGAAACTACTTTGCCGCAACATCTGTGAAGTTGTGGAAGGCACATATATTTTACTTAAGCTTAGCTAATCAACATAAGATATCGAAGGGTTGAAACACCGGAGGAGGAGTTAAAACTTTAATAGACCAAGGGATGCGGGCACGCATGTCCCAGGGTCCCCGCACGACCCCACTGTGCTATGCGGTCATGAGTTCGTGTAGTTCCATGACGTGGGCGGCCCGGCCAAGCAGACACCGGAGTACGAGTAAAGACACAGCTTAGACCAAAGTAAAAATACATTCATAAAAAGACATTTCCGCTACCACATGGTAGTATTGCTCCCAATGAAGCATGGACAGCAAGATCACTTATTTATAAGGTCGTCCTGTCACCTGCTTCAGGCGCATGTACTGAGAAAGGATAACCGCTGCTCTTGTTCAGCACGTGCAAGCCGCAGAAAGAGTTCCTTTTTGTGCGGCGATGACGGAAAGATCATCCCAGTTTAGCATATGACCTGTGGACGCAACATGTTCCACGGGGGCAATGGACGTCACTTTTCTTTTTGTTTTTCACGTCATTAGAATGCTTTGGTAATATTCTCTTGAAATTCCCGGTTAGGGCTGGTTCACACCAGCGACCGGTCGCGCGACCAAGTTAGTCGCTTTGCGACTGGTCGCAAACGGGCGCTTTGGTCGCAAAGCGACTGCTTTGGCTCGGCCGAGTACTTGTGGTGGCGATGGTAGCACAGAGGAACGCACTCGTTTGTATCTGGCGGCAGTGGGCCAGCGCAATTAAAAAAAAAAGCAATGAACCCGGATGTAAACAAATGCTGACGTCACTTCTGGGCTTCGTTGATTGATTCTAGCCGTCCTGCGACTGCAGTTGCGCGACTTAAAAATCGCGCAGCGAGCTACTGAGTCAAAGCAGTCGTTTGGCGACTGTTCGCAACCAGTCGCAACGTGACTAACTAGGTCGCGCGACCTGTCGCCGGTGTGAACCAGCCCTTACACCTATGTAAACACATGTGCAGTACGCACATGATATTTTGTAAACAACACCTCGAAAGTTCTCCCCTTCTAACTTGTCCTTAACATTCGTGAGGCTGTTTCCGAGTTTCCGTGCGGGGACATATGAGACCTTCACATAGTAGGAGCACACAATTCTGGCGAGCACCTCGCTGAATCCCGGAGCATAGGGCACCGACGCACTATTCTTTGCAGAAAAGTAGCTCGGTTGAACTGGCCGTGAAAGTTTACTAGCCAGAGACTTGATGAACGATGTCGGGTAACCGCGTGTGGCCCGCTCCCAATGGATGGTCTCCACGTCACTCCGTCCGTCTTCGTCCCTTAAACGGGTGGTGCCATCAAATTTCGAGGCTATAACAAGCCTGTTGTGGGTTTCCTCTTTATGCAAGGACACTCCACACGAAGGGTCGGACTCAGCAAACGTTTAGAATATATTTTAATTCACTTCCAAAGTGTTCCTAAATGCTCATTCTCCCGATCGAGACGCATCGCTAGCGCATCAAAACTGACGTAGCTCTATAGGAAGGACAACGAAAGTTGTAGTGACGTCGCACCAGATCTGTAGGAACGTGAGTGACCTCCGGACCTCCGCCACCTCCGCAACGTACGTAACAGCAAAGCATCGGTTCCTAGCCATCGCACCTGTCGGCGCGTTTGTTTTGCTGGTGCTTGTGTGGCACGTGTGTGCGAGAGCAGACGATACTCAGCACGACGTGCGTCACAGCCTTGTGTGGTCCCGTGACCAAGCCTACTACACTGCTACGTCACCGCCCAACTCGGCGCCCAGAAACCGAAACTGAAAGTTGTCCACATAAATAAGGCGATATTAAATTATTTAGCAAGAATACATGAATCTTGGTGCGTGTATCATGCTTCCTAGAGCTATAAGAAACGCTTGCAGCAAAGAACGCGCTAGCCACAAATTTGGTGGCACCACCCCTTTAAACCCGCCCGCTGAGCCCCTCAGAACACTGTCGATAGCACTGAACGTTTATGGCAGGAATGGTTCAGCGATCTGAAATTGAGATAGCGGCACGTATGCCTGCTTTTCCTGTAAGCGGAGAGCTTCAATCGCCTCTATTCTCTTTTTACAAGGATGCTGAAGAAAGGTCAGCCGTCCGATTATTCATCCACCGTGCACGTGAACTTCACGCAGCTTTAACGAAGCTATTTTGCGGCATGTGCTACCATTTTGGGCTCACATTCAAGTATCTTTCTTCGGAGAAGCTGTTGCGGGGACCTGCATTCAGGCACAGCACCAGAACTCTTCCTCAGCATGCGTGCAAGATATCCTCGCAGCATCCTTTCTGCAAAGCTGCATGGATGGACGCGGTCACCTCGATGTATGATTACATTTATTTCCATTTACTGGTTCTGTAAACCACAGGCACAGACCTCTGCTATCTTTGAAGGTAAGTTCATTATTTTCAATGCCTTCGCACTTGGTATTCGAAAACCATGAAAAATTTTAAAAAGCGTTGTGCGTAGCATTGTGGATTGCTTGGGCGAAATGTTTCATGAGCATGTGACTGCGTAAGCCGGGTTAGGTAGATACGGATTAGGTTGTTTGTTCAAATTCGAAGGTATGAGTATGTATAGGCCGATTAATGAAGCTTGTTTCTAAACATACATTAGATCTTACGTTCGAGTCCATGTACTAGACTGCTTCACCTGGCCAGCTGCATGTGTCAAGTTGTGACATTGTATAAATTACACGACAATTTGTATGCTTTATTGTTTCACTGCAACGGAAGTGTAAACAAGATAATTTTCACAGCCAGAGAGCAGTGGTTTGTGGCTTACTCCACAATACTATCTCCATGTAACGATATCCTTCTTGCCTACCAGCCACCCCTCTTATCTTGAACAGCGGAGTCTCCAGTGCAGTGGACTCTCCCGTGGTTTCCACCGCTGAGCTGACAAGGCCAGCGTTGCACATTATTGCGAGCTGTTATAGTAGTTTCCAAATGCTGACGGTATGACAGAGACTAAGAGAGTAAAAGGTTCGTTTTTCGGAGAGGAGCGAGTCTTTTTCTCCGTCCCATCAGTGTCATGTTGTCACCACTGCATTGGCACGCGCCTTCGAACTGGTGGCTTAAGTTTACTTGTCTCTGTCGTCCCTTCTCTCGCTTTGCAAAGTCGGCACCTCGCTGTAGAAGGAAAAAGTTATCTCGACGCGTCGCTTGCGCCCGGTTAATTGTAGCATGCGCACTCCCTACCGCCCTACGGTGTTATCGGGTTTTCTCTTTTTTGACGCAGTCCTATTCAAGTTTTATTTAAAAACGAAATTTTCGCCTCCCTCATTTCTTCCAGATAGGACTCGCGCTAGTTATTCAGAAACAGAAACTACGCTAAATTATCGCTTTCGTCATTGCCAGGGTTATTTGCTGTTAGACAGCGAAGCTGTACATGGCTAGCGTTATATGCACTTCACTTGTGCGCCAACAAAAACGCCCGGGGAAGGAATAAATAAATAAAATAAGATAAATGTTCTCAGCGGAGCTGGATTTGAACCCGGCCCCCACGCTCCTAAGGTGAGTGTCTTAACTACTGGGCTGGACCCACACATTAAAAAAAAATTCTCTTTCTCGGTGCGCCTTTTCAGAGGCCGCTCAAGAAGCTAATGGCAGAAAGAAGACGTCTTGCTGATGCCGCCAGAAGATCGTGTTCTAGGAAAGGCCGCAACCTACAATACATCTATACGCTTGCGCATCCCATAGACAACTCCGAAAAGAAGATTGGGCATAGATTTTCATAGCGATAGCTCTACTCCTACGGCTACAAACCTGAGAAAACGTATGGCTCCACGAATCTGAGCTTAAGGCACAACCAAGGGAAGCGCAGGCGATAGAGCTTCGGAGAAAGGCTAGTGCGGCCCGTTCGCGAAAACTAACCGCTGCTCAAGGTAACTCTTTCATGCCGTCACCTTCAGAGGCGCTGACACACCCAAGTTCACTGCGCGTTCGCGCCGACACCGCCGAGCAGCGTCTCTATGTTATCTTGTGGAACAACGCACTGGCTCACTTGCCGCAGCGAGTAGTTGAAGCATCTAGGCTCCTCGTCGTCCTTGCCTAAACCGAGGCATGCAATAAAGATAAATTTCCGGAAGCCAGTGGTGTCGTCCTGTCCCAGAGCATGTAAAATTGAGCTATTGCTCGACAAACTTGGCTTCCGCGTTCAGCAACAGCAAAATTTCTTATTTAACAGTGGAGCTGTTTAGGCCGAGGATTGGTTCGTGACGGGTGAGCATAAATGATCATCATCATGAACCGGCACGCGCTCTCTTCATAGTCTTCTTCCTCTTCTGCTTTGTTGCCAGAACACGTGCGCCGATTTGTCCGGCGCGGCCTACAATCACTATGATGGGTGAGAGAACGAGTACAGAGAAAGAGAGAAAGAAACAGAAAGAAAGAGCGAGAGAAAAAAGATATAGAAAAAGAAATTCTAGGTGAAAAATTTCTTGACGAGGCGGGATTCGAACTCGCGTAACCTCGATTCGAAGGCAAGCATCATAATCACTTGGCTATCCAGGCACACAACCAGAGCTTAACATAGCCTTGTATAGTGAAGTATAGCATGGGAAAGGGAAGTGAGAGTGAGTATTAGAGATACGAGGGTGATGAGGGGGGAAAGGAGGAGGGGAGAGAGTAAAGCATAGCATAGAAAGAAAGAGAAAGAGAGAACTAGAGAAAACGAAAGAGAGAGAGAGAGAAACGAAGGAGAAATGCAGGGAGGTTAGCCAAGCTTGGCTTGGTTGACAAACCCTACACGTGGGGGGGGGGGGGGGCTGAGGGGAATAACCATAGGCGTGCGCACGAGGGGGGCAGGGGGGGGGCGGCTGCCCGCCCTAGTCACCTAAGAGGTGGCGCAAAGTCAGCCCCATACATTGATATAATAGGGAGGGGGGGCGCTGCGACTCGGGGGGGGGGGGGGCGCAAAGTCAGCCCCATACATTGACTTAATAGGGAGGGGGGGCGCGGTGGCGAACCTTCGCCCCCCCCCCCCCCCTGAAGGGGAACTCTGCGCACGCCTATGGGAATAACAGTTAAGATATAGAAGAGAGAACAAGATAAAGAAAAAAATTAACAGTTAGTGAGAAAGAAAGATATTAAGGAACAATGAGAAAAATAAAGAGAAACAAAGAAGCCACCCAGCTCCCCACTTCCTTCAGACTTGGCACCACTAGTGCAAGGGTACCATCATTTTTTTACTGTATATATCAACCCAGGATAGTTTTATTCAGCTCTCCAAGGTCCTCGATTGTTATGGATCGTGGCCTAGCGCACTCTAAAAGGATGATCTGGTCGGTACTGATCGGCCGCGGTGACGGCGCGAATGGTTGAGGATGCTGTGGCGGGTCTTCGTTGCTTGGTCGATGTGGGTTGCAGATGTGCATATGCCCACGGCGGCAGTAGTCGTCCACGCTGGAGAAGCCGTGTTTGAGAGGGCTCATCTGGCGCCACACCGAGGCAGGGCTGCCTTCGGGTGGATGTGAAGAAGAGCCAGAATGCAAGCTAAAACAAGTCAAAGAAGCCTCTCTATTTACTTTATCACCAAATATGTAGCCACAGGAACAGAAGTGGTATTATGAGTGCACTTTTTATTATTCAACAATAAATAACATCATTTTGAATACGCAAGACCATATAAATAAGAGCACAGTTTTTCCCCTCTTGCTAGGACTTCGAGCCATCGATAACTTGCAAATAAATGAATAAATTATAATAAATTTAGTGCGCTTGCATATAGCTTACGTAGAATAGGTAGAATTCTTGCGAATAACACCAATACTGGAACATTTTAGACAACAAGGAACATTAAAGGGCCCCTAACCACTCAGAGCTCGAAATTTAGTTTTGTTACAGCTGTGCGTGAGTTTTCAACAAACGCGAAGCCGCAAGAATTATTTGAAAAGGTGCCGTAATAGCGGAATCACACGCGTTTAATGATCCAAAAGAGGATCTCGCTCGTTTCGCTTTCTCCTTCGTTATCCTCCATTCGTCGGCTCGTCTCTCTTCCTCGCCGAGTGCTCCTCGTCGCTGTGCTAGGAGGATGCACGGTGAGCACGCCTACCTGCGAGCAGACAAACAGGTTCCTTTTGGGGATGACATGACAAGACGCCCATGTTGACGTCACGGTCTACTCTGAGAGTTACTGAAGGGCCTGGAGTGGAGAAGGTATTGTTTCTTTGCATTAGTGACGCACCCGCGGCTCGTAGTGCTGCCGCGTTTGGAATTGTTGATCATCACCCTCGCGATCCTGAACTCCTTCGGATTACACGTAATTCGAAGGTTGCAGGTTCGGTTTCTTCCTGCGGCAAGTTGTGTCTTCGTCCACTTTACTTCACATCTATAGCACAATTACTGCCATACACTTTGAACAGTACAATTAACGTCCCCTATACCTTCCTTGGCTTCATTATCTGCTGGTTGTCATTAGGTCTGTGTCAAACAAAAAAAACGAGCCCCCCAAAATTCTCTTCCTTCATTCATTCATAAGCGAGGGTCTCGTTCCGGCAGACTTGATGCCTTCAGGTAGTGTGCCAGGGTTTATTGGTCTGCTGTCCACTCGTTAAAGGTTCACGTGCTACGTGACGCCATCTGGCAAAAAGAAACAGTGCGCCACACTCGTCGTCATGGCTTCGAGCGGCGCTGGCAAACACTCCCAGGTTTCATGCACATAAATACCCGATAATGTGGACGAAGGGAAGACCACCACCGTAGCTCAGTTGGTGAGAGCATCGGGCGCATAACCCGATGGTTGCAGGTTCGGCCCCTGCCGGCGGCAAGTTGTCTTTTCGTTCCCTTTACTTTCTTCACATATATATAACAAATACAGTCACACCCACTTATAACGATACCGGTTTTAACAATATTTCGGTTATAACAATGAGAATCTGCGGCACCATCAACTTTTGTATGTTATGTATGGTGAAATAACCCGCTTACAGCAATGTCCGCCTGCCGCATTATCGGTTATAACAATGAATTGTGGCTGCTGGGTGTCCTTGCTGAAAGGTAAATGAAGGTAAAATCCTTGAAAAGAAAGAAGAAAACGAGAAATTCAAGCTGCTGAATCCCCGCCCACAACCCCAATGTCCCCCCAGTGCCCCTTCGGATTCACGGTATTTTTTGCCGCATGGCATTACAACATTGCGGCAAAGCTGACTTTTGAAGTAAGCTACGGTGCGGGAGTGGCGGTGACTTCTGTTTATGCACTTTCGGACGTGCAATTTGAGTAAAAAGTTGAAACTTCGAAGTGGTTCAGCGTCCGAGACTTCAGCCGTTCTCATACTTTGGCTCTATGGGGCTTGTGGAAGTCCCGCGAAAGCATCCGAATTTTCAAGCATGTCCCAAAAATCAGCAGCTTTGCTATCATTATCACTGGTGTCTCTTGGCATATCCCATAAGACATAATACCTTTCTCACAACAGCCTGCTGTCCCCTTATTTTTCTTTTCTTCGTGCAACCCGTTTATAGCAATTATCGGTTATAACAATGCATTTTTCATGGCACTTGAGCATTGTTATAAGTGGGTTCAACTGTACTACCATACACTTAAAACAGTACAATTAACGTCCCCTACACCTTCTGTGGCCTCAT
Organism: Rhipicephalus appendiculatus; assembly: GCA_030522465.1. Taxonomy (NCBI): domain Eukaryota; kingdom Metazoa; phylum Arthropoda; class Arachnida; order Ixodida; family Ixodidae; genus Rhipicephalus; species Rhipicephalus appendiculatus. The sequence continues at coordinate 566,588 of JALIZH010032513.1, forward strand.
TATTTGCTGGTTTTCATTAAGGTTGCGTCAAAACAAAGAAATGTCTTCAAAATTTCCTTCCTTCATTCATTCAAAAAGTGCAATGGCTTTGTATGAGATCGATGTCAAGAAATCAGCTTCTTTATTTCTTGTTCAGACACTTGAAGGAACACTAAAACGTCGATTGCAGCTCACACAACTAATCAAAACAGTTGGCAACTTGCCCCACTCTCAGCGTGTGTTTGTGTTTAATTGATTTATGTGTCCACGTGTCCTTATTTGTCACTTTTCGCCAAGTTTACCTTGTTCTTAAGTTTGCACGTGTTTCTTTTTAAATGAAACATCAGGGACGCTGTAAAAAATAAGATAATGCTAATGAAGTTATTGAAGTCGGTATATAATATTTCGTTCAAGTTCGAGAAAGTAGATTCAAATGACCCGCATTGGGGTGAGAAAGTGCTTAAAAGAATGCTTTTTTAGCCGTTATAACACGAATCTTTAAAAGCCCTTACTATAATATTTTAGTGGCTGGTATCCAAATAAAGGTGAATGCCGTCTTAACAACAGCGCAATATGCTTTTGAATGGCGGCTCATCAATCACTGAACAGGGACAGAATCTCGTACGCGTTCGGTTTTCGAAAGTTTGTTTACCGCTCACATGATTGTGGCCTCTCATGAAGCGGCCACGTTATTTTTTGGCGCATTCTACGTGTTTGGTATGTGCATGCCATGTTAGGGGCCTGTCATCCCCACTGCGGATGGACGTTTTATGCACTCTTGGCGCTCTCTTCACTAACATGACAACAATGGAAACTGAGCGCCAGTTTCGGTTTCAAGGAACCTGCTCGCTCGTAGCGGTTACCGGGCGTCCCGATATCTGGTTGAACGAAATTGAGGAATGATGTGGATGTCCGCATTTATACTGTCTTTCACGAGTTGTTACAAATAGCGAAATTTGAATGAACTGTGAAGAACTCTTCTTTTGTTTATTTGTCTTTTTTTATTTCTTATTTTGTGAATTTTAAATCGGGCGAAGCGCGGGAACTGGTTGACTTATGTTTGTAGCGCTTCCCTCCGCTCACCCTTGCCACTCGCTCAGCGATATCAAAAGTTGAATCGCGTTCGGTTATCCCGCTCGGTTAACGAGCCAAGTTTGAATACGGGAGAGATAATATGTGGCGTTTTTTTTTTTTTTCAAAAAGAGCCAAATGCAGAAACCGAAACTAGGCTGAATTTCACGGGAGCGTTAAGCGCGCCTAAGTACCTTTAACTTCTAAAACAGTTGAAATCGAAATGGGGCCATTCCTGATTGTAACGTGAACTGAAAAATGGCAGTTTCTAGTCAAAAATGAGCCAAATGCTGCAACTGTTTCCAGTCAAAATGAGCCACATTCATTAAACCAGCACTGCGTCAACAATAGTGACCACAACAACCAACATGGTCTCATCCAAGCTGTTTCATTTGTGTCCTAGTTGCCTTGCTATCGTGTTTACGTTCCACAATTAGTTTTTCTAGGGCGATTTGGCAAACTCGAATATAAAGAGTAAGAGGCCGACTTTCCTACTTCCTATTGCCTCTTTGTGTTTATTTTCAAGTTTAGCGCTAGAGTATCTTGTCCTTCTTTCGCTCCAACATGGTATAGTTGAAATAAAAGACATGAAATGAAGATATTGGGCACCGATCTATTCCTTGAAGAAGAAGAAGTGATCCGAAACGGCACGGCATAAAACGAGTTCATAAGAAGAGGAAGAAGAGCTGGAGCACTTTTCAAGGCCTTCAAGAGATGCCAAGAACAATAAAACACTGCTGACAGTCCAGAATAGCCCACCTTTCGCCAGGAAGGACCACTCGCTCTTCAAGTCTAGTAATCGCCATTACGCCCATGCGACGAAGCACGGCACCTACGGAAGCACAAGGATTATGTTAATTTTATCGCAAAATATCGCTATACCGTACATTCGAATCATTTTAGACTTGTTTTACGAGCTAACTAAAGCCCAAAATGAAATGTTCCAATCTATATGAGCCAAATACAAACTTTACTCCTGAATACCGACGATATTTGGCTATGTGGAATTTTAGCCACAATATAGATTTGAGGTATTTAGGGGAGAGGAACATACTGGCAAAACATTGTTTGAGCAGGCCTGACCATATTGTCAGCAGCAAAAAAGTGCGTTTTTCTCAGTTTCAGTTAAAGTTCATTTGGCTCTTTTAGAGAAAAAAAAAATTTAAGGACACTTAGTACATTCCAAAGTGTGTTCGGCGAAAGCGTGTGGCCATTCCACTGACTATGCCATGTCTTTTTTTCTTTTACACTCTCAGTGGGCTAACACACAAAGCGAATGCGTGCGTGTTTTCTTTTTTAATTTTTTACCGCGAATCTCAGCGAGACGCGAGACTAATCTTCCTCCGTTCGCATGCGTTAGTATTTTCTCGCGCTTTGCGCATCGTGCAAACGCCATCCGCGTTCCAGCGCTTAAATTGACGGACCCTTTGTAAATTCGAAAGTGTATTCCGTGAACGCCTGTGTCCATTGAGACGGCGTCGGTCAAGATTGATTGCAAACGCTGAGCACAGCGACGCTACGCAAGCAAAGCGCCAGCGCTGTAGAGTCCGACGCGACCGGCGTCCGTTTGCGCATCCCGGCGGCCACCTGGCTGCGTGCCAGAGCTCGGATGGACGGACGGACGGACGGACATGGACGGATGGACAGACAGACAGACAGACGGACAGACGGACGGACGGACAGACAGACAGACGGACAGACAGACAGACAGACAGACAGACAGACAGACAGACAGACAGACAGACAGACAGACAGACAGACGGACAGACAGACAGACAGACAGACGCCGGGCGGACGGACGGACGGACACCGGACGGACGGACGCCGGACGGACACCGGACGGACGTGAGCATGAGACATTAAAGGCTTTCGCCTTAAAAAACGCCACAGATATTTGATGAAGGCGTGAAGCGAACGGAAGCCGCAGTAGGCGACGTCGAGCAGCTGAACCATGCATTAAACGAAGATGGCTAAATCGGGGCGTCACATGTTTTGCTCTGCTCTGTGGTGTGTTAACCCAGGGATTTCCAGTTCCGCGAATATTTTTCAGGTTTCCTAGTGACAACGAGTGAGCACAAGTATTTGGGCTCATTATTTCAGCAGGTATTCATTTTGCATGAGTACATGAGTAATACCCCTGTCACACGAGAGGTTCTAATGTCATTTGCACCGAATGACATTTGCGTTTAATGACATTAGTTGGCTGCCACACGGGGAAGTCTAATTTCATTAAAAGAAAATGACTTCAGGAAACGAATGAGTTAGCTGAACTCATTCGAATGTGTTTTCGCCATGTTTTCGTCTTTTCGTGGTGAAAAATACTCTCGCTGGAAGGGGGGCCACGAATAAATTATATATTAAAGCACTAATAAATCATAACAAGTATTAATCTGTTCTTATCTTCAAGTTTTGCGTGATTTTTTTTTTTCGAACAACTCAACTCAGTCGGTATAAATTGTTTCCATAGCCTCGTTCCAAGCGACATTGTCGAGAACGGTGCCTGGCCATGTGCTCGGTGTTTACGGCAGCTGTCGGAGCTGTCAGTGGGTGTAGCCTGCATACTACGTTGCCTCGTAGTACCAATGCGCCTTGCACGAAAGGAGAAATACGCCACGACAACGCTTCTGACCCGGCCGGCGGGAGGAAATTACAGCGGCTTTCCTCGCACTCCGCCATGTCGGCCATATTGCACGTTGACCGAAACATTGGTTCCCGTTTTGCCTCGACTTCGTATGTACGAGCTTTTCTTGCATATTTAGAAAACCGCATATTAACATATCAGAATCGATGCTAACTTGTGAAAACAATTTTTACAACACTCAATATACATAACACATTTTTTTTTACACACGCTGTGACTTTTTTTTGTTCATTCCTACCTTCGCTGCATCGCGATTGCCATCATCATAAAATGACATTATATCTTGCCGTGTAGCGGCAAACGGCACCTAATGTCATTCGATGAGTCGAATGTCATTAGATAGAAATGACATTAAACCCTCTCGTGTGACAGGGGTATAAGCCCAGTTCTCTGCAAGCCTGACTGTACTGACACAAGGGCAGTGTCACTAGTCTAATTCGTCATGACGACAGCCTACCTACTGCCGGCAAATACCTTTAATGAAAAGCTTGTATGCGTGTTGGTTCGGCTACACAGTTTATCTTTTAGTTTTGGCATGTAGTTCAAATGATGTGAAGCAATTATAGGCTCCTTCCTGTTCATGGAAATGCATGTAGCCAGTTCGAAACTTCGTGGCCCTTTACTTCTAATACTGTCACTGAAACAAATGTAATGAATTCACTGGTGCTTAGAGAAATGTTTAATAGGGAATGTCGCTGGAGCCAACGTTTTGACAAGCGGACTTTCCATCTTCAAGGTAATGTTGCTGCCCTGACGATGACAAGTCGTCTTGCCCAAACATGGTCTTCAGCGACATTCTCTGTTTAACAATTTCTTATCGCTTCAAGCCTCCCTCTTCCTCTGAGCTTTTGTCTTGTTTGGTACTCAAGTGCTGTAAGAAAAATATGTGCGCCGTCATAAACGAGGTGATTCGACTCAAATACGCCGGGTCAGCTCTTGGTTGTTAACAATTTTCGCATTGGTTCGGATATTGTGGGTTTAATGTTTGCTCATTATGTGCATATTTCAGTTGTGAATTAAAGCTGCTTTTGCAGATTGGCACTTTCACACTTAATACGACACGTGTGATTAACAAAAAAAAAATTACTTGTGTTGACCAAGTTCTGTCTTACTTGAAAAATTGGTCAGCTTTAGTTTGTCCACTTCACAACACACGAAGAAAATTTTAAAAATGGTTAAATAAATTGAAGGAATGGCCGCGTGGACCTGCAAGAGGGCACGAACACATTCCGCTTTCATGCGAAGTGGGAACGGAGAGCCTACGCGACAACCCTCCTCCTCTCGGTTCGCGCCCTTTCTCTCTAATTGCTGACCTCACCAGTGACGTCATTAAAAAAATATTTTGTTTGTGATTTCTAGTTGGATGCCCGACACCCGCTAGTGGTGGAAGCGTGTATCAGTGTGCGAGAGCGCGTCCCATGTGAGGTATAGGGAGTTTCCGCCTCCTGTTTCAAGGCATGTACATACATAGAGTAATGGCATGTATGCACACTCACCCAGGGAATAAAACCCTGCTACGAAGTTCCAGTGCGGAGAGCATCATTCTTTCCAGCGGCAGTCGCTAACGCTACTCAGAAATTGTCATCCAACCTGCACTAAGCGTCTGGAAAGTTCTGCAGGGCCGTTGTTTAGCCACAAAGAATTTTATTTCTGGCAGTCGTCTCTGCGACAATTTGAGTAAGCGAGGAAACGCGCCGAAGAAGTGCGGGTGAGTGTCACATCGATAGATGTCGCCAGCTCTCAGAGTTTATTGAGTTGCCTCGATGCGCACGCCCTCCCTGCCCGGCGCTCGCACTCAGAGGTCTGCGTGAGCTTGGTGCCACTTCCCACAGATGGCAGGAATAGCTCATTCTTCATCAACCTGTTGAGTTCGGTCTTCTGCGCTTCTCGGATTCTCTATTTGACCTCTTGAAATCTTTGATGGCCGATAGGTGTGGTTATGTCCAGCGGCCGTCGCAAGTGAGACAGGGTCCATTCAGCAGTGGTTTTGTGGCTTTGTAGTTCGTGATAGCACGAGGTCCGAGAATCAGTGGCGTAGCCAGGGGGGGGGGGGGGGATTCAACCCCCACCCCCCTGGCTACGCCACTGATTCTCGGACCTAATGCTGATTCTCGACCTAATAAGGTCGCTAATGCTTTGCCCAGACAACGAAAGCTTAAACTGGGCTAATCCCCAGCACAAGGACTCCAGGATATCTTGACCTCTCCAGCTTGTCCTGAAATGTCCCCCCAAGTGATCCTACCTGGATCCAGTTCTCCGCCCAAATTGCATACTGAATAAAATCCTCGGACTAAGTTTTCGGACGGCTTTAGGTCACCTGCAGTATGTTTTCAGGATGTTCATGCATTCGATTATGCTATTAATGAATTCAATTGAACATCAACATGCTAACTTACAATTACTCCTGCAATTTATGGTAGTGTTAATGTGTTGAACTACTACAATTTATGTGCGCTACATGTCACAATGACTTCGGCTAACAACATGCATCTTTTGGCAAAGGCATTCACAAAAACTATTATGTCAAATTTATTATTACAACTTCAGTTATTACAAACACATAAATAATTTACTGATGTGTTTGCAGGTGCTGCCAAGGTGAAACATTTAAAAAAAATTGGAGGAGGCGGACACACTATGAAGGGTTTTCTATCTCCTTCCTTGCCAAAAAAGAAAAAAAAAACGTTTTAACTTCGCAACTGTTGAAAACCCATCAGTTATATAACAATCAGCCCGCGGTAGTACCCGTTGAAGTACATAAATCATCCCAACCTTTTAATAACTCGTAAGAAGTACTGCGAGAAAGTAAAGAGCGATGTAAAGAGCACATAACGCCAGTATGTGGACTACGTGACGAATAAAAACAGCTACAGTGGTCCAGTAAGGAAATATGTAAATGTAACAGCGAATGTAAGATATGTCTTTAACTTGAAGCTTCAAGGGCGATTGCTGTGAGATTTAGTTCTGCGCATAAATCCAAACGAAATGGAAACATGCGCGACTATGAAGACGGTATAGGTGCAGCGTATTGGCGTCAGAATGGACTCGTACCAACTCGCCCAACTCTCCACGCTCTGCGCTTGTCTGTCTCGCCTTCTCTTCGTGTCTCGTCCCACTGCGCAGTTCGACCAGAATGAACTCGTACCAACTCGCCCAACTCTCCACGCTGCTTACTCATATTTGAAGGTTGCATGTTTGGTCCCTACCGGCGGCTAGTTGCCTTTTCGTCCCCTTTAGTTTCTTCACATTTATATCGTAATTACTACAGATAAGATCCCCTATACTTTCCTTGGCTTGATTATCTGTTAGTTCTCATTAACGTAGTGTTTCATTAGAGAAAGATAACTCAAATAACGGGGTTCAAAGTCGCAGAACAGCACACAAACTATTTGAAGGTACCGAAGTAAAATGGGGGGCCTCACTTGCCATTCGACCTCTCGTATTTTACGCACTCCAAAGTGAAGAACCTTTTCTCAATCTGGTGCTATGGAAATGGAGCCATCGCGTCCGGGCAGTGTTCGGAAGCCGTGATACGCAGTACCGTGTTGTATGCATCGTTATATGTGCATCGCGCAGGCGGGCTTTGTATGTTTGCTGCGTGATGATGTACATTAGATACAATGCACCGTGTATTTCAGAGCTCTGAGCAATCATTTACTAAACGATTTATCATGCGCCAAAACAACTGGTCTTTCTTTGCCGCTACGTTGGCCTTGTCTCACTTTTGTGCTAGCGAAGAAAGAAACAAATGATCGTCACCGCCTCTTCCTCTTTCGAAATTCTTGCCAGCTGAGACTACAGGAACGGTCGTCTGGCTATCACATTACGAAACATACAGCACAGAAGCAAAAATCGCGGCGACTGGAGAGCGAAAAACATTACGAAAGGAAGCTCAAGTGGCGCGAGAAACACGCGAAGCACTTCCTTCCGAAGCTTCTGGCCTCACTAGACTTCGCTTGTGAGTGCTTATTCACAAGCGAATCGCTTCTCAACAAGGTGGAATCATTGAGCGACGCAAAGCGCAGAACAGGAAGAAGCGTTGTGGACAGGATAGACATTCTTTCTGTTCTGTGTTTTGTTTCGCTCAACGATTTCACAGTGATGCATCAACTGGCCCAGCAGTCACCGCTTCCGGGTCTGAACAAGTTTTGGACGCCTCATAGTGGGAAGACTGCATGTACCATCGCGCTTGTAATAAGCGCTTCGTCACATGAAAGAACTCGTATTTGTGGAGTTTCTTAGTTGCCTTATACAGTAAAAGCTCGTTAATTCGAACTCGGTTAATCCGAACTTACAGCTAATTCAGACTGACGGCCTGCTCCCGGCGCAGCCCTGTGTAGCTCTATGGGGAAAACTCCCGATAATTCGAACGTTTCGGTGTCCACAACGGTTAATTCGAACTGGGAGCCCCCTGGCTTTCATCGCTCCTCGCAGAAGTCGGCCCAAAGGGATCACAATGTGTTGCGAAACCAAGGAAGGAAGGAAGCAAACAGAAAGGAGAAGGCAGGGAGGTTAACCAGAAAGACTTCCGGTTGGCTACCCTACACTGGGGGGATTAGGGAAGGGGAAACCAAAGCAAACCACATTTACTATGGATGCAAAACAACAAAACAACAGCATTTATCCGCAGATGAGAATTCGGACGATGCGCTAGAGCTCTTGGGCAAGCTGCAAACGATGCTCATGGAGTCGCGACAGAAGAAGCGCATCGTGGTTTTGGCGCTTAAAACCCTGGCAATCACTAATTTGTAAGGCCTATCTTCCAAGTGCATTCATAAAGCATTCGTCAGCACATCGCCCGCAGCGGCAGGTGTCTGGATTTGTCAACATCGCTGATATATAACCAAGTGAATGAATTGGTTCGAAAGTAAAACTATTTTTGGTCATGTTGTTGCCTATATATATAAAAAAGCGGGATTTGCATTTACTCGCACTCTGCAAGGAAGTATTATAGAACCATCTTTTGGCGGGCCTCCCATCAACCACATTTTCGGGATAAATATACAGGCTCTTAGACCTCAAAACGATGTCTTACGAAACCCATTATCGGGGACATAGTACTAGGTCGTGCTAGGAGCATGCTCAGCACGTCGCTACAGGACGATGACATTTTGGCTAATATTCCCCTCTCCCAACATCCCCCCCCCCCCTTTTTTTTTGCGCACCTACTTAATTCCCTTCACTCTCATTTTCGTCTTCCGTTCGGCTTGTACTTCCCTCAGTGTAGCGTTGCAAACCAGAAGTTTTGGTTCCCGTTGACCTCCTTGCAGTTCTCTAATTTTTATCTCTCTGTGACGCCATGTGAAGATTACTTTAGGGTGGCTTGTGTTATCTGTTATCTGGGGAAGTTGCGCATCGGGCGCTAAATGCAGCGCACCACACGGTCTTCATCTAAGATGACGTGCGTCGAGCGTTTCGTGCCAAGGTTGTGGACATTGCAGCGAAATGCTTGAGCACGGGCGGTTAGAATGTCTCAGAGTGACAACTGCTTCTGTTGATAAAAAAATTCGTAAACAGGGGTTGTGTGCTCGAGCAGACGTTTCGGCAAGTGGACTTATCTTCTTCAACTGCTTCTGCTCTCGCACTGTGCTTTCTTCAGTAAGTCTCACCAACTCAATCGTGCGAGAAATGCACTCACTGATACTTCATTTAAATAAAGGGTCCAGCATTCACAAGAGACACTTCTTTTTTATAAAACGTTTGGCCACAGTCTCCGGTTTCAGGAGAAAAGACGCTCAGGCGAAAGCATTGAGAACCCGTGATGCTTACTATATAGCCATCACTACATGAAAATGAAATATAACCTTAGTTACTACCGGAACACTTTGAGCAACAAAAATTAAAAAAATAAAGGACGTGCGACCATGATAGTGTCTGGGATTGAGCTTGCTGGTATACTTGTCATACACTTGTTGATAGCTTGCTGGACACTTGGTGAGGCTTCATGACGAGATTCCTTGCGCTGTTTGCCGTCACAACAGTGTATGCTATTTTTGAGCGCAGACACATGATTTGGCACTGCTACATGTGTCTTCCACGTGGTGATTCGTCGACCTGCTAAAATAATTCGGTGCATCGACGTTTGCCGCGAATACCTATGCTTGGTTTCATCTTTTTGCAATTACGCTGAGTGTTGCACTTTATTGTTACGGAAGCGCTTCTATAGAGATGCACCTTCTCCTTTCCTTTTTTTTTCCCCGCACTTGGCAAAGAAATGCTCCGAGACAGCCTCTCAGACGCCGGTCAGATGGACGCACTGACTATCGCGAAATGACTTCTCTCCACGCAGGAACTGTCACAAGTACACTAGGGTCAATACAGGTCCTATATTAACCCCAGCTAGGCCACTGCATTCCTAGCGATCTTGTTCCCCGGATATTTCCCATGAGGGTTGACCTTGTAGCTTCAGCGGATACATCTGTGTGCTGTGCTTCGGCAGTTGGCACGTGCATTCGCTCACTGCATTCCACTGGAGTCGGGCACGTGATCGCTGCCCACAGCAGACTAAGCTTCTAATGCACAGTACATTCCATAAGTAAACGGAACGCACTCGTGCTAAGAAAGAAAATGTTAACTTAAACCCCGCCATTGCGTCCAGAGAAATACACGCCATACGAGACGTGAAAGGATGAGTTCTACGAAATAGAAGTAATCAGTATGGCTTCAAACGACATTATAGTTTTAATCCGTCGCCAAATATTATCTGGATGTTTCCGTTAAATGTGGCCCATAGAGGAAACACGCCTTTTTTATTTTTAGGGGCGAAGCTCCTAAGGGTGTGGGTCTGTCCCTCCTCTGTAGTTGTCGTAGTAGTAGTAGTAGTAGGTGAGTAGATAGCCACCTATAGTGGAATGTTGTTGTTGTTGTTATCCTCATAGTGGAATGTACCCACTCCACGTGATAAAGATGACGATGACGCAGTATAGTGGAATGTACCCACTACACGTGATAACGATGAAGTATAAGCACGTTCCAGTATAGTGGAATGAGCGCGTTCCAGTATAGTGGAATGTACCCACTACACGTGTGGCGCTTCTCATTGGAGGAAGACGATCGTTCGATTTAGCGCGGCGACGTACGCTTTCACTTTCACTCGGAGTCGCCGGATGGATCCTGCGGAGCGACAAGCGCGCGAGGCATTCATAGACACTGCTTTACGAAATTATGACAAGTACAAGAATGGACCATTTGTAGTAGTTGGGGACTTTAACGTGGACATCATTGACAATAATTGGCTTATACAACATATGGCTTCTAGATATGCACTCAGATGTATATTGTTTGACCATATGAAACCTACCACGATCCTAGGAACATGCATAGACCTAGTATTTGCAGATTGTCCACTGCAACCCATACAGGAAGCGCTCTCCCTTCATTTCACGGACCATAAAGCCGTCATAATGAAGGGACACCGCAAGCCATCCATCGTCTAAGAACAAATAAAAGTTGATTTGTATATATACACACAGTGTTTCTCACGTCTTTACATGATGATCGACTGGGCGAATTACACGGAAGATTCGCAGTTTACCGATGATTCCCTCCGGAGCTTCACCCACTCATCATCATTCACCCCGTGGATATGCTGTGATTTTTTTTTTATTGCTGCATTCGGAGCAGATAATTGGTGCTGGTATGTATTGATAGTCGGAACTTCTGAGGCAATAGCCCATATCAACTCTAGGGGAAGGGCTCGCAGCTGGATATCTCAAAATAAAGTGAGGCGTAAGAAATGTTAAGTAACAATATCAAACGTTTGAGAATACGTAGGTATTTTCAAAACAAGAGGCGAAAAAAAAAGAAATGGAATATGAAATTATTTTTTTCACTGAGAAAGTCCGATTTCGATTGAACTTCGGAAAGGTCGAGCGTACACTAATTTATGCTTCAGAGGATCAATCCGCGAATTCTAAATGTTAGCCTTCATATACAACGTCGTGATATTCGCGTCGAATTTATTCAGATTTTATTAGATGTAGATAGGAACGATACCGAATTTTCTTAACACAAGTTTCACGAAATTCATTCACATCGCAGATTTTCCTTCAGCACAAGGACTTCTTTCATGACTGCCGAGTTCCTGAATACTCATCCTTACTTCAACGAAGTGCACCTGCTGAAGTGAGGGAGTAAAAACTTTATTGAGAATGTGCGGCGGTATTTAGCGGGGCGGGGCTACAAGCACCCCACACCCCAGCCTAGGTGACGGCCTTGAGTCCTTGGACACGGGCGGCTTCCTGAGCGTGCCGGACGGCTATAAAAAAATTAAATGCAGTTATGCAGTTTTTAACCTCAGAGGCGGCATAGATAATCTCTATGCGATTACGTGCGGGCTTATTTATCTATGATATACCCTTAGGGCCAACTGAAATAGCTGAGGACAGCGGTGAAAAACAACAACAGCAACAACAACAACAACAACAACAACAACAACAACAACAACAACAACAACAACAACAACAACAACAACAACAACAGGAAAACAAGATTAAAAGTACGAAGAAGCATACAAATTTTCTAATTATGTAATAAGAGTTATGGAGAATTATAAACTCTACGAATAGTTTTCAAGACTTATGCAATAATAGGTATACTTAGTAGTGTTTGCTGCCGGGCTAGTTGCTACATGGGTAAGGTAGAATTGATGGCGCAAATACTCGGACAGGGACTAAGAAACACAGACGCGGACAAGTGCACAAGTGCGCTTGTCCGTGTCTGTGTTTCTTAGTCCCTGTCCGAGTATTTGCGCCATCAATTCTACCTATAAGAATGGCATACTGTTGACTCCTATCATGACCCCCCACTCGCCTTCTTCCAGTCGCCACTTGATTTGTTTCTTGAGAGTTGCAAAAGTACTACCAGATTATGCCTGCTTTGATCTTTTATAGCTGCTGAGAGCAAGGAAACGGAAAATTATGACAGAATATTACTTTACTTGTGGCGCGTGGAACGCTTTATTGAGGTGTGAGGGTAGTCACAAAGGGAATCTGCGCGATGGGGGGGTTAAACTAACTGGCAAGTTGGCGCTCGTAACGGCCATTACACTAAGCGCTTAAAGCGCTCATTCTTCAAGGAGGGAGTTGAATGGCTGCAAGAGAAATTGTTTCGACTAGTCGCTATTCGGGAACTTTATAATTGCGTTTGTGCAATAAAACAGTGGTCTCTATACTCCATCTCAGAAGTTCCCTTCAGCTCTGTGGTGGCTACAGGGCCCTTTAGCCAATAAGGAAGGGTGTCATGAATTCATGCACGTCGCGTCACCTGCTAGGGCGCATAAAGCGAACAGATGGCATGACCGAAAAAAAAAAAAACAGAAATGGCTGCACCCACCGCAGCTGGTGCCCTCCGCTTCGAATTTATCAAGTCCTCATCGTGCACTGTGTGACCCGTAAGTTACAAACTGACGCTTGTAATTGCATTAGATTAGTGGGCTGATGCTTCGACAGCAATGTATTCGTGACTATATTGCGCTAATGCTAAGAAGCATTATCAAGTTTTCGGCGCTTCAGGTTTAGCAGGCGTGGCTAAACAAACAGGTGATCTCGCAAATAACGACAAAATATGTACCTGCTTCTTGGTCGTCAGCGGGAGATGACACAGAGTGATGGCTCATTTCACTATTTATTTGTTGCTACCAGCGCAGCGGGCGAATAGCAAGCGCAAGTTCGGATCGAAGCGGGTGGGCGCGTCTGTATGGGCGCAGCCATGTTGATTTGTAACCACAGTTACCGGCGGCTACTGATACCGCAATTAAAAGCATATGATATCGATGCGAAGAAGAATAAACATATCACGCATCGGAGTGACGTAAAACATGCCAAACAAATACAAATATGTCTCAACCCTGCCAATTGTAAGGTTAATTATATCGGGAACTATGTGATGCTGCGCAAACGCATAGCTTGCTTACACCCCGTAGCCTTGGTGGTGCTGAACGGTCGTGGTGAGATTGAGTATAGTGATAAATAAAGCAGACTGCTCATCTCTGGGATAGTTACGTTGTAGCGGCAACAATTACAAATCACATGTCATTAAATTGTACCCATTAAGCTCTAATCACTAACTCTAATCATTGTTCGATGGTAAGGCAGCAATATGTAATAAGCATTTCATCGTAACTGAGGCTCGGAACAAATGAGGCACAAGTGAGGCTTTGTCAAAACAGCGGCCTACTCAGCATTTCTGAGCTGGGAGTGGTGTAGTTCTGGCTCGATTTAGAGCGCAGCTCTTAGGCGCCTGTTCCTGCGTTGAGCGGCGTCGCCGTCGCCGTCGCCGTTGCCGTCGGTGGCGTAACCGATAGACATGAAGAAGTAACCGATACACATGAAAAAATAAAATGAGAAAAAATACCCAGGGTCGAATGGGATTATTCTACCACAAAGCCTCGTTTTTTAAAATCTCAGTTTACAGAGACTCGTTGGTGCTTGAAACTCATTTGCAAAAAGGCCCTATACAGGCGTCATGTCGCGCAAGGAATCGCGTTAACCTATGTAATGGCGTGGCAGAATAACAACCAGTCATCACAAAATGCTATTTTGCGCAACGAGTGCGTGGTTTAATGCTTCCCACCCACTGCAAAGTGCTCAGCCATAATTTTTCTTCATCATCAGCCACATGCAACATAAACGAAGTGCACATAATACCTTACAGATGTGTAGCGGGTACCTCGCTTACCCACAGAAAGACGAATAATGGCGTAGTGGGTGCTGTCCTACGTCACAAACGTTATTATTTATGGCGTAGTCGATACCTTGCGGAAAGCCAAAATTTGAAAAACAGTTGGTCTTGCCCCAACACGAAGCTGCGCTCAGAATTTGCATTAGGTGGTATCGTATTCGTCGGTGAATTTTTTCTTTTGCTTTTACTAAAGAACTACGTCTAAACAGCAAGGCCTTCGAGGCTTAAGAATTGCATGCATTTTGCGACAAGCTCGCTTTAGCATATAATGCACTATTACGATTCGACGGCACTATTTTTTAGAAAAAAAGGAAGAAAACAAAAGGGAGAAGGCAGGGAGGTTAACCAGACACATGTGTGGTTGGCTACCCTACGCAGGAAGAATGGGAAAGGGGAGTGGAAAGATCAAAGTGAGAGGAGTGAAGGAATGTAGGAAATGAGCAACAGAAGCGCTGACGCATATGTGGCGGTGACGCTATACCACAGTCAAAGGCATTCCTATAGGCCAGTAGCAGGGGCGTAGCCAGAAATTTTTTTCGGGGGGGAGCACCTCCTTGATTTCGGGGGTGGCACCTCCTTGAAATGGTCATTTTTCGCTCTGTATGCCATAGCGAAAAAAAAATTTCGGGGGAGGGGGGGGCACGTGCCCGGTGTGCCACCCCCTGGCTACGCCAATGGCCAGTAGCCATCAAAATGCACAAAAGTCCCTTAACGGCCTTGTGAGCCGACCAGCGGTGGTGACAGCAGCATCTGCACGGAGAGCGGCAAATCGTCCTATCGTCGTAACGCATCAGAAAGTGTTCGTCTTTCAGAGGCAAATCGAGGGCAGCGGCATAGAAAATTATCGATGTCTTCTTCGGTGCCGCAGACCTCGCATGCCGCCCTGTCAGTCCCTCCAATTAATGTTGTGTATGCCTTCGTGAAGGCAAGCCCCAACCAAAGCCCACAAAGAAGCGAAGCTACACGTCGACGAAGTCCAGATGAAGGTCGGTGTTCCAACGTAAGGTTTATTTGGTAGTGTCTCGTATGCCTTATATTTGGCGTGTTCCAGTCCGCCTGACGGAGACTATGTGCCAGATTACGACGCTGCCTTGCAGCGTCCGCCCTTGAAACAGAAATCGCAACGGTGTACTCTTCTTGGAGGGATCTTCAAGCCACGTTGCCTGCGTAATCATTGCCTCTGATCCCACAATGACCAGGTAGCCACTGAAAAAAAAAAAAAAAAAAGAAAAACCTCGTGGCCTTTTTATTTTTATTTTTTTTGACTTGGTGATGAAGCTTGACAATTTCGTACATAAGCGCTTCGTGTTGTCGCGTCGGAGAGCTTACTGCATGCACGGTGACGCCAGTTTCGAGACGGAAAACGCAGCCCATTTTGCTCGTTCCATCAAAGCCTCAGATATTTTTTACAAAACTTTCTGGAGTACGAGGGATTTTTAAAAATTTGTTTGTTGAATAGCAGACAAGCTCCTGTATGGTGAAAGAACTGAAAGTGCTCTCAAATATTACAGAAAGTACTTCGAAGGCGCAGGTATCAGTAGAGTTCAGCGTGTGCTGGAATCGTAAATGGGAAGGAGTTGCGTTTTAAAATGGGTGAACACTTCGGATTGTGAGAAACAGCGCAAATTAAGGATCCGCGTGGCTTTTAAAAGCTGTTCGCTAGCTCAGTATTGGGATCCTTTATTCTCTCTCGCTCTTTATTACTCTTTGTGTTCTTTACAATCATATGAAACGCACAAACAATGAAGCGACAAAAGCTAGGAAAAGAAAACGGCGTTTTGCACCCGCTGTCATGTCCGTGATCTAATGCTCCCAGTGCCAATATGCACACATGCACAAGTGCACAAAAGAAACTAACTTGACGAAAGAAAGAGAGGGAGAAAAATTACAAAATGAGAGAAAGGTGGGGAGGTCAGCTAGAATTATAGCATCCGGTTTGCTATCCTACACTAAGGCCGCGTTCACACTTGGCCTCGAAAGAGGCGAAACCGGCAAAAGACACCGGAAATCTGCTCGTTTCGCCGCCGAAGCGGCCGGAAAATCAGGCGGCGCGAAAATCGCTCTCGGACCGATTTTTCCGGCACGCGATAGCGGATCGCCTTCCCGCTTCACGGCTTTGGCTGTGCTAGCTCAAACCGCGTGACGTAAACAACCGGCCACAAGTTCAACATGGCGGCACAGGCGTCGACGGTGGCTCGCATCGGCGCAATTGCAATCTACCCGTGCAGCACGACAAAGCTCACGGCCTCGACAAGAACGCGTTCATCGAGAGCCTGGTTTGGATTAGGATCGCCGAGAACGCTGGAATTACAAGAAGGTGCAGCAGCAGCGAGTCGGCATGCCCCAACGCGTCTCGCGTTTGCACAATCGGTTGAGACCGCCGCCGCCGCTGCAGTGGCGTCCGCTCGGGTTGTTTCTGCTGGTGTATCTTCCGAAACAAGGTTTGAAAAGGTGCAAACTGTTTCTTTTCAGTGCCTTGCATGCATAACTAGAATTCGGTACGAAATTTAATGCTCAGGAAACGGGTAAAATGGAATGAATTCTCAAAGTGGCCAAGGCGGCGGCGGCGGCGGTGGCATGTACGAGGGGCAGAACAAATGTGAACGTTTCCGACGCACGCGAACGTGGTTTTCCGGCCGCTTTGGCGTTTTCGCTTCTCAAGTGTGAATGTGCCCTAAGGGTAAGGGAAAGGGAAACACATATGTGGGAGAAATACCGTAGGACACTGAGAGCGAGAAGAATGAGAAATACTCTAGCACACAGTGAGCGAAAAGAATCTTGACGAGCTGAACACTGCGCCAGTAGCTTAATGGTAAAAAGCCTTGCGCTTAATGCATTCCCTCTCCCCTTACATCACATCACATTCTCATTCATTTCCGTTATCCTTCTTAATGCTACGTTTCAGCTATATATGATAGCCAATTCTCACTTATGCTTTCGCTATCTTGTCTTTTTTTTTATTTTGTTGCAAGTAGCTTACAAAATTCTAGCCTCCTGTACCGCTGATTCTTCTCGCTCTCAGTATTCTAGTATACTGCTCCGACATGCGTTAACGGAATTGCGAGGAAAGAGCTGCGTCGAAAATCTAAGTATAACACTAGTAATTCCGTGCCGTTAGAAAAGCATTTTCACTTCTTATAAAAACGACGCGTAGAATTCCTTTCTGTTTTGTTCCTCGACAACATGTCGGTGTAGAGGTCGTGTCTTCGCTCTCCACAATCGGGGACCTCCTATAGCTGTCGCAAAATGACAAAAGCTTTGCTATTCGCACACTGAGCGCCGTTGTAAACAACCTGAGCACACATGTTGGAGCTTCCCCTAGGGAGGCGAACGGAAATGGGCAGAATTTTAAAGAACGCAGCGCTCCCCGGACAGCTCCAATCCGTCACAAGTTTATCGGAGTGTGTATCTCCTGTTTTGGTGGTCGCGCTGCAGCATGCGTATTTTTCACCTTCAGTTGTAAGCAGGCAGCGCTGCGACTTTTTAAGTGCGCCGACATTGAACAGGTCAGTGCACAGTAGCCGTCGCATCTTGCACTCGAACGGAAGAGAAGGATAGCGAAGAATGATCGCCCAACGCGGCGCTTCGCAACTTCTGATCCCTTAATGCTCCCGCGAGAAAGGTAGATACACAGCAAGCTGCGGTCTAGCGGCTTTCACCTGGCCTCACTACCGTCCGCATCCGCGCCGTTGCGCGGTTATAGGCTTAGCTCACTCGAAAGTGTGGCATCACGCGAAGCTAGGATCGAGATGCACTAATGCTGAGAATTTCGCTATCCCCCCTCAAGAAGTGAAGCGAATGGGTGGAGTAGACAAACAGACGTAACGAACAAAAGAAAAATACGAGTAAATTTGAGGAAGGTGAGAATATGAAAACAGGGGCAATAGTTTTTTTCCCTTTGCTAACGTTTCCGTTCTATGTGAGAGGTTTCGTGAAGGGGTGACAAATCTCCTCCTGCCGTCACATGAGCTAGAATTCGCCTGGACGCCGGCGCGCGTGAGACAGGCAGCGTGAAAAGTGCATTAACCAAGCTCGAGTGAGCACCAGCCGACGTCGCAATGTTCGAGGCAGTGGAGCAAAGAAAAGGAGGTCACAGCTGGTGTCACCGTTCTGATATATATATATATATATATATATATATATATATATATATATATATATATATATATATATATATATATATATATATATATATATATATATATATATATATATATGCAGACACGAACACGCAGGCTCGAGTTTCCCGTTTCTTGAGGCTGTGCTTTTCAAGGGCGCTCCGGCCACGCCTACTATCCCCACGTCCGGAGCAATTTTGTTGGTCCGCGACGCATATTCGTTGGGTGTCCCGATCGGATCAAAACGTCGAGGCATGATATGGAACGTCCCAAGGATAACAAGCGGATGATAAGTGTGTGTAAAGTACAATGTCCCGTCAATTTGATTTGATGAATTATCCGAGAAATTTTTGCGGCAGTATATTCGGGAAGGTACAGGGGAGGTCAGAAGTTCGCAGGCCACTATCGCATGTGTGGAAGAGTGGCCTGCGAACTTTTGACCAACACTGTACATTTTGGGGATGAATATTTGACCAGCCGGCTACGCTGAGATCTTTTAAAACGTGTGCCGCGACAATATGACCATCTTCAGCAATTGGTCGCTATTCAAATGGTGTTCGGCACGCCTACAAGCTGGACATTGGATGTTTGTTCGATATATGTTCATGCGCACGTGGCACAGTATAGTGACGCGAAGTAAACAATGTTCCAATAGCCCGCCTGTCACTGCGTTGTCAGAGGTGCACTTAACGTAATGAACGTTCACCACGTATGGCGTGTCACAGTCGTAAAGAGCGCATCGCGTGAAGAAGCATAAAGCGCAGCACCCTCATTACATAGATGGCACGCCGACTTAACTCGTCTTTCTTCAGCGGGGCTAGCCCAGCTAGAGCATGTCACGGAAAAACAAGAGTGGCCGTTAGCTGCGTATTATAGGACAAATTTTCGTTCCTCGTACTTGAGCGCGCTTATACACTTGCCTAAGCTTACGCAATCGCGCGCAGCTCAATTTAACTGTTATGTGTCCAGACACCGTGAGCTTATTGACTTCAGCTTTCCCTTTTCTGCCTTTTTTGTCTTTAAGCCTCCCCTCCCAGCTTTAACAATTTCTCAAATAGCTACCGCTGCAGCGACCGATATGGTAAGGCCGCTCGTTGAGCTTGGAAGTAAATTAGCGTATTTATTTGCCTTTGTTTGCGGGAAATGAAGGTTCGCGGAGCCTGCTGGAATAAATAATTGAGTGCCTTAGCAAGTTAAGGAAATACGGTACGCCAGTACTGTGCGGTATTACCGTAGCGCTCCTCCTCTATCGCTCGTTGTACTTAAGCTGTTCCCAGTTCCAGTGATAGTGCGTCCCCCCGAACGACAGGTTCCTAGTTAACAATGCGTAGGCTGACAGGCAACACCGAGGCATGACAACCCCACAGCAAGTTTTGAAAAAGCTCTTGTGGGCTGGGGGTGGCTTCACTGGAGTAAGAAGCAGCAAAAGCACAACGAGCGAGAAAGGAGGTGCAGTACCGTAATACCATACCGTATTGGCGTACCGTATTTCCGTAACTTGCTAAAAGACTAATTTCTCTCCTTCAGAGGTAAACGTACTACTACTAGGCGGGATGCGTTTATTCGGAAAGCTCAGCGCTTAACGTGCTGTCAAGCTTCCGGGCCTTGTATTCCACCATTTCGTCTTTTCTTTCCTGCGGTGCCGTTGCATTTCTCCTCGCGCAGACAAAGCCAGCTGGGCGAGTCACTTGACCTCTCGCTTATTGCTTGTGGCTTTAGTCAGGCGAAATGTGTGGTTTGAGTTCGGCAGAACTTATACAGCTGACGGTGAGGCACGTTACCGTATAGTTTAGCTCGTTCAGGTGGTCTGTAGTGACAAACGGGCCACCATAGTGTGCCAAACGATTTCTGCACAGGCTGCGCTTCCGTGTGGGGTCCACGACCATACCAAGACACCAGGAGCATAAATAACGAGACGATGCCGACTGTTCCCCTCTGCCTTTGATGTGCTTTGCCAAGCTGACGTATGTAAGAGGAGCAAGCCGACCAGCTCTTCGGCCATCTGTGGAACGATCGTCAGCGATCGATCAAGGGAGGATGGCGTTTAGTGCATAATGAGCCGGGCTTGCTTGTAAAACAGAAATAATATGTTGTAGCAAGTAATCTCGTGTTTCGCAGTGTTGAAAGCGTACGCTATAAACGGTAAAATCTGGATTGAGGCCCTAGGATCCTTACGAAAATCCCATATATGGACTTATATAATAATTCCCATATATGGCTACATCAGGAATTGGGCATATCAGGCCATATATGAATGCTCGCCATATATGGCCTGATATGCCCAATTCCTGATATACCCATATATGGCCTGATATGCCCAATTCCTGATATACCCATATATGGATGATGCCTATATATAGCCATATATGGCAATCATCTATATATGGCTATACATGAATTCAGCTTGTGCGGCTGGCATAAATTGCAGCTCCACAAATCATTCTACAGCTAGAAATATTGCACTCTAATAGTTAATGGTGCCTCCAACGGTCTGCAGTCGCTGTCGTCTCCAATCAAAGGGTATCCTGAAAACATTATTGTTCAATTTATCCTCATTATTGCTCAAATTAACCTGAAGACATTATTGCTAGAAATGTAATTTTGCTGGTTATTAAAAGTTTGCGGTCAGCACATGTCCCTGTTAGTCAGGTTTTCCTGAAAAGATACGTTGCGGTTAAATTGAACGCTTATCGACATTTTCTATTAAGTTTTGTAAACATTGTTCGCCGTGTTTTATTTAAAATCTTTTTTGCGTGTCACTTGAGCGTCTTTTGTGAGTCAAATGGAATTATCGACTTGCTCTTGACCGTATGAACTGCGTGCGGTTAATAATTTAGATGATTTGATATGCAACCTTTATGGAGTTCGATCAAAAGCGATTGGTATGCAAGCTTATGATGCGCAAGTATTGGCTAGGAATGAACTATAGCGCAACTGCTAAAAATGGTGGCTATAAAAGCCTCTGCGAGCGTAGGAACGGAGGCTATTAGCCATATTTCTTGCAAACCAGACACTAATAAATTGCTTTTTTAAAACATAATCCGCTTTCCATACTTCTACTAATACATTATTTTAAACAGTTGCAAGCCCTAATCCAGATCAAAATTATGTTACAGCACTGACGGATTCAAACATGACATCACATTTGTCTTATGTGTCTAACGACTGGTATGAGCAATTGCTCGAGATAACCACGTTATGGTGCGACGAATCTGGTCTCTAAATATAATGTTGGCTCTGATCTACGCGTTCTGGTCGAAATAACGCTGATATGACCTGAACTGTAGACGGTGGAAACGAAAGCATGTGCGTTACTCAGTCATAAATTGTCCTGTTTCAATCCGTGAGCACTGTACACCACCTTGAAAAACTGCAGTCGCTATAATTTATCGCCGCGAGCCCTTATCTTCAACTCGCGTAATTCTGAAAAGAAGGGGAAAATTGGCCGAAAACAGACAAATTAGGACACGACCACATAAATCGCATGACACACTTGGGTATGCAGATTGCCAACTCTTTTCCATTTGTCAATCGAGCAAGTTGTAATTTATCTTTGGTGTTCCCTGAAACGTCAAAGCAAAAAAAAAATCCAAATATATTTACAACTATTTTTATTGTTACAAAAAGTACACCACCACGAAAACCATATTTCGTTGTTGGAGCGCTTGTTTCCGATTAAACAGGCCGAATCATGTCTGCAAGAAATAGAATAAAAGAAAGTGTTGTCGTAAAAATAAAATCGCTAGAACACGACGCCCTAATCGCGTAACCACAATTATTATGAAGGTATTTACTCACAAAGCATGCAAACCGCTACGCTGTCCGAGTTTTCATAATTTGTAGTACAACATGCGAAGGCAATCAAAATGATAAACTTACCGTAAAGTTTAGCGAAGGCTTGTGGTTCACGGAGCCAGTCAATCCAGAGAAACTTAATCACACCTAAAGGCGACCACGTCAATTCGTACTGTTTTTCAGAAAGGAGATTGCGAGGGAAAGCTTACACGCAAGCTTAGGTGTCCATTTTTTCCGCACGAAAAGCTAACGATGGTCAATCCAGCGACCTCCACAAGCACACACACACAAACACACTTCCATGTGCGTCCACAATTGCACCACGTGCAGCGAAGTAGATTCCTCAGAGCTGCGTTAATATCCTGCGTAAATCACAGCAGTAGCTGGACACGAAATAAAAGCAAGAGAGATCACAAGGACGAACACGAGCCACACTCTCGACCCCGGCGAGCGAAGAAGCAACAATGGCGCGGATGGATACACTAGACTCAGCGATACAACATCCTTGAGATCAGCAATTTGCGCGCTTCTCACTGCAAGTAAATTTTGCGAAGCTTATTGGCGAACTAAGTTTCAGCTGTTCACAATTAATGACGCAGTATTGATACCTTACGAATTAATGTTTTCGCGCGCTATTTTCTTTATCGCTACTGTAAATGGGTCGACGCGCCTTCTTTGCTGCTGTGTGCAGAGAACGTTTGCAATATGCCTTCGCCGAATTTCTCACCCCGTCAGACCAAAAGCCCCCTCTACCTTCGTTACTGTCTTCGCCGCGTACAAGCAGCAGGGTGTGGTCAGACGGGTTCGGGACAATAGGGCTTAAGTTTCCCCCCTGGCCGCGGAGAGCTGCCGGTGCATGAGCTTTGAGAGAGGCATCCGTCAGGCACGTCGCTGCTTCGTGTACGCTGGCTACCGCGACTTGGTCGAGCAGCATTCTTAACTTACTTCTCATGCATTTATAATAATAATAATAATAATAATAATAATAATAATAATAATAATAATAATAATAATAATAATAATAATAATAATAATAATAATGCAGGGGTACTACAAGCACGAAATGAACATTGAATCAGCGATAATAATCTCACATGGCAAAATTCTTTGGCCCCATTGAATCGAATGCGAATGTCCGGGTGCGTATGAACCGCTGCACGCGAGTGTGTAATTGTGCATGTATGTAAATATGTACAGGTATCCATAATTCACAAGCATATGCGCCACACTATTAGTGTTGAAAGGATGTGATTCCGTGTAGGTTTATTTAATGCCTGGCTGCTCCACGGAGAGCTGTAAACTAAGGCCCTGATTCACAAACACGTTTCATGATAATTGCATTCGCAAGGTAACATTTAAGCCAAACCTGATGGGGCGCGTATTAGCGATCCCGACCAAGAAATGACGCACCTACACAAAAGAGAAGTTTTATGAATTCGGCAGCTTACGTTAAAGGGTGGTATTATAAATATTCAGCATTTTGAGTGTTCAATACTAAGTCAATTAAATGTGTATCTTGTGTGAGTCAATTGCACCTTTCTTAACGTATGCCCATTAAATGTGTATCAAATGAGATTCAATTGACGCTTTCAAACCCCACGTCAAATAAATTCTTTATGAGTGTACTCATCAAATTCACGTTAACTTGACAATGAGCACAGTCAAGAACTTTATACGCCGCCAAATGAAACTCAATATGCATTTTTGCAAGGGATCAGCCCAACTTCAATTTTGAATGCCAGCAAAAAGCGTGTAAGTTATACTGACATAATTTTGCCTTTGAAAATACTCCCTCAAACATTGCAATGCGCATACTATTATGGTAAATGACAGCCGACAGTAATCGCAGATGTGAGTAAACTACATTCACAGAAATCTCGTTAAATGAAGTGTGTAGCATGTAGCCGTGACGACCCTCGTATTATGAGCAATCTTGTGCACTGATGTGCCAGCAAAAAAACTGCATTTAAACTTAATACTATTTATTTAACCCAGCATTACTGCGGACAATCGAAGTTGCATGCATGGCGGTTTTTTTATATACCACAACTATAAATATCGCATTGGTTAATCATAATAGCCAGGTTTGGGAGCTTGCATGTGTTATGTGTACCGACAGGATTGCGCCCTTGTAAAACATCTCTGCTCTCGTATATATAATTACACACTAACGACGTCGTAATAATTGCAGCTTATTAATGAAAACCTAAAGTACATGAAAAACTTGTACTAAAGTTTTACACGAGTTCGCACACCTTGCACTGTCACGCACATAAACCTTAATATTTGATCTTTTGGGATTGCATTGCAAAAACAATATCTGTACTTCATACTATTGTTGATGTAGATAATAGGCCACTTTTCTGTACGGATTGCCACATATGAAATTCCGCATAAAAGTCAATGACTGGTGCTATATATACGTTGTTCATCCCATATATGGGAGCACTTCCCCATATAAGGGGATCTACTTGGTGTTATATATGGTGTGGCCGCACCATATATGGCTGGATTTGACCCCATACATGGACCAGCCGCTCCATATATGGCTGTATTTGACCCCATATATGTACCAATCGCGCCATATATGGCCCTATTTACAGCCATATATGGTAAACGGTAGCCATATACACTGACATATATACCCATGTATGGCCACATATAATTTATATAGGTGCCATATATGGCATTTCCGTAAGGTATATACGGTACGATAAACACTGGGAACACGTCGGTAAGCTTCCTGTTGGCTTGTTTGAGGATTGTATGGAGTGCAGTGCCAGAAGATATAAGCGCACAGTCGTAGCAGCTCCTCCACAAGACACGCGGTGGACTGACACCTGTGGTCGCTAATTATCGCCGGTAGCCGGCTCGCATGGAGCAAGAAAAGCAGTCCCGAAGGGGCACGCACCGTCTCACAGTAGCCAAGAAGATAGTCGACGCAGCCAGTGGAGAACCACGGCGAAGAGGGCCACTAGATCAATCGTACACTGGCACTACCACAGATCAAAGAGCTATAGTCGTGTCAGTGTTAGCCAGCGACACTCGCGGCCAGAGCAACGTCGTCGCAACATCAAGAAACAGACTGAGAAAACTGCGTATGCAAACCTTACGGCGTCAATTCTGCTAAAGTCGAGGCCCTCGCTGTACATTGTGTGGAAAGCAATTTTGTAGAGGTGTGCGAATAGTGAAATTTGATCTCGAATCGAATTCGAATTGAATAGTGCCGAATAGTGGCCAAAAATATCGAATTCGAATCGAATATCGAATAGTAGCATTTTCGTGGAGGCGACAATGCTCGAGGCCCGTGTGCTTAGATTTAGGAGTACGTTAAAGAACCCCAGGTGGTATAAATTTCCGCAGTCCTCCCCACTACAGCGTCTCTCATAATGATATCGTGGTTTTGGGACGTTAAGCTCCATCAATTATTATTAATATCGGATAGTATTTTTATATGAAACGTGTACCACCAGTTATGGCAAGAGAAAGGAAAGATAAAGACGCTACGGCGTGCTGACAACTGTATTACGCACTTGTTCCGGTTTTTTTTTTTTCAGCTTTTGTGGGCGCGCAAGCATGTTAATAGAAGAGCTCCCATTCCAGTCATCAGCGCCAATCCTAACATCCTAAAGGCTAACAGACGGGATACGGTAACTAGTTTTTTTTTCTTTTTCCATATGGTCGCGCAATACGGCTCATCTGACAATGGTAATGTTGTGCTTCATCGCCATGGGTGCTCTGGGCCCAAAAATCTTCGGGTCGTCCGTTCACAGCTGCGTTTTAGCTGCGCGCAGGAACGTGGGAGCTTGCGAACGAGTGGTGCGGCGCGGCAGTGGCGACTGCGAAGCGTGAACAAATTTTCACAAGTGAAGCCGGTCACTGAGGGTATCGTGGGCCAAAGTCGGGACGTTTTACGCTACCCAACTACGCGACCTGCATGTCTGTGTTGGGTATTTGGATCGCGTACTCGACCCAACTACGCCCACAAGTCCGTGCCTTCGTTTCGGAAGTGAGGTGTAGTGTTTAACTGACAGTTTTCCCATGAGTTTTTTTTTGCGTGCGAAAATGGCATAGTCCCCTTTAAAATAAACATGCACTCGCTTTTGAACACGGATATCGGTGCAAGTACTAACAAAATGCCTATTGTAACGATGTTAGCGCTTGCTCTGGCCACCCGCCCTAACCAAGTTGCACCATTGGCCTTTGTCGCATTTTAGATATTCGCCCGGTCGAATTATTCGAAACTTCGAATACCAGCTATTCGAAAGTCGAATCGAATTATTCGATTAGGTACTATTCGATTCGAATTCGAAACTCGAATATTCGCACACCCCTACAATTTTGCACAACAGCAACACCAGCAACGACAACACAAAAATAATTAAAGAACAACAACATTTAAAAAAACATTGATGGCAGCACTATTGAGAAATGCATTAGGATGGGAACATAACAACGGTCGCAGCTTAAAGTGTGACCAGCAGAGCAATCACAACAACCAAAATTATAAAGAACGGGTTATTTTAATCCGTTAACATTTTTTGTGGCGGTGGAAAAAAAAAAGATGAACACATCATGCCAAATGTTTTCGACAGTTGCATATACATGATACTCTGGACACTGCACAGAGCGCTAAAATAAGTCTGCTTCATGCCCGAGCTGCTGTCGTTATTCGAGTTATTTTTTCTGTTTTCTTTCCTAGCGCAGAAATTACCCTTGCCGCTGAGACTGCACGCCCGTGATCGAAATCATCTCGTCTCTTCCGGTTGGGGCATGAAGAGCAATGTTCACAGCGGCAAGTTCCGCGGAACGATTGTCGAGTTCAGTCTAACTTGTTACGGCTGTGTTTTCGCTGAGGACGAGTCTTTGATAGAACGCCCAACGCTGATACAGGGGTGTCATTCCAAACACGAGGCTCCACTCAAAAGATGAGCACCGCTTTGTCAACGGCTGCTGAAGCTTCGAAGGCCAGGCGCACTGGTACTTTTGGTTATAGTGAACTAGTACCTTTTACTGTGCTCGCAAGAAAAATCACAATCGTGTAGCCTATCCCGTTGTCCGTGTGGTTCGGCTCGAACTTGCTGCGTCGTGCCGCAAAATTTTCGTTTTTGTTTAGCTGCACTGAATGAGCCTTAACAAGCACCATTGTATTGACGCATGCAATCAGCTTCGTTTTTTAGAATACAGCTTGCAATAAAAAAAAAGAAAAAAGAAACTAAACAAATCACCTGGGGTAGATATTGATTTCGTATCTTCGGATAAGTTAGAAAAGCAGGAAAACGTTGATTGAACAATACGCAAATTATACCAATAGCTAATTAACACGATAACACTTGATAACGTATATGTATTGATATTAACATGTAGGTGTATAAATGAAATCCACGAATGATGAAGCCATGTTCACTAAGCAGTATTCGGGAGATTAGCTCCAGTTTTGAAATATCTGTCGCCAAAATGCGCTTAAAATGCATTAGCCTTCCATATTGCCGTGGGCGAAGAACAGTTCAAACTGCTTGTATTAAACTGATTGACAATGGGCAGAGGTAAGAAAGAAAAAAACTGTGTGCAGGTGGATGTGAAAGGGTGAAAAAAAAGAAGAGGCTGTCAGTATGATACATATTTGCCATTGTCTGCTCTTGTCCGTTATTTTGACGGGCATCATAAATTTGTTGCTAGGCTCAGGGCTTCCGTTCTGTAGATGAGCTCTCGCGACGGCCCGATTTTGATTCCGCTGCATATAAATCTACTTTAAGAATAATTAGAATATCAACTGAAGTATTCGTTGAAAGTTAAAGTTGCATGGGTTATCGCGAGTTCATTGCATTCACTTGGCGATGCTTAATGGGGTTTTAATTGTCCGAATCTGTTTTACACAATGCGAACGCGGCCAGTTCAACTGCTCGTAAACTTTGAAGTAATATCTGCCTATATGAAAGTTTTCACATACAGGAGGCCTTTGCTGAGTTGTCTGTAGCATTGGACTACGAGCTAAAAGAAGGTTGTTCTAAATTTGATGCGATAGGAAGCACTATCTGTTCGACGCGTTTCGAGTACAGAAAGATAGATGGATGAGGCGACGAATGTAGGCGACGCATATAGTCACTGATACCACCCGAAGGCCAGCAGTGTTAAATTCTTCCCATCGCTTTGCCTATTTTTACTTTTCCGACCATATACTGTCTCGAAGCCCGCGTGCATGCAACAGGGATGCAGTATCATTGAAAGAATAGCAAACGTCGCGATAAAACTAAATGGAGGGATACACTGAATGTGTAGTATAATGGCACACCCCAACGGTCAGACATGGCGACGAGGAAGGAGAACAGTTCTATGAGGATGTTCAAATAGCAATACAAGATGTGCAGAGTCACTACACAGTCGTTATGGCCGGCTTTAATGCGAGAGTAGGCCGAAAGCGATAAAGAGAACAAGGAATCGGCAACTGTGGCATCGACTCTTGGGATTTCAGAGGAGAAATCCTAATGGGATTCGCTGGAAGAAATTGACTCCGCATAACGAACACCTCCCGAAAGCATAGAAATAGGATGTGGACATGGAAAAGCCCGAAAAGAGAAACAAAAAAGCGAAATATATTTCATTATATGCGGAGACGCAGGCAGAATACCGGACACAGAAGCAGTGGGCGAGGTATAGTGTACTGATTACATGAGAGTGAGAGCGAAGATCGCCTTCGACTTGAAGAGAACAACAAAATCAATTACTGAAAATCACGCTCAACTAGGTGCAGTCAGGAAAAAAAAAACAAAATAATTACGTTTTGACCTTGATAAGAAACACGAGAGATAACATAGAACTTGCTCAGCTATCAAAGCTGGTCGACAAACGAAAAATCAGAGAGATACGAAATTATAATGCCAAAAAAATATAGGCAGCAGGAAAAAAAGGTGGCAGCATGTAATCGACTAAAAAGAAACTCTGCGTAGGAAGGACCCAAAATGCACGAATTAAAAGATGAACAGGGCAATGTTAACAGCATTTTCAATGAAGTAGTCAACGCGTCAGAACATTTCTATTCTGAACTGTTAATCTCGCAGATAAGTCATCCAACCTTGTTAAGAGAAGTCAGAGCCGAACAGGACACCGAAGTTTCATGGGTAATATTGGATTAGGTTGCAAAGGCCATACGAGACATGTCTTGATGAAAAGCGGTGGGATAAGACGCCGTAACAGACTATCTGATCAAAGATGAATGGGACTAAATATTTATCGAAATCGTGACACTCTATACAGAATGTCTCAAGTCATCAGATATACGCTTGAAAAAACGCCAATGTAATAGTAATACATAGGAAAGCAGACGTAACGTAAAAGACGTGAATTATAGATCTATAAGGTTACTATCTGCACTGCACAAAATATTCACGAAGGTAATTTTGAATAGGATGAGAAACACTTCACTTTAATTAACCTCGAGAGCAAACTGGCTTCAGGAAGGGATGGATGGATGGATGGATGAAAGAACTTTATTAGGGTCCAATAGGTCGCGCTAGTGTCCTAGCCCGAAGCGGGCCGCTCCCACGTTGGGACCGAAAGACCTAGCCTTTCGGACGCTTCGCGGGCCCGTTGGACTGCCCATAACTGTCCCTGCAATGTGGGACTGCGTAGAGCTGCGTCCCACCGTTCTTCAGTATTTTCCTTGTCGCTGCGTAACGCGGAGCAACGCCAGAGCATATGAGTGAGATCGTTGGTGTCGTGGCATTTATCGCATGCTGTAGGAATAGCGAATTCCGGATACTCTACAATAAATCGGTCATACGATCAATAATGTAATTGAGAAATCTGCAGAATACAAGAAACCCCTTTATATGGCATTCATAGACCATGCGAAAAGGCATTCGACTCAGCAGAAATACCATCAGTTTTGGAAACATTGCATCCCCAAAGAGTATTTGAGAGATGTGAATACCACAGCCAACATCTTCAAGGATTACACAGCTACACTGCTTTATCTCTGGGAAAGAAAGAAAAAAAATCGCGATCATTAAAGAGGTTCTGCAAGGAGACTCAATCTCTCCCTTGCTGCTCACTGAATGCTTAGAAAAAAAAAGTATTTGAACGACTAGGTTGGGAAGAAATAGGAATAAAGACTAACGGAGGGTATTTGAACAATTTATGATTTGAAGGAGATATCGTGCTCTTCGGCAAGGATGGTGGCGTATCGCAAAAAAAAAAATCATTCAGGACCTTAACCGAGAAAGCTTTAGAGAAGGGATGACTTCTGGCCTTGTTGGTACGACATCTGAAGTGGTATAGCGCAGGTTTTTTTGAGACGGGACAAGATGAAGGGGACACACACAAGCGCTATACTACTCGTGTCCCCTTCATCTTGTCCCCTCTAAAAAAACCTGCGCTATACCACCTTAGAGAAGAGTTGACAATGATTAAGCAGAAGACAAAGATGCTCTTAAATAGCCGGGTGGAAGCAGAATAGTTCACGATTAGCAACCAGCGCCTATAATCTGTACGAGAATGTGTATATCTAGGCCAATTGGCAGCAGGAAAGCGTGCTGATGAAAATGAAATTCGCGGAAGAATAAAGATGGGCAGGAGGGACCTGGAGGGTACATGGCAGATATTCCTAAATGATGAGAGACAATTTACAGCTGTCTCAAAAGCGGAAAGTGCACAACCAAAGTATTTTACGGTTTCTAAAATACGGGCCAGCAACTTGCAGGATAGCAAGCAAAATCGTGAAAATATTAAGCACCTTGCAGCTCGTGATGAAACAAAAATGGTAGTCGTAACATTAATCCTTCCAGTCCTCGAATTTTTGTTTTTGTCGGAGAATTTTTTGTGCGCGTTTTCCTAGTAGGTAGGCCCTCAGAAGACCACAAACAAAAAAATTCTTTATGGGTTCCCACTCAGCAAAAATGCCACAATGGTGGTGTCGACCCCAGTGGGGATCATTGAAGAAATACTCCCCAAAAATTCGCAGTTTTGGTTTCGTTTCCGAGTTGCTAGGGGACATTTTGTGTGGTTTCGTCAATTAATGTCATCAGGGCCGAAATGGTTAAGAAATAGGAAGAGAACAGAGTTGATCAGAGAACAAAGAGGAGCATCTGACATCCTTGTTGACCTAAAGAGAAAGAATGGACATGGGTGGGTCACGCAATGCATACATAGGGTGGATAACCGATGGTTAGTGAGAACGACGGAGTGGCAACTGAGGGATGCAAAACGCAGCCGAGGCGGGCAAAGAGTTAGGTGGGGTGATGAAATTAAGAAGTTCGCAGGGATAAAAGGGAATCAGTTCGCGTAAGACAGGGTGGACTAGAAATCATCGGGTGAAGCGTTCGTCTTGCAGTGGGTGGGCAATGAAGTATTTGCACCAACAGTAACAGTAATTGCTGGGGTTTCATGTGCCGAAACATCGATGTGCATCAGTGGTATATAGTATGCGACACTTCACCGAAATGGAATTCGCTGCCTTGTTTTTTTTTTCTCCTGTCCTTTTATGTATCGCGGAGGCTAGTAAGGATCAGAGTTCTTGTAGGGATGGTAAAATCGATGAACGATTAATCGATCAATTGATTAAAGGTCGACCGTTAATCAATTAATCGTAATCAAATTCCGTATTTCAATTAATCGAATTAATCGATTAAAACATTTCGATTAATCGATTACTGCAACCGCCACCCCCACCCCCAACACCGCCCCTTGGCCGGTGCGCATGAGTGCCGTGCTAGCGATGCCGAGACACAGAAGTCGAGCGCAGCTACTCTTTTTCACTACAGCGCATATTTGTACGCTAGCAGAACGAACCCAATGCCGGCGGCGGCCCTATCCCATGAAGGCAGCAATGAACTCGCCCTGGTCTCCATCGCCCATGGCGTCCACCTTCAAACCCTCCTCAAAGCTTAAAGCGCGGCCAGGAGGCGGCCCTACCCCGACGAGGCAGAAATGCACTTGCTTGCTTCTCTCCGCTCACAGCCTACTACTGCATTCACCTCCTCTCGCCCCCCTATCTTCTATCGTGTGCTGGTTAACCGTCTGCAAAGTACACGTATTGCTTGCTTGGTATATTGCGTTATTATTACATTTTCGCGTGTATACTGCTTCCTTTGTCATGTCGTAATTGCGAGCATTCGCAAAAGGAGCGCGGTGTGAACGCTGTTCACAGAAGATTCGAAAACGACGACTGCAATGTGTGATAAAGGTGGTAAGCAGTACTCGAAGCCAGCGACGGAAACTCTTGAGATATCGCCTCCTTCAAGCCAACTTTATTAATGTGCCAGAGAATCATCCTCCAAAGACAAGTGGCCATGACTAAAATTACAATATTGAGGACCGCGTTCCCGAAGGCACGAATCCACCTCTTCAGGTAAGCTATCAGTATCTCGCTACTTAGCCAAGAGCCGTTGTGTAACATATCTTGAAAATCAAGTCGCTCTTCAATTACACAAGACAGGGGTCGGCAACCTTTTGAGGCGGAGGGTCAAGTTGCATGAAGCCGACACGGCGGGGGGGCCGCTCAGAAAATTGGGGAGGGGAGGAAGGAGGGAGGGCATTTGCAGGCAAAGCGTAAAAATTCGGCGACGTGACACTAATTTGGAAAACTGGATTAAAAAGCATGTTTATTTTGAGCGAAAATCCCATTTTAGGTCAAAGCTGCCATGTGGGCCTTCAGATAGGCAGTGGCAGGGGAAAGGGGGAGCGAGTTTGACGTTGCGCCAGGGGCCGCATAATACAGCCACGGGGGGCCGCATGCGGCCCGCGGGCCACGGGTTGCCGAGCTATGACACAAGCGATTCTTATGTTTCAAAAAGGATGGACTGTTGGTAATTCATATTCGTTAAAAAAGATGGGCCCTCTTCGCAGGACCTCTTACTTTTCCCCTGTGTTTCCAGTGGCTTCGTTGAATGAAACCAGAAAAGCGGTGCGTCAATGCTCAACAGTGAAGTTTGTTGTTTTCTGTATATTTCAGACGTGCGAGCGCATCGTCTAGTTGCTTATTTTGTTTGTGTTCGTTTTGGGCTCCGCGCTGTTCCATCGTGTTTCATCGCACAAACTCGGCTCTCCTTGATAAACTAGCGATTTTCTTCGCCTGCGGGGTCTATGGCAACTTTTTGGGCATTTTATTTAACACTTATGTCCGCCATGATGGTTCAGTCGTTACGGCGCTCGGCTGCTGACCCGAAGGTCGCGGGTTCAAACCCGGCCGCGGCGGTCG
The DNA here is from genome assembly GCA_030522465.1 of Rhipicephalus appendiculatus. Classification (NCBI taxonomy): domain Eukaryota; kingdom Metazoa; phylum Arthropoda; class Arachnida; order Ixodida; family Ixodidae; genus Rhipicephalus; species Rhipicephalus appendiculatus. Next base: position 600,066 of record JALIZH010032513.1, read on the forward strand.
CATTTCGATGGAGGCCCGTGAAATGTGCGATGTCAGCGCTCGTTAAAAAACACCAGATGGTCAAAATTTCCGGAGCCCTCCACTTTGGCGTCCCTCATAATCCCATCGTGGTTTTGGGACGTTAAACACCACATATTATTATTATTATTATTTAACTCTCAGATTGTATTGTTTTTTTTTTTTGTTTAACCGCACTACACGCTTTTTCGGTGGAGTCGAAAATGCCTGAGGCCCGTGTACTTAGATTCAGGTACATGTTAAAGAACCCCAGGGAGTCGAAGTTACGGAGCCCTCTACTACGGCGTCCCTCACAATTATATCGTGGTTTTGGGACGTAAAACACCACATATTATTATTATTATTATTATTATTATTATTATTATTATTATTATTATTATTATTATTATTATTATTATTATTATTATTATTATTATTATTATTATTATTATGACACTTCCGTCTGTACGCACGATTGACGGTGGGCGCGTAGTGCCGAGTTAAGCCAACGACAAGGTGAAACCTGTGGAGTACACAGGCGCAACTGCCGTTAATTCTAACCGGGAGGCAAAAACTCATGCTGCTTTACTTCCCGCAGACGCCTGTACCGATGGTCTGTTTGAGGCCAGTATGTTGCCGTGCAATCTCACATGGGTGACCTCAAGGAAGACATAACGTCAGTCCGCAATTGTAGTATTATTGAGGGCTTCCGCAATATTTAACAGACAAATTAAGAAATGATGCCGTGCCTACGAGTGCGAGCGTCTTATTTAATTCCTCTTCCTCCTCGTCTCTGCTTTGCCTTTCGCGGGATTTCCTAACCGTCGGCCACGCTGCAGGTTTCCGGTGCGTCTTTTCGACCAGCGTGGTCGCCGAAAACGCCTCCGATTTCGGTGCGCTCGCGTAGGCATGCTTCGAGGAAATACGACCTGCTGCCGAATCATCCATGGATGATGGCCACAGATTCTTCAATCCGTGACATCACTCAAAAACGACGGGCCCCCCTGTGTCCATTGGGCGAAAGTGCGAATTTTCACAAAGGCGCAAATGCGCACATGTGATCTCTTAGCGCGTCTGATAGAAAGACTTCGGCCGAGATCAAACATAAACAATGCTTCTCAAACAATGAGATATCATTTTTAAAGCACCCATAAAAAATGTCGATTAATCGATTAAAACATCACATCGAAATCAGTTAATCGATTAAAGGCTAAATCGATGAACGATTAACGATTAATCGATTAAAAATTTTAATCGACCATCCCTAAGTTCTTTGCGTAAGGTGGCTGCAGCGTCTGCATACACATGACTGCTAGTTGTAGACACGAAGCAATAGATACGCTTACTAATTTCTTGTGTGTATGATCGCCTCAGTAAATTTCTCTTTTGGAGGTGATGTTTTCGATTTGCAATCATGTTCATCATGCGCTCACCTCCTCTGTACTTTTTTACCCACCCACCCACTTTCACCATTACTGGAATTTACTTTGTCGAATTTAAACCAAGATCTTTGACGACACGTGTTTGTAGGATAAGGCTATCTATGTGAAGCGTTATGCGTGGACTCTCGGTTAAGCTCACTGGTCTTACGGTTTGAGTCGTTGACTACGCCCTACTGCGACTTCTACGGGGAGCAATTCATTGTTAGTCACCCAGGTAACTGGCTGTCTTGACGATAATGTGACACAAACGAAAGAAGCGCTGAGGCGTCTTTCTTGTTCCACAGTGATAATCGTCATCTTGCTTTCGCGTCACGAACGCTGAAATAGCATTCTTCATAGGAAAGGTGGCGGGTGCTCAGTTTTGAAGAAATGAAAGGCCAGCAAGCCAGACGACGCTATCGTCGTGGTACAAAAAGACTCCCCAGAGGCTGTAACCGTTTTCAGAGTGCACAAGAACTCAGTTTTCAGCATATTTTGATTACGTAACAGCTCCAAGGTAAAGTATTTTTATTTTATTGCGATAGCAATCATATGGGCACTCTCGGCTGGTTTTGGCTTTCGCCGTTGCCGTAATGTTCGCTGTAAAGTCCAAATTGATAACATCCCAGCTCACTGTACGTTCTACCTGCGGGTAAGAGCACGCGTGAGGGGGGCGACGAGCGCTGCTGCAGCAGATATTGAACGAGCCGGCCAGCCGCAGTGGCCTACTTAGCCTTCGCGTCGTCTTCCGCCGCACTATTCTTGATAATGTTGCATATTTCATCCCTTTGACTTGCTCGAAATGCTAACGCTGTTCCGCAGGCAGCCTGTTTTAGTACGCTCCTCAGTTGCGTTCATCACGTACAGGCTGTCTGGAGCTGTCGCTCTGGCTTTCGCGAAATCGGTCACGTGGACCTTGTTTTCGTATTCTTAGGTGTTTCGAAGCATACTTAATAATAATATATGGGGTTTACGTGCCAAAATCATTATGAGGCATGCCGTAGTGGAGGGCCTCGAAAATTTCGACCATCTGGTGTTCCTTAACGTGCACTGACATCGCACAGTAAACGGGCCTCTACCACTTCTCCTCCACCGAAATGCTACCGCCGCGGTCGGGATTGAACCCGCGACCGTCGGGTCTACAGCCGAGCACCGTAACCACCGATCCACTGCGACGTACGTCGGAGAAGAGTTCTCGGCTTCCTCCGTGCCCGTCTTGTTCTTTTGGACATCGTAAGTTGGAAGAACCATTTAAGTTACTCCAGTGTAGCATCTGACCCATTCCTGGCTTTCGTGTCCAAACGGCCGGAACACCCCACAGCGTAGCGTGGCTGCCGTGACGTATGCGTCCATGCCTACGGCGCCTCAAAAATAGCGTCAACCTGCCCTGTGCCACCTAAAAACTCGCGAAAATTCGGCAGGCCGCCAAGCACCACACTTTCCTTTAGTATTCGCAACACTGGCGTCAAGGACGTCACATGCTCAAAGCCAGCGATGAAGCAGTCGATCGAAACTTTCAGAACGTCGCCATTAATTAAAAGCCGTTCAATGCTTGCCTAAAGCTTTCCTTGTGACGGCAAGATCGACCCACTGCACTTTCACAGTGACGTCTTGTTAGAAGCGACAAATAACTTATTAAAACAATATAAAAGTACGTTGCAGTTAGCAGGGACACGAAAGTCAAGCGGTGGTCGTGTTATCAGGTTTCAATAATGTTTCCCCAAATGCTGGAGAAAAGTTGAGATTTTAAAGGCTCGTTTTTCTTTGTTAGACAAGATATTAATGCGAATGAACAGGCAATAATGCCAAGGATAATAATAATGCCCATATGCTAAATTTTGTGCTGCACGTTGCTTATACAGAGAGTGCGTATGTGCCAAGCAGCTCCTAGCATAGGATCGAAATGAATAATATAGTATAGCAAGGAGTCTAGAACACGTAAACTCACGTAACACTAGTCACGTGACGTAAAATCATGTAATACTAGTCACGTGACGTAAAATCACGAAACACTGGTCACGTAGCATGTTCACGCCTAAAAATCACGTAACACTAGTCACGTGACATGTTCCAGACAAACCCGTGTCGTTTAAGCTGGGCAGGGACACGGGCTTGGGAGAGCAGCTTCTTCATCGGGAGTCCGAACACTAGCTCCGCTGTTGCTTCCAGCCGTGCACCACTTGCGCAAGCTGCACACATTTTTTTTTATTCGTGGAATAAATGTTATTTCTTCCGCCTTTTGGACGTGGTGCTGCCTTTCACATCGATCGCCGCTGCCGCTGGAATATTAAATTTTGGAAGGCCGTACCGCATGGTCTATGAATGCATGCAGCAAGAACTTTCATATTCGTAAGTTTGTTCTTGAAATCTTGCTTATTCAACAATCAATGTGACAAGAAATGAAACGACAATTGCACAGACCGCTGCAAGAATTTACAACTCACCTTCACTCATTTGCAATGTTTCAAAGTTCATTAAGTGTAAATATATACGCAGCAAGGAATGCTGTAGCTGTGAAGAACATGTGTTGAAGATCACTTCTTTGCCCAACGAGAAAAGACAGCGCAGACAAAAAACATGGCAACCAGATTTCTTCTAAGGGAAAAGCGTGCAAAGAAGAAAGGCGAAGAAGACGGACAAATAAGAGCGCTCTTCTTCGTCTTTCGTCTTTGCGCGCTGTTCCCTTTGCAAGTATGCACCGACTAGCCCAATGCATGACCCTATTGCAGAAAGATTATGGTTCAGATGAAAGTATAGGAGTTTCTAACCATGCGAAGGGGAAGTGGATCAATGAAGTACGATTGAATCACTTCAAAGGACGACAACAGCAGTAAAGGGGTGTATCATGACGATACACGCGGAAACGTTCGGCGCGATGGCTAGCTCGGTTCGCTGAAATCCATGACGAGATTTTCATCACTCGCCTCGGAGTATACGTTAAGCTATCGTACATTTCAGCTAGAACTTACTTTCACTAAGCATAATGTTTTCTCTTATCAGCTTCAAGCGCGCTTAGATACCTTGATTCCTGGAACGTCGTTTGGACGTAAGCACCTCTCTGAAATCATGAAGTTTACTGTCAGTCAAAATCAATTGCTGATTGCGTTATCAAACGCTCTTAGCTCCGTTTCTCACATCGTGCTGGTTTATCTTGCAGCAAGATTCCTGCGAATACCGCCGGCTACGGTTCGTTTCTCCCTGGTATGGTTACACATTCCTTCTATATACGTAACCACATGCCTAATACAGTTTGTAGCCCGAGGGGATTAGTAAAGAGAAGGTTTGAAGAATGGAAAGCTGGCAAGAAGAAGTCAGAAGTGCTACTGGTACAACAGGCGCAAATGGGGCTTGCCATTTCTGGGAGACATGCTCTAAAGCACGACATTGTGTTTCTACGCCACCTTATAGCGAAATACATTGGACGTTCTGTCAAAGTGCCGCATGGTTTACAGTATACAGGTACCATTTAGCAGGCGAAACTCCATGCGCATGCGTTACACTCAACGGCCGCATTAACGCCACCTTTATGCTCGTCAGTTGCTTAGAAGCCTGATAACCTTGGTGGTCCATTTTTGTACCTTTTACTGCCTACCTCCCTTCCTAGCTTTTAGGTAATCTCAACTGAAATACCGGCGTGTTAAAGACACGGACACAGTGATCTTGACAACTTCACTGTGTCCGTGTTCTTTCTTGGTGCTGATATTTCAACATGAACAGATTCTTCTGACACTCAAGTTGGGCCTAGAAACTGGATACCCATCTGATTAATATTGTTGCCTTTCCGCTTTCTCTGTGCCCCTGTTTTCTTTCCTGGTGGTAGCAGACTTCTAGTCTTCCGCAGAAGTTGATCTCAGGATAATAGCTTTTTTTCGTGCAGTCGCTTCGTTGTCGTCTTCAAATTTCCTGCGATCGCTGGACACCGCGGTGGTTGCATAAACAGCTGTTGCGTCGCACCGTCCCCAAGATTCGCCTGAATTTATTGCGTAAACAAACCGAGACTGCTACCCGAACTCTAGCTGGAAAGGATGTACATAAAACTAGGGAGCCGCGTGTGTCGACATGTATCAAAAGTCTCACGCCCGTCGGCTGCGTCATGCAGGTTGCAATAGACTGAAGCAACACGAGTATTCCATTTCGGAAAGGGAATGAGAAACTCAACGTGTTTACTTGGGAGTATTCTTTTTCGGAAAGGAAACGAGTATTCTGCGTGTTTAAGTGGATATCTGAACGAATTATGGTTGACTTCCCTGCCTTTCTCTCATTTTATTCTCTCTCTCTCTGAACGGATTACATCGACCAGCGTGCCTATCATGTTTTGCCTTAAAGACGAACGCAATCGCATCGCGCCATCATAGTTTACCCACGAAAGCTTGTATTTCTGTCTATCTCTCACGTGCTCAGTGATTTCGTACTTTGGCGTTCGCTGTATGCGTAATATTACTTTGCTTTATTACTTTGCTGAATGCGAATGTGTGTATGCCTGTTTTTACTTCGAACAGGTTGTAACGCATTATGCGCACTTTATTGATGCTGTGGCTGACGACGACGAAGAATTATGCCTGAGGCTTTTGTAATGGGTTGGAGCATTGAACGACCCGCTCGTTACACAATTCGCATTGTGTGACGCCTGGTTGTTACTTTACTGTTCTAGAACGCTTTATTACACATGTTAACGCGATTACTTACCCGACATGGAGCCTGCATAGGGTCAGTTTGCAACGCAGTTTCAAGCACGGCGTAGCTCAGTGGTAGATTGCTGGGCTGCCACGCAGAGGGCCCAGGTTCGATTCCCCATTCTGTCATAGGTATTTTTTATTTATTTAGTTTTTTCTTATTTCGCGCGATAGTGGTTACGGACACCGGCGGTGGCGGCGGCGGCGGACAACTACGGCTCAAAAACGGCCCTTGTTGTGATATCTCATAACAGCTTTCGTTGTAAAACTTAGCATCTTTATCAAAAGCTTGGCATTAATAGCAAAACTTAGCTAGGTCGAACTCTAGCTCCGCTGTTGGTTCCGGCCTTGCGCAACTAGTGCGAGCTGCGCACATCCTTTTCTAAAGATGAAGGGCTGGCATCACATGTATATGCGGAATGAATATATCTGATAGCACAAATGTTGATTTTGAAGGCAATACAGACGCTATTCGATAATAATAATTGGCTGCCTTCAACTTCTTTATATTCACGCGTGTTGTAAATTGGGCACAAAAAAAGAAACTTTTGTAAGAAGTTTCACAACATTCATTTCAGAAGGGAATGTGAACACGTTCTCAATACAATGTCTTGAAAAAATCAGCGCAAATCACGAGACATAAAACAAAGGGCACCACCTCTCCTCTCGTCTGCATCGTGATTTTGCATTAAGTTTTTACAATGTTGAACCTACAAGCCCAAGTTTTCAGTACCTTTAGTATAACGCAGCCGCTTTGCCTCACAAGTTGTCACCCCTGCCGTGGTAGCATAGCAGGTAACGTGTCACGCTGCTAAGGAATATAGAGGACGCAGGTTTGATTCTCGGCCATGGTGTCCGCATTTCGATGATTGTGAATCGCAAGACCGGTGTACTTATATATAGGTGTTCCTCAAAGAACCCCAAGGTGCCAAAATTAATCGGGAGTCGCCCCGCTATACCATGCCTCATAACATTATCGTGGTTTTGGCACATGAAACCCCATACTTACATTACAAGCATCTATGTTAAAAGATGTTGTCTGGAATCTCCTGGCTCTCCATCAGAAGAAACAAACCTTGTCCGAAAATAAACAGGAGCACAGTCCTAACAAAACACACTTCTTTCTGTTCAAAAGCATGTATCATAGTATACGCAGTGTACACAAGTTCCTAATCCCCATGTTGTGCATGAATGTGGTGTGCAGGGCGTATATAGATCATAGATGTTGCGTGAACTTCTAGAAGAGAAGTGCAATGGTTCTGGATCTGGAAGTTCCCACCAGCGACGTCCTACTTTTGCCGGCATAAACAAATATTTCTTTTGAACGTCTGTCTTCAGTGTTTATGTTGCGATGAAATATATGTATTGTTAAGTAACACTAAAGGCGGGAGCGCTTCTATTCAAGACACAACAGCGTGCTTACCCTCGAAAAGCAAGAGTATCGGTTCGCAGACAGTGCTCTCTTCGAGCCCATTCGGGTGTTTTCACTTGGTATCTCACCGGTGAACTGAAGCGCGAGACAATGAGTATAGAAGGACGCGGAGATACGCCTTGTTGCACGTTTTTGGTTTTGGCCTTATCATTCCAAAGTCTCTGAGCTTACTTCTCCGGTTTAAAAGCTGTTCTGAGCTTTTAAAGTGCCGGAGAAGTGTAATCATTTTTCTCAGGCGTCGATTCTGGTTCCAACAACTCCAGGCAGTCCAGAAGGCCCACGACGTGGCGGTGCGGCTTGGTCTTCCCGTCCCGACGTGGGAGCGGCCCGCTGTCCTCTCTCAATGAAAACTGGGGGATGACTTCTTCAGAACTTTAATAAAGTTTAGTACCTACCTGCCTACCTAGGGGCGTCGATTTTCTTGGACATAGGCGAACGCTGTCCAAAGCTGGCTTTGTCGTTGGCTGTTCACCACGGTGATCCATTTTGAGCAGCGCACAAACGAATGATGAGTAAGGTAAGAACATATATGAAGGGCGCTGTCTGTCATAAGCTTAATGATTTCGGACGCGCTGTCAGAAGACAGCACGCAACCACACTGGCGACAATTACCTCGAAAAGGGAGCACCCGGTATATCCTTCCAGAGAGAGAGATAAAGATACAAAAACCTTACTAAATATAGCGAAACAGCAGGTGCCCTGGGCGTGGGTGGAGTCAGAGAAGTGACATATTTTAATAAACGAATATTAACGCAGCTACCGTACTGCCCAATACCACAGGTTGCGTGAGTGATATATGAAACAGAATGGAGTTACGAAACGCATAATTAACGAAAGGTTCTTAATTATTTTTATACACATTTTGTAGATGTTTGTATACTTATACTTAAGTACACTACACGTCCTCTACAAGCCTATGCGAGAGTGGACACAAACAAACAACAACATGCCCTTGAACTAACGTAACTGAAAGGAATTAGCGTCGCCAAAAAAAAAAGAAAAAGAAAGTCGAATTCTTTTTTTTTGCACAAAATTGTCTTCGAGATTGAGGCAGATACGAAATATAACATTCATAGAAAGTAACGGCCCCATTGTCATAATTATTCTAGAGATACTTCTTTCTTAAATAAATGTTGTTGCACCACCTACACCAGGGGTGTCAAACACGCGGTCCGGGGACACCTCGCTAGCGGCCCGCCGCGCACATGACGGTCTTCGTCCCATATTTTTTTCTCAATAACTTTGTTCATGCGCTACATAGACGTGATTGGCCTCAATCATTCTTTTCTTGAGCACCTCATGCGGTGACCATGCTGTAAAGCATAACCGTGGAGCAAAAACTCTATAATTTCAGTATCAGCGTCCAGGTTGCAGTCATTCTGGAGATCAGCGTCGTTTGGAGGAAATCCTCTTCAGAAGTAACCCATATATGACATATGGGAAATGCCTGCTTTCAAAGGCAACGTTAGGTGAAACTGTGTTCAAATTCCGCCTCTCTAACATTCTTTTGGTGGAGTCCAGCCGATGTATGTTGGCAGTATCCACTTTGAAAGCCCACATACGCTCCATTGCAGCGTTTGAAAATAGTGTGCCAGGCTGCCAGCGCCTACCACTTTCAGGAACTTATATGAAACAGTGAGAAAAGGGGACATGAAACAGCCTAGGATGCAGCGAGCTTAACTATAATCCATCTCAGAAGTTCCCTTCAGCACTGTGGAGGCTACAGGGTCCCTCAGCCAATAGGAAGGGCGATTAGGCCCTCCACATGTATTCGTCCGCGTCGCGTCGTCTACTCGGCGTCTCCCTGGCGTCTGCTCCCAAGGTTCGGCGAGCAAACGGCAGCGCCGAAAAAATAGAACATGGCTACACCCATCGACGCTGGTGCCCTCCGCCTCGAGTTTATCACGTCGTCGTCGAGCGCTCTGTGACCCGTAAGTTCCAAACTGACGCTTGTATTTGCTTTAGATTTATGTCTTGGCGCTTCGGAAGCAATGTATTCACGACTACACTGCGCTGTTTCTATGAACAGCTATCGAATTCTCGGCTCGTTAGGCTTAGCAGGTGTGGCTACAGAAACAGCTTATCTCGCCAATAACGACATAACGTACCTGATGCTTTGTCCTCAGCGTGTGATGGCACAAACCTGTGGCTCATTACACTATTTATTTGTTGCTGTAATGGCTAGCAGCCAGGGCAATTAAGTTCGGATCGAAGCGGGCAGTCGCGTCTGCATGGGCGCTGCCATGTTGATTTGTAACCACAGTTACCAGCGGTTACTGATACAGCATTTAAATAAATACGACGTAAATGCAATGAAGAATAAACATAATGCTTATTGATGTGCAGCAGCAGTTGCTAAACAAGGGCAAATGTCTCAACCTTGCGAACTGCAGACAATTATATGTGGAACCATGTTTTCCTGCGCAAGAATGTGGCTTGCTTACACCCCGTAGCTTTGGCAGTGCTGAACGGTAGTGGTGAGAGGGAGTATAGTAGAACAGCGCAATGTTTTACACCATTCGCTGGAGTAGAAAGTAGCAGGGAAACCGAGGCGTAACAGGACACATAAATGATTGGACTTTTCTGTAAGCGAAAAGTAAGCGTTCTGCTCGCATGGCGAAAACCAAGCAAAAACACGGCACATTTTTGGTTAAAAAAAAGTTCTAGGAAAACTTGTCGCTTTGCGCGCCGGTCCTAGTCCACTAAAGGACCTCGTGCTATGGCTGTTTGTCTCCTGCAATGCAACACAAATCTTTGCGAACATGAGCTCTCATTGGCGTCGAGGTGGTGATAAACTTCAATGAATTGCGCAGCTGGCAACAAAGCCGAATGCGGGAAGGGGCCATAGAGGTGGTGGTGATGATGCTGCTACAGGCGGTGTCAGCCTTGCATACCTGGCCAGCAATTACTCCGCCTGAGCGTAGCATTCCAGTATTAACGCGATAGCGTGATAGAGCTCGTTTTAGAGAAATTCCGTTGTCGGCATCGGCGTCGTTGGTTGTGAGCGAAAAATCGAGAAAGATGCAAATAAATAACAAAAAGTTTCGGTTTGAGTTACAATTGAACCCAGGCCTTCTGCTTGCAAGCAGGTGTTCTACTACAGAGCGACGCCATTGCTTTAAACTGCCTCGGAAAGAAATACTATATGGATGTCATTTAGTGAAACGAGTCTCCTTAACGCATGTAATATTGCGTGGCAGAAGCGTAGAATCGCCCGAGGCGTCAAAACATGTGAATTGCGCAACGAGTTTTTAAGGGCCCACCCATTACAAAGCGCTCAGGCATAATTAATCATCATTATCACAAACAGCATCAACAAAGTTTGCAGCTGCACGGGGGGCGCGTGGCACTTTACGGACGCGTAGTGGGTACCTCAACCATTCGCGAAAGAAAGAATTATGGCGTAGGGTGCACTTCGCAGCTGTACCTGTAGTACCCATTCTAGGATAGTCTGAAACGGCCAGTGTTTGACGCACAGACGTTGGTTTCCTTGCGGCATGGTTTAGGTGTCAGCGATAAGCGAACCCAGGCTAGCGATGGAGAAGGCGATGCGCACGGGGCCGATTACGCTATCGCGTTCCACACTAGAAGGCGAAGCTCAACCGTACTCCAAGTTTTTTTATGTTTTTTTAAGCGTTAATTTGGCCAGCCTTTCACAGATAACTTAAGAGAATTACCGATACTCCCTTGGGAACCATCCGCGCCCCTTCTAGAAACACAAACTGTCCAGCGTACTCCTGGAAAAACTCTGTTGTTCTTCTATATCTGTCCATGAGCTTCCTCATTTCACTGTAGAAACTCTTGCAGGCAGAATTGCACGCCGCACGAATGCATTCACTAAATACCGTGTTTTAAGGGGGAAAAAGTAAGTGTCCTTATGCTGGTAGATTTGCGCTGTTGAAGACAGGAACAAAGTAAGGCACACAGAACAACGAACGCCTTCATTATGCCTTCACTTGAAGCTCTTACCGCATCAACGACACCAAACGGCAGACACAACGTGTTGAAACCCGTCTCACGAATAACGATCAATAGCAATCTCACGCGAATGACCGCCATAGGACAAGCGGCATCACGTCCTCCGTTTACTGCCGTTCCTCTCATGGGCGCCAACGCTAGAAAGTACCGAGTCGGCGTCGCAACAGTGCCGTTACTTTTATAAGCGGCTTGTCCATGCGGAGATTGTCGCGTACAAAAAAAAAATGCCCATAAAAGACACCATAGTGCTACAAATTCTAGTTTATAGAGGAAAGAACGCGTGCCAGAATAAAATAAAATAAAAATTCCTTGGTAACACTAACCCCCCGCTGAGTGTTCTGGTAGTAAGCACGATGTCGAGTGTTGTGACGGCACTTTTTCACTTCGGCGAAATGGAAAGCGTGGAATCCACATGTGAACTTCGGAACTAAGGTGCACTCCAAGGGAGCCAAGGTCCCCAGAAACAATTCGGAGTCCTGCAGAACCGTGCCCTTCCACAGTCCAAATGTTTCTTTGTGATGCAACGCCATTGGAATAAATCAACTGTAACTGACTGTGCACCATCTTTTACTGTATGCGTCTCAGGAAGGGCTTCTGGTGGAAACGACCAAAACCTGTTTGCACGCGAAGATACTCTTTGTGTGACGTACGACGAAGTATACATTCCTGGTGAGCTTCTTTTTTAATGATCGGTAAACTAGAGAACACATGCGTTGGTTTGAACCACGATTGATGTCAGTGCAGATGAAACGGCAAAACAGGTTGTCGCGCGTGAGGATCACGCTCCGGCGCAGCCTCAAGGTTCTCTCATTGAGGTATCACACTTCATTAAGTCACAATGCACGTCGGTGACCGAATCACTTCTCACCGCTAGAATGCGGGAGAAAACGAAGAGCAGTGGGCAAGGTGGCGAAACATATTCGGTGCTCTCCTGTAACGCATAGGCAGAAAATAATTTGACGAAGATCTTGTACCGCATCTACATTTTCATATATGGTGGTTCAGTGTTGTCGTTGACTTCTTTACTCGAGAATAAGGAAAAAGAAACACAAAAGCACAGTCTAGAGAGCGGATTCATCCACCGTGACTGCTGTAAAAAGATGGCCATGTTGTCCGAAGGGAATGTCCGTGTATATCAAAAAATTAAATTAGGCGCTCTCCTCTTGTCTTTCTTTCTTTCTTTCTTTCTTTCTTTCTTTCTTTCTTTCTTTCTTTCTTTCTTTCTTTCTTTCTTTCTTTCTTTCTTTCTTTCTTTCTTTCTTTCTTTCTTTCTTTCTTTCTTTCTTTCTTTCTTTCTTTCTTTCTTTCTTTCTTTCTTTCTTTCTTTCTTTCGCGTTGCGCAATGCTCTCTCTAACTTATTCCTTCCTCCAAACCGGCAATTCGACCTTCACCCACGCGGTTATGAGCGCAACACTTCTGTTGCTACAGGCAACAACGACGGCCATGCGTGAAACAATGAAATGTGGCAACAAGAAAATAACAATTAAATTTCGATAAACGATCACATTGCCATGTCAGAAACACCTGATCGCCGACTAGCCCGTAATCGAAAGAGCATTGGTTATTGGAAAACGGCGCATACAAATACGCGACCGGCGCACCTTGAAGAGTCTGAATTGTGTACACCCTCTTTTAGGGGCGAAGCTCCTTAGGGTGTGGGTCTGTCCCTCCTCTGTAGTATGTAGTAGTAGTAGTAGTACGTAGCCACGTATAGTGGGATGTATCCACTCCGCGTGATAAAGATGACGATGACGCCTGATGACCATGAAGAATAAGCGCGTTCCAGTATAAGTGGAATGTACCCACTACACGTGATAACGATTACGATGACGCTGATGACCATAAAGTATAAGCGCGTTCCAGACCACACATTCTCTTTCTGCCATGGATGAAAACGATCGTGAACGCGCTCTCGCCCTCGAAAGGCAAAACGGCAACGCCGACAACAAACGTTCCCCTGAGCTTAACGTCATATATGAGGACCCCCCGCGTTTGTGTGTCAGGTCTTTGTATGATGATCGAGTGGGCAAAATTTACGGGGATTGACGGTTTACCAGATTACCTGCGGAGCTTCGCCCACTCATCATCATTCACTTCGTGGATATGGCGTCATTTTTTGGTACACTCACCGGCGCGGAGTTTCTGGCGTACTATGCCGCCGCCGCCGAATTCTGTAACGCAAAGAAGCTTCGCTCAAAACGTGCACAAAAAGGTCGAAGCTGCATGGGGGGGCGAAACTTCCACAATCCTCCTGACCTCTAAATTTCGCGAGCGGCGCAATAAGTCTACGAGCACTGCGTCTTTCACCCTAAAAGTTCGGCTGTCGTCGTGCTCCACGATTTGTGGACCATACACCATGCGGTGCTCTATTGCAAACTGAAGGAAGGGTCGCGTCTTTTTACTGCGTGCGCTATAACTTGCGTGGTGATTGTGTTCTGAAGATTTCTGGCACTTCGATGACGCATAGAAAGACAATTGTCACCCCATACCTCTTACCGTTGAATTAGGGAGGGCACATTATATACAATGAATATATAATATCTCATCAGGGACAGATAGCCTTGATTGACATAATGTGCTTTTCGTACCATGGAGTACACTTCGAAGGTTTGCTCGATGGGATACCAAAGAAGTAACATCATTAGCAATTTGTTAGGATCGCTAGAAGGTTTATGATTGTATTAAAATACTGCACGTTTTGTGATGAACAACATTTCAAATATAAACTGGCTGCGCTCCTATCTATCAGCGACCTTGTAAGATTTCCTTGAAGGCTGAAGCCCTGATATTTGTAATTAAATGTTAGATTTCGCACTCAAACAACTGCGATGAGTGATGATTTAACATGCATGGCTATTCAACGAAGAGTTCATTTTTCAATGACAGTTATTTGTGTCGACTGGGCCTGACCTTTATGTCGCAGTAGTCGTAGGTTGAGTGAAGTAAATGAATCCCATCTTATTCATTCTTGCTCGAATGAATTCATAGCATTGGCACCTAGAGGACATTCCTGTGTTATTCTTGACAGTGCCACTCAGGCCTGCCGTACACTCTAAAAACGAAGAGAGTGCCGGGCACTCTCTTTGGGGGGAGTATGTTCTTGTCCTATATTTAACTCTCTTTTCCAGAGTAAATCACCTCTTTTTGAGGTGGAGTACAGCACTCTAAGAAAAAGTCGAGTATTTTGGGAGTATTTCTGCTACACAACAATAATCGTCATCTGGCTTGCTCACGTTTCCTCTCTTGAAAACCCGGCTCTCGGCACATTCCTATCAAGAATGCTATGTCACGCCGATAACGCGCGCGGCATTCGTGACCGGCAAGTGCCGGGACGGCGGTGATAACGCCAGGAAAGCACGCGGGGTAGATGACGATTATAGTTGTGTAGCAAAAAGACACCCTTTTTACTCGATTATTTCTTAGAGTGAGTAATACCCTCAGAAAGGGTTGTAGTACTCCACCTCAACAGAGTAAGGTAACTCTGGCCGAAACAGAGTAGCAGTTACCCCTCCGAAGAGAGTAGTAGTACACCTCAAGGAAAAATAGCAATAGTATACTCGGGACAAAATTGCGTTTTGAAATTGCTTTTGACAATTTTCATCATGCGCAGATCCTAAGACTAAATAACGAGCACTAAGACAAAAAAAAAAAAGAAAAATAACAGTTCGAAAAGATACTGAGCCATTGAGATTCGAAACCACGACCACTTTCCGCACTTCAGATTGTGAGTATGAAACGCTACCACTACACTACTCACGAAGGTAGCATGCGTGCTTTTTTTTTTATGTTGTAAGTAATGTCGGTGGTCTGTTTTCGTTTTCTTGTTGAGACACGCAGATTTGAGTGTCTCCGTACATGCGACAAACAAACAGAATGTAGTTCATTCGTTCGTTTGGCGCTTCCCGGGATCAGAGCGTCAATTCGTTTTGCAGTGAAAAAAAGGTTAGCGTAACCGAAGATATAAGTGCGGCCTTCGCATTGACTCGATGAGCGGTTGGTCATTTTCTGTGTAGAAAACACCGCACTTCTGAAGTGGACAGTGAACATTTCAGGCACCCCCTTGAACATATTTTCGGTCACTCTTGTTCACGTTCCGCGACTAGTCACAATAATTCACTAAAGCCGTGCCCTACATTGGGCTTAGGGCAGCATTCTCCGTGGGTGACGCTCGTGGCGAAAAACGTGAATGCTATAATAGGAAGAATTCAATAACCCCTTACTGTAGTTTCAATCATGACCGACTATATGAGGTCATATTCGCTGAATTAACTACAGAAATCCGAAGCTAAAAATGCGGATATTAAGCGTTCACATTTCCTTACAGTGCGGTGAAATTCACTAGGAGGCGCTGGAAGCGCTGTTTTTATTAGTTGTTTCCAGTGCCAAAACAAACAAATGCAGTACTCTTAACTGCTTATATGTGTGGTTAATAATGAGTGGTCATCACTCGCGCTATGCCGGCACGTCGATATAGATCAGGAGTAGGAGTGTAACTTTGTTTTACTCTCCCGTGCCAGGAGCGTAAATGGTCATTCCACTCTCTCAGAGAGACGTTGAGTATAAAGCACATTCACTCTCTCATACAGAGTGAACAATGCATTTCACTCCATCCGATGATTTGCGAGAGTGAAAGAACGCTCTGAAGAGTAACTCGGCTTTTTTTACTCGTGCGATACCCTCACCAGTTTTTAGAGCGTACCAAATTTTATTTGGGTGATTTTCGCATCTGTAGAGAGAACTCTGGAGCTCAGAACATACAGTTGATGCATTGGGAGTTGGCATTGGACAACATTGACAATAATATTGCGCAGCACAATATTTCTTTGTGCCACGTGACGCTTTCTAGCCCCCCGGCACCAATTTTGGAGCGTATAAAAAGCACAGACTTTTATCTGCTTCAGGAGCGACAAAATTTGCATTCTCTGAATGCCTATGAGGAAACTGACTGGATCAGGTTTCATCAAAATGAATAATTCAGTGTGCTAGGTTTATTTACAGCGTAAATTTTTGTCAGTTTTTTAGCAGTGCGACAGCCTCAGAATCAATTATCGAAATGTCGCAGTGAAACCCGTTTGAGCTGCGGGGACCTTGATGTACGTAGGTGCACCATTGCTTGCATATCCTCCTCCATGACCGCCGTAGCCACCATCTCCGTAGCCGCCTCCGCCGTGTCCGCCATAGCCGCCACCACCATGTCCACCGCCTCCATGGTGCTTATGGCCACCGTAGTGATCGTGAGAACCGCGGTGGTAACCCCCCGCCTCCGTACTTGTGGCCGCTGCCGCCTCTGTAATGGTCTCGCCCGTGGCCGCCATGGGAGCCGTGATGGTGCTTGTAATGGCCATGACCGTGCTTGTGGGAGTCGTCACCACGGTTGTACTTGTCATGGTGCTGCTTGTGGTGGTGTCCGTGGTGCTGGCGGCCCGCATGATGGTCGTGGTAGTTGTGGTGTTGATTGTACTTTTTCTTGTGGTCGCCGTCGTGGTAGTCGTCGTAGTAGCGGCTATGGTGAGCGGAATCCTCCTTGTGATAGACGTTCTTGTGACCGTAGTTTTTGTGGCCCCGAGCCTTGTAGTGATCGTTGCCGTACTTGCCTCCATGTTTGCCATGACCTCCGTAGTGGTCGTTGCCGTAGTGCTTTCCTCCATAGCCTCCGTGACCATATTTTCCGTTGTGGTCATTGTGGTAGCGATTGTAGCCGTGTCCGTGTTTCTCGTGTCCATGACGGCCATGCCGTCCATGGTAGTTGTCGTAATCGTTGCCATGGTGCTTGTAGCCACCACCATAGTGGCCGTGAGAGTGGTGGCCTCCGTGGTTCTTGTGGCCACCGTAGCCGCTGTGGTGGCCGCCGTATCCTGTAGCCATGGCTTTGAGATCAGCCTCGCTTCCATCTGACAGCAGCCCTAATGGGTGGGCCACCGCTGTTACGTTGCTTCCGAGTTCCAGTGCTGATGCTCGGCAGAGTAAGATAAGGAAGTACAGACCGAAAGGCACCTAGGAAGCATCAGAAGAAATGCCGCATTATTGATTGGCTTACCCGGTTAAAGAGCACGACACAGAAACCAAAGCCCTTCGGGTTTACATATAATCACACTGGAAGGCATCTCACTTTCGCTTGAACTGCGGTAACCCATAAAGATAGCACTCAAAATAAGCACGCCAGGCACTCACCTTTTGCCGGTGTATGCTGAAATATTCAGCACACGATCAACAAAATCAGACACAATGATCAAGCTAAAACTACAATGTCATGTATAAGGACATGTATTGTGAACAGAATACAATTGACCAGCAATGTTTTAGTCTTCTGTTTCTCTACTGCTAAAAGACAGCGGCATCTGCGTAAAAAGGAGGGGACTGTACTTCCAGCAGTCCTTACGGCGCAGCGAGGTGCCCTGGGGCACTTGCACACTTCTCGTTCTTGATTCCGGTGAAGTAGACGAGTACCGGGTTGGAGGCCTGTGCCTGGTGTCCGTATTGGTGTGAATGATCGTGGTATCCTCGGCCTCCCCTATGATGCCCGCCCCCGCCGCTTTTGTATCCATGACTGTTCCTGCCATGGTAATGCCCGTGGTTTCCATGAGAGCCCCTGTTACTGGTTTGGTAGCCTCCACCGTGCCTATGGTAATTGTCTCCGTGCCTGTGTTTCCCTTCGTAGCCACTGTAATGGTGTCCGTAGCGTTCTCTGCCCCCGTGGTGGTCCCGATAGTTGTGGTGATCGTTGTAATAGTTTCGGTGGCCGCCCTCATGGTAGTCGTCATAGTATGTCTTGTGGTCTCCGTATTCCTCCTTGTGGTAGACATTCTTGTAGCCATGCTTTCTGTGGCCCCTGTTTCTGTAATGGTTTCCGCCGTAGCGCCCACCGTGCCTGCCATAACCTCCATATCGTTCCGAACCGTGGTGGCGGCCGCCGTAACCACCGTAATGGTGCCTGCCATGGTGGCTGCCATGGTACTTGTTGTAGCGGTGGCCTCCATGATGCTGGCCTCGTCTGCTGTAGCTGCCTCGGTGGCGACCGTAGCGGCCGCCGTGATTACGGTATCCCCCGTCGTAATGCCCGTTGGAGTGCGTGCCCCCGGGGTGTCTGTAGCCGTGGCTTAAGCTCATTGCTTTGACGATATCTTCTTGAGTGTGGAGTGGCACATTATCCACTATCACAACTTCGGTGGCGTTACCAATAGCTGCTTCGTCGTCATGGCACGTAATGATGGCGCACAGCGCCAACAGGATCTGTTCAATAGAGACAAAAGTTACGGCAGTAAAAGCAGAAGACAGGCCTAACATTATGACATTATGATGTGAGCCTTCTTGTTTCTCTCATGTGGGCTCCTGCAATATAACCTCGGCAAATAAATTATTTCCGATTATCTAGTCTCAAGTTGAGCAAACATAAAATGCAGTAAAATCGGTGCTTACACCATCCTTGCACTACCATAAGGCTACCATAAGTGTCACTACCATGACGCAACAAGTGTGGTCAGTAGTCTTTATGTCTATGCAAACACATCAAGAATTATTTGTTAGTTGGGATATTTCGCACAGGAAATGCGAACACATTTTCTAAAGACAAGTATGCAAGCCTCGTCTTACATTACCTCAGGCGGCTCAGCAGGGCCCTCATTTTAGCCTCGATGCACTATAGTTATGGAAGGTAACAACGCTTAAGCTTTGTATTGATTACAATACGACAGCTAGAACTTGCAAAGAACATGAACCACTTAGCACAGGGATAACTCTGGTCACTGGCACAATGGCGTGTCTACTTAGGAAAATTTGCATAATGGGCCTCCATAAATTTCGTTCTTTTTGTTTTGTTTCCATGGGGATTGGCAAGTTTTTAACGAAAAGTGATTCATGCCACTCACAACTAACACCTTTCTTCTTGCTTAGTTCATCTCGGTTTCCCGAGAACAAACTAACATGACAACTATCACCTACGCTTGCGTTTTCATCCGCACGGGTGCTTCAGCCAGCAAATCATCCACAACAGCCTACAAGGTTTCCATTGCGGATAACTACGATTGAGCTAGGCATACTTGTCCACTGTTACCAGATAATGTACAATGTCGACCATATCTAAGGTGAACAGTTCATTCGTATTCAATCTATAAAACTATGGCATGTATTGTAACTCAGGAGGCAAATTGACGTGTAATCATGGTGTCGATAAACACAATGATAATTTTTCGAATTATGTATTAAACAGCACCTTTTATGAGGTCTTGAATACTTATAAGGTGTTCAACTTAGATGTGGTAAGACCCTGCACATAGTTTTTTTACAAAGCAAGGGACGCTTTTACACCTTCCGTAACTTAGACCTGCGTTCTAACACCTGTAGACCCAGTGAACTGCCCGACGTGTGCTGTTTTAGATTTTACAGCGACCACTCACCTACCTGTTGCGACTCTGTGTAGAACGAGGGATACTCAAGAACCAGAACAAAAAAAAAAACTGACAAACTGCGCATGAACCAGTGGCATTTATAGACGTTGACTCGTGGAGATAAGTTCGATGATCCACTACTGCAATTTTTACTGATGGAACAGTGGCTACGGTGCTCGGCTGCTGACCCGAAGGTCGCGGGTTTGGTCCCGGCCGCGGCGGTCGCATTTCGATGGAGGCGAAATGGTAGAGGCCCGTGTACTGTGTGATGTCAGTGCACAGTAAAGAACACCAGATAGTCAAAATTTCCGGAGCCCTCCACCACGGCATCTCTCATAATCATATCGTGGTTTTGGGACGTAAAACCCCAGATATCATTATTACAATTTTTATTGAAAAAATTTGGCAGATCCCAAGTACCATGGGAATCGATGCTATGCGAAGCATGCGGAGGAAAGGTGACTGGGTTGTAGTTTTCTTATTGAGCGAAACGTTACGAAATGACGTTAAGGATATATACAAATGTGGTACGCACTGGCATATGTTGAACAGTCGCATATGTTTCACATAACCAGTTGTTTACAGTTGCGTAACGATGCCAACAGAAACATGGGTATTACCTACACCAGAAGCGGTAATCTGATATGTAGTACTTGTGCTTGCGAGGATGGTAGCCCCGAATAGTGCTTCGTGGGCCAACTACAGTGGATAGCGCTTAAGTATACAATTGAAGTTTACCCGACATGACGCCTGCCTCATAGGAGTACATATGTAATGTTTATAAAATTAGATAGCCAGCACTGGAAGCACAATTGACATTTCACCAACATTACGCCTGCATAGGGTCTTTTGCCAAAGCTGTTCCGAGACCTGGCGTGGCTCTGTGGTAGAATACTTGATTGCCACGCAGATTACTTGGGTTCGATTCCTTGCTGGGACCCTGATATTTATTATTTGTATTCATCGGGTCAACGCTGCCGACGAGTTTTTCTTAACGCTCTCGCTTTTAAATTACTAACGTCTGTCCTCACCGTTCCTGGGTAGACATAAATTGTCAAACACCTCTGACGCATACCCGCATACAGCGGCCCGTGGTATACGGGTATGTGCCACACGTGTCTGCAGGAAAAGGTTTGACGACGTATACGACAAGATTTTCACGTTATTTATGCCATGACCAGCCAGCAGTGGCGTAGCCAGGGGGTGGCACACCGGGCACGTGCCCCCCCCCCCCCCGAAATTTTTTTTCGCCATGGCATACATAGCGAAAAATGGCCACTTGAAGGAGGTGCCCTCCCCGAAATCAAGGAGGTGCCCCCCCCCCCCCCGAAAAAAATTTCTGGCTACGCCCCTGCCAGCCAGACATATTTCTCACACCCTCTTACCCTCCCATACAAATTTTGGTATACCCGAAGTTAAGGAGACGATCACGGGAGCACCCAGACGTAGGCGGCTAGATAGATAGATAGATAGATATATAGATAGATAGATACGTAGATAGAAACGCAAAAATGCTTACAGTACGCAAAGAAATGCTTCGCATTTAATATGCTTTGTATATGCCGCCGAGCAGCTGTACGATAAAAGCCACGGTATGCACAGCTACACACACGTTTAGAAATACAAAAAACAACACGGTGATATTAGGAGAAATTAAAAAACAAACAATAACGGCACTATTAGATTGCGACGTTTCTTTAGGACATATATTTGCATTTTAACACTTGCTCAATTCAGAAGACAAAAATTGCACTCAGGACCACTCTAAGATTAGGCACTGACTATAAAGCGATTGCACTTTC
Organism: Rhipicephalus appendiculatus; assembly: GCA_030522465.1. Classification (NCBI taxonomy): domain Eukaryota; kingdom Metazoa; phylum Arthropoda; class Arachnida; order Ixodida; family Ixodidae; genus Rhipicephalus; species Rhipicephalus appendiculatus. Next base: position 621,754 of record JALIZH010032513.1, read on the forward strand.
ATGCAGTTACGCGTAATTGATGCTCTGATGAGTTATTTCAAGCTTGCATTTCATTTACTGATACGGTGCCCGCGTGTTTCGCCCTTCCCCGCTTCGTACTCCCATGGACACCATAAACGTGCTTTCTACCTAAAATAAGAAACTCGATTTGAACGTTTCATTCGACAGTGTTTTGGAATTTCGTGGTTTCACTGATCTCTTGATCGCGCAAATTCAGTGGCGGAAAATCAGAGATACCTAGGTAAACAAAATGTAAACTTTCGTAGCATTAGAACGTAGCGCCCAAATTTAGCACACACGCACTGTAGAACGGTAATCTAGCCGGAAGAAATCGAAAGGAACTTTTTCGGATTTCTTACGACCTGACTCCAGGCGTAGTGCTACAATTTTCTTCTTTGTTTATTGTTCCCCAACCCACACTCGCACAAGCATGCACACACGCTCCCACACACAAAAATGTCTTTGTATAAAACGTAGGCATTATAAATGCAACGGGCCTAACCAAGGAACGCATTCTTCTAATATCTGGTTCATTACATAACACAATCTCTTATCTCACTCGGCAACGCACAGATAAGCACACTGGGGCATGACATTTGGCGTACTGCGCACGCGGGAAAGTAGCTCACCGTGAGAATGCCGCGAGAAGTCATGGCGGCGCTGTGGGCGACGACGAAGACGGCCCAGCCGCTGTCGTCTGTCCCGCTGCACGGTTACTCTTAAGTGTACCGACTGAGGCAGGCGTGCACTCGACTTTATACTCGAAGCAGGATGTCTCGCCCGTGACGTGGCGTCGGGAGCCGAGTCTGACTGTTTTTCTTCTTCACGTAAGCAGTGGCCTGGCTCACCTAGCACCAGCCAGAGTTTTTCCTGCCAAAAACGCGTCGAGGCTCAGTGTTCCGTTCATCGGCGAGCCTGCGCAATCGTCCGGAGCGGAGATGAAGCGGTTCCTGTCCCAGGACCCTTCTTGCCATCTTTGTTTTGTTTCCTGCCTTTCTTCTTTTTTTCTTCTCTTTCATACAGTTTATTTTTCTTGTTATCCAATCGAAGCGTATCGCAACATTTGTTTTCGCGCGAAGACTCTCAAGGAGCCTTCCCCCTCCTTATTTTTTCTGTCTTTCGTTACCTCTGTGCGCATTGTATTCACGTGTTCCACCGTGTTCTTTCTGGCTCTGCCACCCTGGGAACACACCAGCTGGTGTTCTGTCGTGCACGGCCGTGAAGCTAGAAAAGCGGTTGCGGCCACGGAAATGAGCGCACTCTCGCGTGTACGTCTTCTCAGTTTTGTCTTTTTCCTCGCCACCCGCTGCTACCGTACGTGGCTTCGAGGAGCTCCAGCTTTTCCCAGCCGAACAGAAATCCTTGTCATTACTCTTCATCCGTGACCTGGCTGCAGGTTTGTTTCACTGGACGACTTTTCTCGGTTAATTGGGTTAACGCCTCGGCTGCCGAGACACGGGGACACGGCCGGCTGTTGTCGCGTCACGGGCCTTGCTTCGAGGCCGTCCGTTCGGCGCACCAGCAAGAGTGGCGTGGTATGGTGCAACAGGAAACGTGGAATGCCGAACAGCAGTGAGAGTTTACTACAAGCGCCGGTTGTTGACTTGAAAAGAAAACAGTCTTTTTTTCTGGCGTTCGTTGAGACTTACGAGAGCCTTGTACGGTCTATAGCTCGCGAGACTGCATGCTTCGAAGCGCAGCAGCGCCTCTGAAGAAAGAAGTGCAGGAGTTGCCATTTTTAGAAAACGTCGCGTTACAGAGGCAGCGATAGTGGGCTTACAAGAAGCAAGTAAGTGAGGCAGTGGGAGCAGAACAACTTGTACCAATCTTTTCGGAATCGTTTATTGACCAAAGGTCGAATTGTGATATTGATATTACCTGAAGCAGTGAGATAGTTCTTGCAAAAGCTAGCTCAAAAATTGGGGGACCCTTAATCTTCGCCTTTAAGAGTTGAACGTGATAGCGATATCCTGTCCCGAGTGTCTACTTCTACCACTTAGTGCATACTTGCTATGCACCTACTACGTGGTGTTAAGGGAATACGCGCAGTAAGGTGTGTGCCGTTTGTAAGGGGTGGCCGACTTTAAACTACGAATTCGTTATGATAGTCACATATTCTGACGCCCGACGGCAATGTACGCTTGTACCACGCAATATTGCTGGGATATTCCATGTTATATTGCGACGCCTATATAATGGACGCTTGCGTTTGCGAAGCATGAAAGTTATTTTCACTGCATTTCCAACCAGAGGAAGTTATTTTCATTGTATTTCCAACCAGAGGCATGGCTGTGTGGTAGAACACCTGCTTGCCACGCAGACGGCCCGCGTTCGATCCTCACTCGGACCCGGAAATTTTTATAATTTATTTTATTTACATCTTTCTGGATTTTTCGGTCAAGGAAAAGATGATTTTTCGCTCACAGCCAACGACGCCGACGCCGACGCCGGAATTTCTGCGGAACGAGCTCTTTAACGCTATCGCGTTAATAAGCACTCTAACGGCAGGTCGAAACAGAGGCATCAAGCGCAATATGATAGCCGCAAGTGCATTTGGTGATTCACTGGCAAAATGTACGAAGTCGTCGTCTCCTGGCGCACTTATCCACATAGGTACGTTGAAGAATGCTCTGTGTTATCGGGCCGCGGGTTGTTTAGTGGTGGTTTGACAGCTGCTGAAAATGACAGGGCGTATGCGCGCGCCTGGGTCGCTAGAATGGTCCATCTGCTCTATCCGATCTACGAAGGCCTGCTTCTTCCGTAGGTGGACTATTCGGGCGACCGTAGTCGTATAAGTCCCGGTCCGTAATTAGGCTTGAAGTACGGCTCGCGTGGGGGGCAGGCAAACACCTAGCGCTCACATAGCCGTAGTTTGGCACTTTTGGGAGCGTTGTGATTGGTCAGGATGCTCTATATAACCAGTTCTGTCACGTCATAAAAAGCGGCGAAGATTTACCTTGGTGATCACCCCAGGAAGATGACATTTTTCCTTGAGAGGTTAACGACGTTGCCATACTTTGAAAGAAAATAGGGATATTAACTCGTTTTTATTCAAGACTGTCATTTGCGGATGTTGCAGCAAACCTATTCAAGTGCTTTAATGTAAATTGAATTAGAGGCAAAATCAAGAGCTAAGCTCTAGCGTGCGATCGAGAACAGGCAGCATAGAAACTCGAGCAAGGATCTTGCAGGGATGCAGCGCAAAAGACTCGGCGGTATCTTCGTACTGCACGGATGACATTAACAAAAACATTAGAGCTAGATGAAGAACGAGACGCTTCATTACAGAAATATTAACCCCTATCGGCTATGTTTTCTCACAGGTTCTTCAAATTTATATACGTGCCACGCTGTCTAATACTGCTTTGAATAAGAATCTCATTGCCCATCACTCTGAACTTCTTCGAGCTATATTCTCTCTCGGCATGTCGGAAACCTCGAAAGATTGGCACCCGAACAAATTCATAAGCGAAGAAAGTGTGAACGCTTTCTGTGGAGGTACGCTCGAAGGCTAAGTCGTCGCAGAACTCTGGTAAGCAAATTTCATTCACCGACGACCTTAAGAGTATCGAGCGCTCATCGCATCGCACTTCCTCGGGAACGCGATGGAATTTTCTGAAACATATTTGACTGCCAAGATAGCTTTCTTATGAGTACGGAAGAAGCGAAATTCTATTTTACCCGCAGATACCCTAAATGGGTTTTGCATAAAACCATCCTCACATGTGGCGCGACCACATCTTCATGTATGTTCATTCACTTTCTTTTGTTCCCTTGACATACATACGCCCGTGTGGAGTATTACTGCACTTTTTTTTCGCCAGCATTTACTTCCACTTCTACTTAATGATCGACGACGTCGATGCGAAAGAACATTTCCAATTCTCACCATTCCCTGGCCAACTCTTTCCTTCAGTTTTTTTTTATTTTTTTCTTTATGTTTCTGTTGCTTTTGTTTCAGTCTACACGGAAGAGTGGAGATCACAGGAGGACGAGCTTCTCGTTCCGATCGAAGCCTTGTACGGCGGCACGCACGTACACCGGCACTCAGCCCGCTTGTAATGGAATCACCGCGCAAAGCCTACAAACAGCGCGTCGAGACGCAAGGCGCCACCATAAGAAGCGACGGGGCAAAGAAAGACCGCCCACGCGCCGCTCTTCCGAGGAGGAAGGGAGAACGAGAGGAACGAAATCATCGCGATGCGAAAGCGCCCTAACCAGGTTTGTGTCCCCGTCGTGATGCAAATTCAAGGGGGTGGTGGTTGCCGGTCGAGCAGGAGGGTATAAGGTTCGGGCATTGGGGGAGGCAGAGCGGCTTTCGGTGTTCGCCCCTTTTAATGCAACTTGTGTCAGGGGCCGCTCGTAATTGGGAGCAGCGGTCGACGCGCTGATTCGCTCGTGTCCGGCAGCGCGCGCGCTCACGAAGAGAAGACGCAGCATCCAGGTATGCACACACGCGTATATATAGCTGCTGATATACAGCGGGGTAGGCGCGTGCCCCGCTTATCACCGCGTGCGACGTGGCCTGATCGATTGGCGCGCGTCGACAGAGTGCCTCCATGGGAAATGGCCAACTGCGGATGCAAATGAATGTGCCCCCACGGAGGCCGGTGGCGGGACCGCGTGTCGCCAAACAACGCCACCGCTTGTCATCTGCGCGCGCGGCTGCCGCCTGTTTGTGTATACGGTCTAGCGAGGACACGCAAGCGCAGGAAGATCGTTTTCGCGCCCGCACTTCTCGGTCGCAGCAGCCACGGCGGGTTAGACAACGCTCGGCCGCTCGACATCTAGACAGCCAAGCCCGGCGAAACGCAACCAGAAGGCCGAAGTGAATGAAAGTGTTACGCTCATAGCGGCCGACGGGTCGACAGCGGCAAACTTACGCCCTGGACTATACCGCTGCGCCCGCTCTAGGTCTCAAGGGCGTCGGCGCGAGCAGCAGTATAGTACGGGAAGCCGTGAGAAGAACCTTTTGTTCGTTCCGTGATATACCTACGCGCGCGCCTTCGATCGGTGGAAGAAAGGCGAAACTATAGTCCTGGAGCGGCGGATTACAGGTGCGGAGGGTTTGCTCTACACGACACAGACTAGTCCGCATAACCCTGCAGGTTCGTAAGGCGAAAACTCACCGACAACGAACAAATAGTCTGGTGTGCCCAGGAAACGCCGGGTTTGAGGGTACACTGTAAAAAAAAATCCTGTGAGAAAAACAGAAAATGCATGGCAAATTTAGTGACATCACAGTTCTGTTCTTGTCTGTTTTCTTTATTAGTAGTTTTCTGTAGTTTTGCGTACATGCTCTGTTATTACTTTTCTGCTTTTCTACAGAGATTTTTCCGTTTCTAATTTCTTCCCAGAAAACAGGCTTTTTGTATTTGCACACATCTTTTTTGTTATTCTATAGAAATTTTCTCTTCCTAGTACCAAGTTCAAATAATAAAGTAATGAACGCTTTGTTCCCAATGGCGTCCAGAATCCGCAATGCTTTGCGGCATTCCCTGAAAAATTGAGTGTAGTGCGGCATAGACGCAACACCTTTCATTTCCTTCTCAGCGTTCGTTATCATGTAGAACCTCTCAACAGAAGGCACGTCACACGACCGCCGACATGCATCTGGTATTTGTCGAGTTTGGCGTTAATTTTTCTCGAAGTCTGAATTTTACTAATTTGCGAGATGGTGAATGTCGGCTTCACGCTTTGCTCTAGAGAAGGTTTTTGTTTTACCAAGCGTCGCACTTTTGCAGCGGATGAAGCACGATAGCAGAATTTTAGGCGAATTGATGTGATGCCCAAGGTCTTGAGAGCTCTAACACAACTTTTCTGTGAAAGAACAGGTAAAATCTAACAACGTTTGGTATTTATTACGAAGTGGCTCTGATATTTACAGAAACTATTTGTTTACAAGGTTGAACTGACAAATTACATCATTTCAAAAACAGAGTATCCATTTTTGCCGAATCCAAGAAATTTCATGTAGGTAAAACAGAAAATACCTGTAAATTTTATGTTATTTAACATACATTTTTTACAGTATAACAAAAAGGCGGACACGTTTCTTTTTCTTTCTTTTTTCGTGGGTAAGGGCTAGGTACTGCGACCATACCAAAGTATGAGAGGAGAGAGGGATACATCAAGCTAAAACTATGAGGGCTTGTTTCCTGGGTAAAGAAAAAAAAACAACGAACGCACTTAAATCGGGACTCAATTACGTGTATCATGGATGGAAAAAGCGCCCCTGTTCAACCCTAAGGAGAACACTGCGACCATGATTAACCCTAACAATATTACACCCAAACTTCGAGGGATCTCTTAAGGAACGCTTAGTTAAACGTGCATCACGGAATGCATATTCTAGGTGTCCTTCCGACCATGGCGCTGTCCTGTCTCTTTTTAGAGCTGTACAGAGGTGCTTTCATTATTACCCTAACACTTCTGACTGAATACGACTGCGTATACCAGTGCGCTTTACTTGCGTGTTTGTGCAATGAAGTGTTATTTATGGCGACAGGCGTCCGCACTTCCTCATCATGTCGGCGTAACTGCAAGAGACGAATGAAACATAACGCGGTTTCCCGCCATTGGCTTACTACGGATGATTAACACGCACTATGCGCTTTGGGGAAGCTTCAGAACGCATCACATATAGGCACGAGTATTCTTTTTTTAGTTGTTGCTACTGTTGCTTCTGTGTGTTTAAACTCCACCATCCAATTGCTAAACTGAAGAGCCTGTTTGTTCATCATTAGAGGCCGGAGTTTTAGGCACTAAAAAAGCACGTTTTAGGCGCCAAAAATAGGCAGGCAAAGCGCTGTTTTAGGCTTCCAAAATCGTAAATATAGGCACAATAAATTTTCACATAAATTCAAAATATTTCAAACAGAGATGTACGCGACTTGTATTGACGACGAGAAAGCAAAAATGTTATTGTTTATGATGGCACAAAGGTGCCAACGGTTGTGTGTTTTAATATGCAATTGTCCTTTTTCCCGCACGGTTCGTACAACTCAGTCTCTCCATTTATTGTCTCATGGTGAGTCAAGTGTCCACCGTGGAATAAACACGCTGCTGGATCTCTGTATTTTCGGCATTCACAGAAGCAGATAGCTAGACCGCTAAATGACCAGAAGGGAAGGATGCCTCGTATTGACTGGGTGTAATCGCATAGGGTCAGTTGCTTCTCTGTCGGTGAACACCTTCAAGTGTTTTGCATGCGCTGGGCGCTCACGGTCACGTCTGCCAAGATTTCCAACGACAGGCGTGCGAAAAGATGTGAAATTTCAAAATGAACGCCGGTTGCCCTTCTCGCCGGCGCGTGACCCGAGATGGAAGGGTTGACGTCAAACAAGGAATGGTCCGGCGTAGTTATCTGAGCTCTGACGTCGCTACTCTACGGCATTGGTTCTGTGACATCGCTCGCTGTAGCGCGTGAGACTGCGACCATTATTCGAGGCGACATGTGTAATTTGTGTAATCTGTTGCTTGAACAGATGGATGAAAGTTGAGAGAAATAATAAAGCACACAAGCGGAATGTGTGTGCTTTTTTATTTGTATTTTTTACTTCGAATCGCAGTGAGATGTGACACTAATCTGCCTCCATTTCTTATGCGTTCGTCTTCTCGCCGTTCCCGCGTCATGCCAGCGCCGGCCCTACGCTTGGCGCGTTTTGGGGGCATCGCCCCTAATAGCAGTTCTAGCTGTGCGACGCGGTCTATCGCGGTAAGGATCCTTGCCAGCCTCACCAAACGTGCGCGCACTGTGGGATCCATCCCACAGAAACAGGCAGTACACTACAGAGAACGCCGACACTACACAACACCACTCACGTGCACGACCTGGCTAGACTCTAACATGGCTCAGGCACGTCATGCGCACGTGACCTTGCGTGCGCATGACGCCTCCTCGCATCATGGTTTCGCGAATTGTAATGGACCAACTTGAAAGATTATTGTGAATCAACGCTCTTCTTTGGGCACTCAACACCTTCCAGTGTCTAACTACAATTTCTCATATGAGCTTGTGAAGGGCCCTTTAAGAAGTAAAGTACAAACAAAGCAAACCCCCCGTGTACATCATATTTTTCTTACTTTTGATGTACACTCTCCTTTTTCCTGACGGCACTCCGTAGTTTGGCATTCGTTCGCCACCTTCCTGTGGCTGCACACAGGGACCTCCTATTTCCTGCCCACTGCCCCTTCCATGTCTTCAAGGTCGTTCACTTCCTTCAGGACACTTGAATGGGCAAACGGCTTTAGATGCCACCCGCCGCGTCCTCGGCCACGGACGCCACTGTCCTCTTATTCTCCTCTCCTCTTCCCATCTTTATTTCCCTCTCCTCATTCCATAGCAGAACGCTGAGACGCGCTCACATTTAGGGTTGCAGAAATAGCGTCTTTTCTTCTCCTGAACCTCTGCTCCTCCAGCCGCTCGCGACATGTCAGCGCCTTGGCACAACATGGCCGGCGCGTCCCATTTTACGGCTGCTAGCGGTTGTTTTCTGGAAGTTGGTTGAACTAGAGGGCTAGTTTGAACCCCATAGTGTTCCTAAAGGTCAATGTTGCCCGGTAACATGAATAACGGTCTCAAACTGCCATAGAAAGTGAAATTTGAGGTTGAATAGTGTTCATATAGGCACCAATATGAAAAATAGGCATTTATCGGCACTTTAAGGCATTTAGGCACGAACGCCGAAAATAGGCATTTATAGGCGCTATAAAAACACTATAAAAGGCGTTGTTAACCTCTAATTCATGCTCATATATCAACGGGGCACGATAGGAACGCAATGAACAAAATAGGCATTTGCCTAAAATCCGGTCTCTATTCATCATCTACCCGTACTCTAGAAGCAGGCAGACTAGCAGTAATTCAAAAAGTTTCTCTGAGGACCGTTGAATCGATGGACATCCCGGTCCCTTTGAAGATACTATAGTGTAAGCAATCCGACTCTCTGCACGGAGGATTACAGCTTATTGCAGAACGCACACATTTCAACGTAGAATTTGAGAGACCATTAAGTAACCCGCCGATGGGCCGAAAGGCCTCATAAGCCCACAAGTTCCCTCCCTATATTAGGCCAAGGATGCACGATACCTTTGCAAAAATTCATCGTTAAAATTTCATATCGAGATCAACAACGGCTGATCTAGAAATTAGTGCACCCTCGCAAGCCACTATCTAATGTATGACAAACTTTTCAGGAGTTTCGCTCACTTCTGCAGCACCTTCGCCCTTCAGTACACGTTGTCCTCATCAGTGTCTTTGCGAGCCAGACATTGCTACACTGACCTTCGTGCGAAGGTTGTCAGTGACGTGAATCTGCTGACTGACCTACGGCATGGTGCTTCTGTCATGTAATAGCAGAGTGTGGGAGCAATTGTCTGCATTAAAGAATTTTCAGTGTCTGGCCCAACACGCAGCCGCTGATTGTCGCCAGTTACTGATGGGGCATCGCATGCTGCCTTATGTCACCCAGGACGAAAAGCGCAACCCTGTCGTCTTAATCTAATCACTGAATCTTGGCATGATGAAATATTCTACGATGAATAGAAGTGCTCCGTGTGATGCGTCTAACGAAACCTGCAATACCTTTACTAGAACTTAGATCGCACTGGCCCATTGCACTCGACTATTGCGACGATATTACCAGGAACAGGTTGCTACGGAGACTCAGAAAATGTCATCTTGAACATTATAAAATCTACATCGATATGACTGGCTTCCAATGAAGATGTTTCTATACATAATAGGGTCTCTGATTACGTGACTACCATGCTGCTGCAGAAACCTGTGCTGCATGTGGATGGTCGTCGCATTTAGGAAGATCTGGTCATTTCTAATCAGTACGGCAGACAGTGCTTCACGCAATGCTTGGGTGTGAGCATTGCTTATGATTCGTAGGTGAGGTCGTACTACAAAGCAGGTTTCGTCCCTAGTATTCGACCTTTGACACTCAGCGAGGGTGCCCTGCGAGCTAGCCTCAGCCACTTTCATGACAGACCACATTTTCAAAGAAGGTGCGCAAATAATTAATATTGGAGACCCAATAGAATATCGAATAGTTTTCGAGTTTTCGATTAATTAGCCACCATTTTTATAATCACTGCAAGATCTATCTATCTATCTATCTATCTATCTATCTATCTATCTATCTATCTATCTATCTATCTATCTATCTATCTATCTATCTATCTATCTATCTTGAAATATACTGCCCAATCTTCTGCGACTGTAAGTGAACGTTGTACTATGTGAAAACATTCTTATGTGAGAACGTCCGCCGCGGTGGAGCAGTGGTTAAGGTGCTCGGCTGCTGACCCGAAGGTCGTGGGTTCGATCCCGGCCGCGGCGGTCGCATTTCGATGGAGGCGAAATGGTAGAGGCCCGTGTTCTGTGCGATGTCAGTGCACGTTAAAGAACACCAGATGGTCGGAATTTCCGGAGCCCTCCACTACGGCGTCTCTCATAATCATATCGTGGTTTTGGGACGCGAAACCCCAGATATTATTATTATCTTATGTGAGAACATTTTTCTACATGTGTTTGAAAATCGTCGGCTAGTTTGCAGTCGCGCGCGTGAAACGTCACTGTCCCATGCCACGTGACTTCGCTTCTTCATCCATTGTCATCCAATGCGGATCGCGGAAGGCGCCTAGAAGCAAAATTAAATGGAAAGGAACAAAATAATAAAAATGCGGGGCTTTTCACGTCAACTTGACCTTCTCCCTCTCCTCCGTCACAATGAGAACGCGCTGGAGATAAGCCGGTAATGAATGCCCGCCGTATATCAAAGGGATAAAGCGTCGGCTGTGGCAGTGAAGATCCCTTCCTGGAGGCATGGCACAGCGCAGTTCAGCTTCGTCTAACTCGTCCAATAACGAACCGATTTGAAAATTTATTTCGGACAATCGCCCCTTCAACGGCAAATCATAACTTTCGGTGATTAACCAAAACTAATAGTGAAGCCTGATGTCGGACCCTTGAATAGTTGATTCTTGGTTGAAGTTAGGTTTGGGCAAGGTGATGTGACATACTTCAACTTAAACAGGGAGAAAGATGGCAACGATGGAAGGACACGAACCCACAGGGCTATAATGCTGGCCTGCAGAAGCAGTTCGTAGTACAGCACTGGTCCCGCCTTTCGCAGGTGTCCTTTCTTGATCGTCGTTTTTTTTCTTTTCTTTTCTTTCTTTCTTTTTTTTTTCTTGTGCTTAACTTGCAGTTAATACCGGTTGACTCGTTAATTTTTTTTCTTGCACGTTGTTCTCGCATTTCATCTACTCCCTTCTCCAATTTCAGGGTAGACGACTGGGCACTGTACTTCATTAGCCGTCTATCTCTGCCAAAGTTTATTTATTTATTTATTTATTTATTTATTTATTTATTTATTTATTTAGTTATTTATTTATTTATTTATTTACTGCGTACTCGAATTCTTTATTGCGATTAACATCATTTCAGACGTTGATGATTGTAGGCAGAGCAACAATGCCGTGCCTGTGACATCATAATTGTGCTCGAAACTACGATTCCTATGATTCTATCTTATTCTTCTAGAATCGCGCATATTGTTGCTTCCACGTTTCCTAATGTCTTCACATGTGAGTTGCTATTATACGACTGTTATGCTTAGAAACTAGTACTCGATAGAGGCATCACTTGCAGCTGCCGTTGAAGATACACATTTTGTAGACTATCAGGACGTTCGTCTGGGAGGTATGCTTTGAAAATCAGGCCAATGTATTTTTAATGATTGTTGGTGGTACTGTAGTCATCTTTTAGAGCACATTTGCAACATAAACTTGGAAAAATAGTCATGCAATCGGGAGGCAGCATTACTTGTTTTAATATTATAGCAGTGAAAAAAATAAACAGAAAAGAAAGATGAACAACAAGAGAAAGAGAGAGAGAAATAGATGAAAAGGAAAATGCAGGGAGGTTAACCTGGTACAGCAACCGGTTTGCTACCCTGCACAGGGGTGGGGAAATAGGGGTTGTAAAGAGGACAGAGAGAGAGATAAAATAAAAACGAAACACACACACACACACACACACACACACACACACACACACACACACACACACACACACACACACACACACACACACACACACACACACACACACACACACACACACACACACACACACACACACACACACACACACACACACACACACACACACATGGACACACACGCACGACGTTCAAATCAAAGTCGTTCAGAGAGGCCACTTTAAAGCAGGAAGCGTAGTAGCGCTTGCACAGCCTTCTTCCGAGACGTTGGGTCCGGTCAATGGCGCAGGATTCGTTCTTCCGAAAGAGTTCTGTCGTCCAGTTTATCAAGTGCGTTGCGAAGCGACTGTCTGTGTAAACAGTACTGTGGGCACTCACACAGAATATGGTGAATAGTTTCATCACTGCCGCAGTGGTCACATGCTGCGGTGTCGGCCATCCCTATGCGGAACGCGTACGCGTGCGTAAATGCGACACCCAACCATAACCTACATAAAATGGTTAGAGGAGTCATTTTATATTGGGCGTTCTTCTTAGAAAATAAGGGCTGTATTATGAAAATGCTATGGCAGTCACGCTCCTGTCGTCTTCGCACATGAACTCTACGTCGATGCGGAAATAATTTGCCGCAGTTGGAGTGACGTTAAAGTAACAAATTGACGAACACTGGTTCATTAACTTTTTAATTATTGACTTGAGGTCCCTCGATTATATGGGAAAGTCAACGCCGTCGCAACTTATAGCACATTCATGTTTTGGAAATGACTGAAGTACTACATAATTTGATATATTCATCATCGAATGTTAAAGCCGATACCGAAACTGACCGCAACGTGCGCGCAGGAAACGCGACCGCTCTGTTACGTCACACCGAAATTTCCCGTGACAAGGAAGTGACGTAATTTGAATGAAGAAGCATCGCGGCAGTGTCTTATTTTGGAAAATAGCCAGTCATTTCACCTGCACCATCGAATTTCCTTACCTTTGCGTGCGATGTTGGGTGCTGATATGTTCCTCATGCGCTGTGCGCAACAAAACCGTAATATCAACATTTCTCTGCAAAGCATAAAACTCAGGGGCAGTCACTGAGGTGCTAATCCTTGCAGAAAGACGAAAGCTTTTCGCGCCTGTTTATAGCTCAAGAAACAGATAAGCACTACAGATCGCCCGCAAAGAATGAGCTATCTACTTGTGTATCTCAGACGACTTGGCGATTTTCCGGAAAGGGTTCTGCTTTGATGCGTCTTCATAAAATTTTGTCCTTTTCATGTCACGAGTAGTTCCGGTCTGACGGGAAAGGGCGGTCGCGCTTCCTGTGCGCCGGGGCGTGGTCAGTTTTGATATCGGCCTTCAAATTTGATAATGAATATCTCAAATCACGCGCAAATTTTGTCATATGTAAAAAATGGGCATGCCGTCAAATTGTGACGGCCAACAACTTTCCCAGATGAACAAGTGCACTAAAGTCATTTTTTTAAAGGGTTAGTTAACGAGTTATTGTTAATTCAAATTCAATGTCACGTTAGCTGCGGCAAACTAGTTCGGCCTGGACGTGGAGTTCGTGCGCTAAAAGGACAGGAGGTTGACTGTCATACCATTTTTATAAAAAATCTGTACTGCTTAAAAAAAAAAACGCCCTGTATGTGTTACAACTATTTATTCGGATTTTATATTCTGTGACCGTGAATGCGTCGCACTTTTGCGATCACTTTGAACAATATTGCGGCGGCAGTTAGTGATGGAGACTAAATGTGCTGTTTCCGACAGATCTCTCCGGTTAGAATAATGTTGGCCATCACACTGCTGTGTGCGTGCTGCATAAAAATATAGACAAAAAGTTATGGTCTCTGAAAACTTGCTGTTATCGCAATGAGTGAGTTTTCAGCGAGTTTGCAGCGGGAGAAATCGGTAGAATGGGGAACCGGGAATGTTGTACACGTGATGTATATGATAATTTATGGACCCGTGTACTATTTCATTCCCAAATATTTGAAGGCGAATGCCGTGTTCACCACTTCACCACCACCATTGACTCAATATGTCTGTGCTGTATAGCAGTGGTCGCTGTGGGCGTTTGCACTTTTGTGTCGTTATTCGTGGTTCCTTAAACCAAAAGGATCGCCGCTGTACGCCAAGGACAGAAGCTTGCCTCAGCGTTCAATCCCAAGCAAAACGGAATAATACCAAACTCACACCAATGTCCTAGAACAGCGTACAAAACTGGCATGTTAATATTACTGCCGTCGTCTCCCCACTACCCGAACGCCAGACCAGGTTTTTCGATTCCTTTGCCTTCTCTCGTCCAACAGCTTTCTGGTATGTGAGCTACTAAAGTAAATTTTTTTTAGCGACGTGACTTTTCTAGCTCTTCTATTCTGACCACGTTCTCAGGAGGCGTTTGGCTGACGAGCAGCAACTCAATTTGTCGCGTGAACCAAAATGAGCCGACGCGACAAGAAGACGTTCGACACTCAGACGGTGGAGTCACTGGGCCTGTGCTCACGTACCTTCGTGTACGACTTTGTGCTTGCAGAAAACCAAAATGGCGCTTACAATACCTAACGCCTGTCAGCGGGCTATGGGCATGGCTGTAAATTCGAACGGCAGGAAAACAGCACTTTTGCGCGAAAGTTCGCAAAGTGGTCAGTGCGCAGTTGTTCACGCGTGGCAGAAGAAAGGACGAAGGAATTGAAGCGGGCGTCCGATAAAGCTAAGCACAGGGCTATACAAGTCGCGTGCTGGAACAGTTAGAAGTTAAGAAATTGGAACTGAATGTCGGCTCAGAAAACAGCGGCGTGACTGCCATCGAAGATGTCAGAAAAACGCGCCAGTGAGCGCGTTCGCGAGGCTGCGGCAGCACTTGAAGACAAGAAACCGCGTAAGGTGGCGAGTAAAGAGAGCTCCAACAAAGATGTGCAATCGCTCAAGCGGCAGATGTGAGGCTATGCGGCCTATCTTCTCGTTAAAAAGCCAGTGGAAGCTCTAAAGCTCTAAAAGGTCGGAGGGTAAAGCCAAAGGCGCAGTGTTCGTGTCCTGCGAAGAATCACTTTCCCCCCGCGGCCAACTTACACCGCTCCAGTTTTGTATATACAAGACAGCTCTGCACCGGCAAATGCGCATCGAGAACGACGCGGACGCATTATATGAGGAGCACGGCGACAACGCAACAAGAAAGAAGAAAAAGAAAAAAAAAAACAGAGGGACAACGAAGAAGTAGATAGCGAATTACTAAACACTTAGGTTGTATTAAAAAAAAAGTGCCTGCACCTATCTTCGCAGTCACCTTTGAATTTCTGACCCAAACGATATGGTAACGATCAAAAGGAAGAGCGAGACCCTTTTGTGCTGCAAGCGAAGCTTTCCGCCGGTGAACAAAGGACGTATGCATCGTTTATAGAAAAGCGCACGCTCGCCTGCGCCCTGCACTCGGATGGTTGGAAGTGCGGTATTCATTCCACCGGCGCTTCTGTGAAATATCACTATAGCCGAAGGGAATGGTCTCATCTCTTCGTAATCAAAAACGGAAGAGCCGAATTGGAACCAGGGCGTTCGGTTTCGCCCGTGGGCTCCTTTCCGTCGTTTATAATGTATAACCTGGCGGCCAAGTTGGGGACGGCTGGGAGCAGTCTAGATAACGGGCGATGATGACGCGGCAGTCCCGCATTCGTGGATTCGTACGCTGGTCCTAACTTGGTTTTAAGGCATCTCATTGCTTTCACCGCCGACGGCAAGGCGCATTCATTTTGGTTTGTGTGCGTGAAACGCACGCGTAAGATGGGAAAAGCTGCGGCGGTTTCATAAAAGAGCGCAAGCAGACGCTTGAGAGCACTATTTGAGAGAAAGTCGCAGAGAGCTCACGGAGAACTTTTTGGAGTTTTTCCTTCTCTGACGCAACAATAAATCTCAGTTTTAAACGTTAATGTTGATATGTGCATCACTTTTTATTTGTTCACCTGTTTGTGGATGCATGACGTGTTTCTTGGCGACAAAACATTCATAAGGCACATTACTTATTTTGCCTGGACATGGCGCAATGTTTGTTTAAAAGTGCGAAGCACGTCATAACGCTAGTTGAGGCTAAAACCTAGTGCTGTCTTGATTTAATATTACGCGCTTTTCTTCTAGTGGCGTAATATTGAAACTATTTTTTTTATTGCTTGAAAAACAATTTAACGACGCTTGATGTGTGTCATACGCAGAATGGTCATATACGGTCCGTCCATCCTTCCCACGTCCCACACCACCACAGCGCATGCGCGTCTCCTCCCCCCTCTCTCTCTCTCTCCTCTCCTACGCTCACTCCCTTTCTCTCCTCTAGGAGCACTTTACTCTACGGAGCGGCGCCCGCGTCCCGCATCCTACACCCCCCACAGCGCATGCGCGTCCCCTCTCTCTCCTCTCCTAAGCTCACCCCATTTCTCTCCTCTAGGAATCCTCTTCTCTACGGAGCGGCCCCCCGCGTCCCACACCCCGGCAGCGGATGCGCGTCCCCTCCCCTATCTCTCCTCTCCTACGCTCACCCTTTTTCTCTACTCTAGGAATCGTCTACTCTATGGAGCGGCGCCCGCGTCCCACAGCGCATGTGCGTCCTCTCCCCCCTCTCTCCTACGCTCCCCCCCTTTCTCTGCTGTAGGAATCCTGTACTCTACGGAGCGGCTCCCGCGTCCCACACTCCCACAGCGCATACGCGTCCCCTCTCTCTCTCCTCTCCTACGGTTCCCCCCCGTTCTCTCCTCTAGGTATCCTCTACGGAGCGGCGCGCGACAGGTGGTGCGACAGCTGCATACTCCGCTGGGGACACCCCGGTAGTTCCGCGGTATAAAAATGACGGAGCGCGCCTCATTCTCTCTCCTGTGCAGAGCCGCGATGAGCGCCCGGGCCGCTGCCGCAAAACGAGAGCGGCGACGTTTCTCCCGCTCAAGCTAACCATATCCCCGCTGCTTCGCATCCACACATGGTTTCGTTTAGCGGGAGATGGGGAAGTTTTTTTTAGTCTTTAAGCTTGGCTAACGATAGTTGGGACGGCAGTATATGTGCTTTCGCGTTCAATAGAACATGCGACCCTTCGTGTGGTCATTGTGAAGGGTTCGCACGCGTCCACTGTGTCGCAGCCAATGTCTCATTTCTTCGATTCATCATCCGAATATAGAATGTTGATCGCACGTAATATATGGCGCATTCTAGTGGCGGGCAATCGTGGATGTCTTCATATCCAGTAATGTCACCGACATTTCAAGTGGCATCGTACGCGGCCCTGCTTCGTGCTTCGTTCCCAACCACACGAGTAAAAATATGCAGAAGTGGATCGTTTTGTTTGCTCACTTATTATGCACTCCACGGTCAAGTTCAATTTCGTATTTCTTTAAATATTGAAGACATCGTACTGCTATTCAGGCGAGTTGAAAGAATTTCGCAGTATTTTTGCGACATTTGGGTGTCGCGTATGATTGATTTCCTGCACACCGTATATCTGGATGTGTGTTAGGCATGTAGTAATGCGCTATAGCGTCAACACGATTTTCGCAAGACGGTGCACGTTTCTCGCAACAGTTGCACTTGGCGAATGCATTGTAGCTGTCGCAAATCAGCGTAAGTTTTTTTTTCTCTGTCTCTCTCTCTCTTTTTTTTTTTTTTTTGCCGTGCAGTAATACCTCAAAGTACCCTTGGCACCGAACATCGCTGTTTCAATCTCCTTATCCGGCAATAAAGCATTGCATGCCTGCCAAACCTTCTCCATGTATGACTGGAACAAGAATCAGCGTTTTATTCGTCGGAGAGAGAGATAGAGAGGATGTGCAGCAAGGCCAAGATGTCACCCTATAGCTTGCCATATATATCTCTGCTTTCTACTCCTATACTTGCGACTCCTGCGGGACCGATGGTCTCAGACAATTGCACACGTCCCGTGCAGCTGTGCTTGCTACAAAACCCAGCGATACCCTCTCCGGATGCTTCAGAACCAAGTGTACTCAATAGCATTTCCTGGAGCAAAGGTTATAGGACCATGAACATGTGCCTCGAAGGCGCAGAATGCAACGGACATGTTACTGAAGCATTTAATGTCGACAGATGTACGCGACCACCTGTAGACGACGCGATCCTCCAAGTGCGCGCGTACTTCTGCCCCTCTCTCTCTTTCATTCTGTCTCTGTTCTCGCCCCTTCATCCCTTCCTCCAGTTCAAGGTAGCAAACCGCCCGAGAGTCTTGTTAGCCTTCTTGTCTTTCATTGCTTCTCTCTGTGCCCGCTCAGTATGGCTGTCCCTATAGCTAGTTCTGCTATAATCCTGCGTATGATATACCTGCCTGGGCAAAAGCAAAGTGACGACTGATGGCGATGAAGTGTGGATATACGGTTACACGATGTTGTTAATCGCTAATTCCGCGCTTCTAGTCCAGTTGCTTGTAGTACAAAAGGCGGAACTGCCGTGAAGAGTATGGTGTGCTGTTTGTGTCAGGCAAAATGCTGAGGACGAAGACTTAAGCTGTGTACTTGCGTAATCGAAGATTTCAGTTGGTGCTCTTCTCCAACATGTGCACGACAAACGCTGACACACCCGTCCAAGTATTTCTGATGCCTGATAATGTTAAAAATTTGCACCAATGCCATTGATACGAATGAGCTGTACATAAAGCGTGCTGTTCGCGACAAAAACCGAATTTTGCGTGAGATATATGTTTGACAACGTTTAAGCTTCTAAGGAATACGGCAACTACATTTCTGTCTCACTTATCCATAAATATGTGTCGTCAATTGTTCATCAAGGAGCCTCCTGCAGAAGAAATGTGGTATAGCTCCCGATTTTAATACGTACAGAATTATGCGCTCTTTCATTCGTCGACAGTATCGAAAGGAGCATGCAGGTGATTAAACGCTCCTTTCGAGATGGTGAAAGGCCGTTATAAGATCCAGACAGCTGCGGTATCTATAAGCCCCCACAAGCAGATTAGGCGACCAATATTCCGTGAGTTACACTAGTCGAAGCGTCGGCAACCTTTTGAGCTGGAGGGCCGTGTTGCATGAAGCTGACACGGCGGGGGGCCGCATGATAAATTGGGGTCGGGAGGAAGGGCTTTGCAAGCAAAGATAAAAAAAAAATTTGGCGAATCGACAATGATGTACAAAACTGGAATAGAAATCAGATTGATTTAATACCGAAAGAGCTCCTTTGGAGGAGACATAGGAAGTTACAGTTTGCAGTCGGGACAGGAAGTGACAAGAGGAGAGGGGGGCTGTTCTGACGTCGGGCCAGGGACCGCATAATAGTGCCCCGCGGGGCCGCCGGTTGCCTACCCCTGCATTAGTCCATTTTCTCCTGGGCTTCGCACTGTTCCGAAGCTCATGCTGAGTATTGAAATATCTGGTAAGAATTCAAGAGCTGCCGGTTGTTTTCATAATACGGCACTCGAACGTTCGATGCGGAAGCGACGTCAGGGAGAAATGTGGGAAGAAAAAAGAATCGACATCTGCTATTCTGTTTCCGCGGGAAAAGTACTTTTTGTCACTGTGAATTGAAACTATTCACTGGGACTGTGCGAGACCACGTCGAATTACGACGGAGAAGATGACGACTGTTTAATTAAACGCATGCAAGGAGACGTTAACGCCTCGTACGGGCGCCGGCTGCTCCTCTGCTCCCGCGCGCAATATGTATAACTTGCTGCTTATGCCTGAGTAAGTATAACTAAGCAGCGCAAAGATACAGCATGGTTCAAGTAGCCACATGTAGACAGGTAGATACATACAACTTGAAAGGAGGAAAACATTGAGAAGAGCAAAACCACAGCAATGCAGCTATACAAATGCGCTCAAGAACGAGTTGCTATGAGTGGTTAATTCACAAGTCGTGCCACAGGCTACACGTTCATAAATAAAATTCACAGGTAGAACTCACAAGAGCAATGGCTGGTTTTTGGCTGGTTTATGTGGTTTAACGTTCCAAAGTGACTCAGGCTATGAAACACGCCCGTGCGAAGGGCTCCGGATAATGTAGACCACCTGGGGTTCTTCAACGTGCCCTGACATCGCACTGTACGCGGGCCTATAGCACTTCGCCTCCATCGAAATGCGTCCTCCGCGTCCGGGATTGAATCCACTTTTTTCGGGTCATCAGCAGAGGCACCTAACCACTGGGACTTACGAATGCAGTGATAATGCTAATTAATGTGGAATGCAAAAATTTATGAGGGCTGCCGGAACATTCCATGCACCATAAATATAGGACAATGAGTAAGCAAGAGCAAGTGTCTGAAATCATGGACTGGATGTTGCCGAAATTGTTGCATATACGCCACTGCTTATCCTTGGATAAGTGTAGAAAAGAAGCATAAAATATAAAATACAGCATTTCTTAGCTTGGCACAGATGAATGGCACAGATGGTTGGCACAGATGAAACACGCAGATGCCCATGTTCTTCACAGCCTTATGAAATTCTAATAATAGGATGGTATTCCGAAGTACGGTTAAAAGATAGCGTCAGAGGGGTGATCTTGGCTAACTGGATGTGTTTCGTAAAACGTCTTCCCACTGACAGACGTGAACACAAATAAGAGCGTACAGGATACGAAACGTTTGTCGGAAACTATATCCGAGAATGAAGATAAAGTTATTGATGACCAATGGTCGAAGATACGAAATTCTGCACATCAAACTACGGTCATTGCAATCGCAGAGTGCCCGCGGTCTGATGCGCTTGACAGCATTGGGGTAACAGGGAGAAATGGAATGCAGTGTTGTTATTTTAAAGGGGCCCTGCAACACTTTTTAACGTGGTCAGAAAACGCTGCGGATCTGTGCTCGAGGCTCCTGGGAAAATGTGAGCGGAATATTACAGCGCTGCAAGCGGCAGGAAATTCACAATTACGTTCCGAAAACGGCGGGGAAGCGCTCGCTCGTACCTCGAAAAATCACAAAATCAATGGGTATGTCACTGGAGGGGAGGAAACTGCCATTGGGTGATTTGAGCATTCTTGCGCTTCACAGTTACCGTGGCCTTCCGCCACGGGGTGCCGCCACGTGCCGGCGCCACGCTGTCTAGAACGCTACGATTACGCAGCTGCACTGGCGAGCTCGTGATCACACCGAAAGTTAGCCGGCGCGTTCAAGCAAACAAAAAAGAACAAAAAAATGGAGGACGCTTGAGCTTCGCCTTCAAGAGTAGATCGCGATAGCGTAATCGGGCCTCGTGCGCATCGCCTTCTGCACTGCTAGCCTGCTTCGGTTCTCGGTGCACGCCTCAACCGTGCCGTAAGGAAACGAACGACTGTGCGCGTTACATTGGCCGTTTCATAGTATCCTTCAATGCGTATTGCAAGCACAGTTGTTAGAGAGAGAGAGAGACTCTTTATTAGAAAAACAGATTTTTAAGTGCCACTACGCCATAAATATTCATTTTGCGAATCAGTGAAGGGTCCACTACGTGTCCGTAGGACAACACGCAAACCTACACAAGTGTTCACGTTTTCGATGGTTATGCTGCTGCTGATGATTAAGTATATCTGAGCGCTTTGTAATGGGTGGGCCTTTAAAACACCCTCTCGGCGCCTTGCGTGATTCTACGCTTCTGCCACGCAATATATGATGCATTAAGGAGACTCCTTCCACTACATGACGTTCATGTAGTGTTTTTTTTCCAAAGCAGTTTCAACAAACATGGTGGCTCTGTGGTAGAACACCTGCTTGCCATGCAGCCGGCCTGGGTTCGGTCCTAACTCGGACCCGGGAAATTTTTATGATTTATTTTATTTACATTTTTCTCGATGTTTCGGTCACGGACAAGAGGATGATTTTTCGCTCACAACCAATGACGCCCACGCCGACACCGACACTGACACTGACGCCGACGAAGGAATTTCTGCGAAACGAGGTCTTTAACGCTATCGCGTTAAAAATTAAGGCAGCTTCGCACTAGTGGTGCCAAGCCTGAAGGAAGCGCGGGGCTGGGTGCCCTTCATTGTTTCTTTTTATTTTTCTGTTTCTTTCTGCATCTCTTTAATTCCTTTTCTCTCTTCTCTCTATTTTTTATACGCCTTTGTTGTCTCTGCCTATTTCTTTCTTTCTCTGTCTATATAATTATTCTCGCTATTTCTTTCTCTTTATTTCTTTTTCTCTCTTTCTTTGATTCTCTATCTTTATTTCTTTTTTTATCTTTCTTGCCTTTCTTTCCCTCTATTTCTCTATTTGTCTCTCTTTTTATGCTATGCTTTACTTCCTCCCTTCCTCCTTTTCAGAAGAGCTTGTGTATGGGCTAGTAGGAACAGAATGGGTGATCAAGACAGTGCTGCAAAGTTCGAAAAGATGGCAGACAGGAAGGACACAGACGAAATGCGCCTAACAACTGATTTAATGAAACGCAAAGACTAAAAAAGGGGGGCTGGGATAAGACAAAGGAGAAGGCACTGTGGGCAAACCGCGCGTGAAGAAACATGAATGCTAACAATGAAGAAAACACGTGCATTATATCTTTGGAAATTTACGTTTACAGAATGCCATATCAGCATCCAAGATGAAACATGTACGGCGACTAAAGTTATCTTTGTTTCCCTAGAAATGCCACTGCCCTGTCTGTAAGTGCCAACGCCTCCTCTACTTTATCAATGCCAGCCAAATGCGCCCGTTCCAGCCGTTCACCACCCTCTCCTCTAGCCCTTTCCTACTCTCACCCATCGCCTAGCCTTCGCGTGTGCTTTGCGTTCATGGGGGAGAGCACTCGTGATGCAGTGCCTCACGACGGAAATTAGATGAAGTAATTTTTTGTTCAGTTGTGTGCAGATCCGTGGGGCGGCGTGTTGCATCCCTCGTGTTCACTATGTTGGCTGTCACGCTGGCTCTGTAAGAGACACGGTGTTTTGAGATAGCGCGTCTCCGTTCGTGGCGCTATGCGGGCAACCAATGGGGACGCGTCACTGCGACGCCGCAGTGCATGCGCTGCCTTTAAGAGGTGCCTCACGAGCGCTGTGAGGCGGCGGCGGCATTGCTTCGAGCTACAAAGAAGGAGTACGAAGGAACAAATCGGACAGACGCATGATATTGGAGAGGGAAAACGCGTCTATCGCATCTCCGCGCGAAAGTGCTCGGACGCACGTGTGACGCAAGCAGCCCTACCCAACATGTGGCGTCGCATCACGACCACTCCCTGAACTAAGGCGGACCGGCGGCTCCCATTGAGGGGCGAGCGTTTGCACTGGCATTGAATAAAATAGAGGAGGCGTTGGTAAGTGCTATAGCCGTCTTTGACTTTTCCCACCCCCATTTTTAGTCTTTTCGTTTCACTGAATCAGTTGCTAGATGCGCTTCGTCTGTGTCGTTCCTGCTTGCCATCTTTTAAACTTCGCAGCGCTGCTTTTATCATTCCTCCCTTTCCTCCTCCTCACCCTCATATCTATCCTTCTCACCCTTGACTTACCTTTCCTCTGACCCGTAGGTCGCGGGTTCGATCCCGGCCGCGGCGGTCGCATTTCGATGGAAGCGAAATGGTAGAGGCCCGTGTACTGTGCGATGCCAGTGCACCTTAAAGAACACCAGATGGTCAAAATTTCCGGAGCCCTCCACTACGGCGTCCCTCATAATCATATCGTGGTTTCGGGACGTAAAACCCCACATATTATGTACCATATTATTACCTTTCCCACTGCATTGCTATAATATATTATACAAGGCTATGCTATGCTCTGCTAGCCTGTCTGGATAGACGAGTGGTTACGACGCTGACCTTCGGATAGCGAATACGCGGGTTCAAAGCCCGCCACGCCAAAAATTTTTTTTTCGCCAATAATAGTTCGTTCTTCCTATCTATTTTTTTCTCTGTATTTTTCTATCTCTCTCTGTACTCGTCCTCTCGCCCATCCGAGTTATTGCATCACATGCCGGAAAAATCGGCGCTGCGGGAAGGCACGCTGGGCGGACATATCCCGGTAGCGAAGCAGAAGATGTAGAAGAGGAATGAGAGAGCGAGCGCCGGTTGAGTTAGTGCGTTGTATGCGCTAGAAAGGTAGGAGCCGTTCATAACGCGTTCGCAGGATAGTAATTTATGCGAACGCGTAACGGCATTACAAAAAGCAAAGCAGATTCGCTTGAAAAAAAAAAAGAGAAAACCAAGTGCTCAGGGTCATGACGCACGCTGACAAAGCTTCTTGTCCATTTGTCATCCGCCCTATGTAGCTTCCAGCGTGCTCGTCGGCACGAAAGGTGAGATAGAGAGAACTTAATTAGAACACCTGTCAATGAATGTCAGGAGAGAAGTCCACCTCCCCCGTCGCCCTTAGCCGTCGGCGGAATCTCTTGAGGCACGGCAGCAGCAAGGGCTTGACCGATAATGTCCTGCTGGATTTTAGGGTTTGGGCTGCGAAGCACAACCTCCCAGTATTCGAGAGTGCGCGAGCTATCATACTGAGTCGGACATGTCCACGCCATGTGGACCAAAGTTGCTACCTCATCACAAAATTTACCATTTGGCCTGAGTACTTCTGGAGGGGTTTGGAAAAAAGGGGTTTGGAAAAATCCCCGTCTGTAATTTTCTCCACATAACCTCCCTCTTTATTATTGAGCGTTCTCTCCACTCCCGGATAAATTTGGCTCTTTAGTCTGTTGTGTGCTGTGATTTCTTGGTATGGGGGGCATATACTTTCTTCTGTTTGTAATTTCGGTGACTTGGAAGGTTCAGG
Organism: Rhipicephalus appendiculatus; assembly: GCA_030522465.1. Taxonomy (NCBI): domain Eukaryota; kingdom Metazoa; phylum Arthropoda; class Arachnida; order Ixodida; family Ixodidae; genus Rhipicephalus; species Rhipicephalus appendiculatus. The sequence goes on from JALIZH010032513.1 coordinate 646,431, forward strand.
GGGTTGGCCGGTAAGACCTCGGGCGCCTAATGAGCCTCCTCGTTCCCTCTGTGTTCCCGGTGAGCAGGTGGCCAGACGATCAGAATCAGCTCTGTGGCTCCTCCTTCCCTGTTTGAAATACGGATGGAGGTCATATCATATTAATGATGATATGACCGCTTTTTATGGTCACAATATTTGCTTAAGTGAAACTGTATTGAGCATGGTACTCGGGGGGCATTATAGAATCCCCCATGTAACAATACTCTAGATGATTTTGCACAGGACTTCTGTAGCTGGCAACGTTGACATCTCAATGCCACAAAAAGCCTCTCTGTATGTTCAGTTGTTTCTAATTAATACTATAGCCTTTCTTGTCAGCTATTACTTTGGGTGTTGACGCTATGCTGATGGAGCTTGTGACAGCTCTAGCGGACTCTCGAGCGTCACTGCCCAGCAAGTGTTAACGTGTGATCGGGATCATAACACTACAGCTTCAGAAGATCAGCATCTCTTTCATGCATCTTAATTTACATGGCTGAGGCCACAGTAGACAAACGTTTGCAGTATACTCCAGGAAAAAACCGGAGACAGCGTTTAGCCCTGCGGTGAATGATACGTTCATTTTGCTTGTTTCCAGCGTGCAGAAGTCATTACACTGGTGCTCCCTTGTATATTTACTCAATGAAGCGGATCGTAAAAGCTATGAAGCAAAATTTATTTCTATTATATCCTCGACATGGGTTTGTTACGAAATCCAGCAAAGCCTTTTTTTTTTTTTTCTGCAGAGATGCTGAACTGGCGCCGAATGAATACATATTTTCGTCCGTAAGTGCTGCTTGTCACTGGCCGACCCCGTTCTCAAAAAGTCACAGTTTCGCCGCAAGGGCGAATCAATGAATGCGATAGCAAGAAATTGGAATGTCACACGAAGATCGATGATAAGCTCGATACTTGAAGCTTCCCGCTGAAGGACGAAAAAAGGATTCTTGAAAAGTACGCGTAGGTATACAAAGGAGAAGCGTGAACTAACAACTATCACAGTTGTTACGCCTTTATGTTTGAGCAACGCGCTTAAAGCGCCGACAACGCAGAACCCGACGCTCTTAGATATTTCTTCTTTTAAAGTGCGGCGCGCGGAATGACCTCTCTGCGTCTACTGCCGCGCGGGGGGCGTCCGACGCAAGGTGTGGGTGGCTTTATTTTCTTTTTTTCGTTCCACATCACGAGTGGGTACAGAAAGGGGCCCCTTTTTTGTGCGCGTCTCAAGGGCAGTTTTCAAACTGAAAGAAAATGTTGGAGCGTTGCGTGATAGAAAACACGCTCAAGCTCCTGCGAGATCTGCATACCGCCAGCCGTAAATGATGTCTATAAACAGCTTGCCGTTATTATTGTGCCTGCGCATGCATGGCGTGTGGCCGAGTGCACTAACGCAGCGTGCTGTGGAGCGAGGGGTCCGCCACGGTGGATCAGTGGCTAAGGTACTCGGCTGCTGATCCGAAGGTCGCGCGTTCGATCCCGGCCGCGGCGGTCGCATTTCGGTGGAGGAGAACTGGTAGAGGCCCGTGTACTGTGCGATGTCAGTGCACGTTAAAGAACACCAGATGGTTAAAATTTCCGGAGCCCTCCACTACGGCGTCTCTCATAATCAAATCGTGGTTTTGGGACGTAAAACCCCACATATTATGTGGAGCGAGGGGTCGCTGGTTCGAATCCCCGGTTGGGCGCCTTGGTATTTTTTTCCTCTGAATTATTTTTTCTTTGTGCCTTTTTTATATATATACATACATATACATATCCGGGGCATGACGGCGACGGCAAAAATCAGCCGAGAGTGTCCATATAATTGCTATCGCAATAAAACCCAAAGCTCGGAGGAAAACACTGAGTGTGAGCTATGAAAAACACCGAGATCAAGAAAGTAAAAATTATGAAGACTTTGCATCCTGCGGAGTGTTGAGTGTTGGCAGAGGCAAGCGTGCAGATGAAACAGTCTATAATCTCTAATTATCTTACGTAGAATTCGAAAGTCAGCACAGCTGAGCAGTTCAGGGCTGGCTATGATAGCATGAACAAGCTTGAAAAGATACAGCGGATCAGCGCGATATTGTCGGCATTAAGCGAGGGCAATGATAATAGTCCAATAGTGTTGGAACGATATTCAGAGTCCTTTCTAGCGAAGTGTTCGATATATAAGCTTAGAAATTTTACCTGGGATTGAATGGTGTTACTGCTAGGCTTAGAAATGTAATTGCAAATTACAGACGCGTATTCGAATTGAGGAAAATATATTACGCTGAACAATTTGCTTAAGGGCATAGAAGAAATGTATTATTTAGATATTCTGCAAACGGAGCCCAGAGAACGAAGACCCCGCAAATCAACGCATTTAGTGTAATCAGAAAAGTGAAAGGTGCTATTAAATAAAACACCGAGATCATTGATCTCCCAATAACGCGACACAAATAACGAGACAGAAATGACGGACTATGAAAATGACATACTAGAAGTTCTGCGAGTGAAACTCATGAATTTCTGTCTTAGCAGTATTCAGGGAGGGGCTGTCGCTCTTGCACCATTAAGAAAAAGAAAATAAATCTGCATTTGATTTCCAGAAAATTCAGCAAAAAAAAAAAGTCACAGTTTCGCCCCTAGGGCGAAGCATTGAATGCGATAGCAAGAAATTAGTTTGTCACGCGAAGAACGACAAACAGCTCGATACTTGCAACGCGCCGCTGCAGCACAAAGAAGGACGCTCGAAAAGAACGCATAGGTATACACAGGACAAGCGTGAACTAACAACTGTCGCAGGTGTTACGTGTTTGTATTTGAGCAACGCGCTGCGAGTGTCCACAATGCAGAAGCCGACGCTGTTCTTGTTGTTGCCTCTGACATGGCTCATACCCACTCAGGGGGGATTGGCCAAGGATTGATTATATGATTATATGACTTTTCGACGCCGTTTGATACTTCTTTTTCTTTTAAACTGCGGCATGTGGAATTACCCCTCTGCGTCTCCTGCCACGCGGTGGCGTCTGACGCCAAGCTCGCCGTTATATCGCTGGCACGAGCATGGCGTGTGGCTGTGTTGGCTAGCGGAGCAGGCTGCGGAGCGAGGGGTCGCTGGTTCGAATCCCCGGTGAGGTGGTTTGGAATTTTTTTCTACTGATTTATTTTTCTTTGTGCCTTTTTTATATAGACACATACATATACATATTCGGGACATGACGGTGTCGACAGACGGCGACGGCAAAAATCAGCCGAGAGTGTCCATATAATTGCTATCGCAATAAAAGAATCTCTGATGTCAAATTTATTGAGCATACAGTGTGGTAAAGAAATTTAGCGCGAAAACAAGTTTGGGAATACGGGTCCTGGATATGTTTTTGGCCTTGCTGACGACCTGCTAGGATAAGTTAGAGAAATAAATACCCCTAGGCTAGCGCTTATTTATATTGTCTTTGAGCATATTAAGAACTCGAAAGTAAGTTAGAGTCACTTTTGTTCTGATGATTCTACTGCATCAAAATCATGTGCCACTGGTGTGTTGAAAGCTTTATTAAGTATTAACATCTCTTCCCAATATTCGCCATCAAACTAAGGGTATACTACTAGTGCGAGGACACATGGACAAGAAAGAGGACGACACACTGCGCTGAAGTAGTATACTATTAGCATACTGTCATGAATTTTCAACAAGCCCAAGCCGCCACCCTTGTAAACTAAGGGTATTTAGGCAGACCAGTCAGCTGGGGCTTTTATCACACGTGAAAGTTTACAAATGTTTAGTTATCGTTGTATACGTATGAAGACGTCTATGCACGCGTTTTACGCTTATGTGGATATGCAGATGGCATATTGAAGTGGATACTGTACGCGTACTTTGTACTGCTGTTTCAACAAGTTCATGTTACTTGAAGCCAGCGATGCGGTTGACTGAGTCATATAAAGGGTGTTTTTTTTTTTTAGGCAATACATGTTTCGTGTAAAAATGCCATGACAGCCAGGCACATGTCGCCTTCGCACACAAAATCTACGTCTAGGCGGAAATACTTTTCCGCACCTAAAGCTACATTGAAATGAGCAATTAACAAAACTCGTTGATTAACTTCTTAGCTTCTTTGTTTAAGGGCAGTTGTTTATATGAAAAAAGTTGTCGGACGCGACAATTAACGACATACACATTTTCTAGAAATCCTGGAAACGACGCGTAGTTTGAGATATTAATCATGGAAATTCAAGGCCTCGATCGAGGCGATATCGAAACTGAGTGCGCTGGGCGCGAAGGAGATGTCACCGCTGTGTTACGTCAGACAGACCGTCATTTCACGTGACCAATTTTGCAAACAAAGAAACAAAAAAAAAAAGAAAGAAAGAAAAGCACGTCACAGCCGAGTATGGTCAGGAAAAACTACAAGTCATGTGAAATACACAAGTGGACTGCCTATTCTTTGCGATCGGTGTGTATAGTGCTTATGGCGCATTGACACTTGAGAAGCGAAGCAAAAACGAAAACACCAGAGCGGCCGGAAAACCACGTCCGTGCGCGTCGAAAACGTTCACATTCCTTCTGTCCCTCGTATACATGCCACCGCCGCCGCCGCGGCCTGCGCCACTTTGAGAATTCATTCCATTTGGCCCGTTTCCGGAGCATTAAATTTCGTACCGAATTCTAGTTATGCATGCAAAGCACTGAAAAGAAACACCTTGCACCTTTTCAAACGTTGTTTCGGGAGATACACCAGCAGAACCGGCACGAGCGGACAAACCGGCAGCGGCGGACTCAGCCGGCTGCGCAATAGCGAGACACGTTGGGGCATGCCGACTCGCTGCTGCTGCACCTTCATCTACTTCCAGTGTTCTCGCCGATCGTAATCCAAACCAAGCTCTCGATGAACGCGTCCTTGTCGAGGCCGTGAGTTTTGCCGTGCTGCACGGGTAGTTTGCAATTGCACCGATGCGAGCCACCTCCTACGCCTTTATTGCCGCCATGTTGAATTTGCGGCCGGTTGTTTACGTCACGTGGTTTGAGCTAGTGCAGCCAAAGCCGTGAAGCGGAAGGGCGATCCGCTATCGCGTGGCGGAAAAATCGGCCTCGGACGGATTTTTTCGCGTCGGCCTCGCGGCGTGATTTTCCGGCCGCTTAGGCGGCGAAGCGAGTGAATTTCAGGTGAGTTTCGCCGCTTTCGCTCCCTTCGAGGCCAAGTGTGAACGCGCCTACTGGAGACGCGTCGCCTGTGCTTTCGCGCGAATGGGATTTGGATATATACGATGATGGCGGACGTGACGGTGATCGTCGCGCCCGCCACCGCCGTCATGTGGACAATCTTGCATGGACCAATCACGTGGCGGCGTCAGGGGCTGGCTGGCTGGCTGGTCGCAGAATCTGGCCGGCCGGAGCTGTAGGTGTCCCAGTTCTTTTCTTTCCGTCGTCTACGACGCAAGATAATCGCTTGAAAGTTTTCAAACTGCGATTCACGATAGCACTGTTGAAACTTCGGAACGTTCCAGCTTCCAAACGGAAGGCGACAAAGGCGTTGCTGAAGTTTCTGCGGTCAACAGGACTCGCTAAACGGCTATGACACTCCTGTGCTCGAGTGTGTGTGCGTGCGGTTTATTTTATTATTTTTTTTTCTACCTCTTTTCTATCTCTTTTTTATACATTTTCTCACTTTCCTTCCTTATCTTTCTATTCCCCCTTACCCCTTCCCCAGTGCAGGGTAGCAAACCGAAAATTTTCTTCAGGTTAACCTGCCTTTCACTTAACCTCTCGCTCTCTCACATCACATTCAACAGGGCCTGTTGAAGGTGATGTTGGACACTGAGCCCTCGGAAAGTACGCCCGCTGCGCTTGAGCAACACGAGTACAACTGACTGCGCAAGTGATGACGCGCAGCACGTCGAATAAACCAACGTTTTTAGAACCAATTCAGTTTCGCAGCTCCGATCGCGAGACGGCACACGCGGCAGACGCGTGAACTTACGGCGCTGCAGTTCCATTTTGCTTCACTTGCCGTGGCCCCCCGGGATCGGCTAGGACAACGCACCGTTGTTCTCTATAGAGAGTTTTAGTATAGCGGGAAACGCTTACGTGAGCGTTAGCGTGAGTCTCAACGCAAACGCTAAAACGGAACGCGCTGCGTGGCAAACAGTGGTCTTTTAGTACAGCGGGAGGCATTCCCGCTAACGCTAACGCGAGCGCATACGGCGCCATCTAGACAAAAATACTAAATTCACTGTAGAATCCACAAGTGCACCACTAACTCGAGCTTCAGGATCCGAAGTCACCACTGCTGCGTCTCCGCGCCGCATTTGGTTCAGTGTTGTGTCTGGCGGCCCGAAACACATCACTTTCTTTCGACATATACCGCAATGGAGTATTCTTCAAGACCCTGTAACCTGTCTCGGATTGACATGTGGCCGTCTTTGCCTGATCTTGGAAACAGGTGAATGAATACAGCGTCGCCATCTGTGCGCGGCTACCAAAAACATGAGCGAACCTCGTAAACAAATTTTGTTAGGCCTAGTACACCGCTAATCGACAACGTATCTCGAAAACAGAGCTATTTTATCGGCAGTAAACGGCTGGCGAAGCCTCATTACTCAAATCTAAATCAAATACGAGAATTATTTGGGAGTGAATGAGCTTAATAATGCAGGCCGATGACTAGAAAGATTCGAAGTGGACGGCTCTCGCTTCAACAGGCACCGCCATCTTGCCCTACGTACGTAATCTCTTGCGTGCGTTTGCGTTGAACGCTATATTCCAGAAATAGCGTACGTACGTAAGAGCTCGGGCTACGTTTACGTTCTGCGCATGCTCAGTAGACAATATATTAGTTCTTGCGTATAAATTTTTAAAAAAAAAGCAAGGGGGTACGGTCAGGCCATCCGGGCCGCTCCTCTGTATTTAGTGGCAATGATGGCACATGCAATGCTTCAAAAATATGCATGGTAAGACAATACGCGCGCAAAGCATCCCAACAAGGGCTACATTGTACGCTCCAGCCAATGGTGTAGCCAGGGGTGGTAGACCAAGCCTGTGCCCGCTTCCCCCCTCCCCCAGAAATTTTTTTTCGGCCATGGAATACAGAGCACAAAATGACACTCGACCACACTTACCTGCCCGGTCCCCACGTCGGATCAAATGCGTGCCCCCCTTCCCTAAACAAATTTCTACCTACGCCACTGGCTCCAGCACAATCCGTCCGTTCGCTGAGAATCAATTACACTCACGAGTACCTGTCTACCATTAATTGTTATCGCAATGCAATAAACCTAATAATGGTGTCAACAGCAGCGCAAGCATACCCGAGTAGCCGCGATCGATGCAGCTTTGAAGCGCGTACACGAAGCCGGTTTGTCTGTGCCTGCAAGCACACGGCGCGAAAACTTTCTCGTTCCGGCATGACACAAAAGAGTGTGCTCTGGTGAGTGCCGATGCTGTCGCATACCGCATCTATTAAAAACGGCGAACGTAAACACGGTATCAGTCGTAAGTAGCAGCCGGAGCAACGGAACGATCTGCCGCTTCTCTTCGGCCGCGAAGAAATCTAATAACATGGGGGGTTAGTTTCCCGCAAACCTTTTTTCAGTGTCTCAATTTCCTCAATCTGAGCAACACGGCACACGAAAATATCTCGAAATTGCCGCTGCTATGAGCCGCCACACGTCGACACGTACGCTCTAGTATGCACATGCGGAGAGCTCCTAGCCTTCAACATGGCGGAAATGCGTACGGCGGCCGCTAGATGGCAGCAGATTTTGCATAAGGTCTATACGTGACACTCTCGCGAGATCTCGAATGAAAGAGCAGCCAGATTGCAAGATGGCACAGAACGTAAAAACGTGGATCCAATGATTCAGCTTGACTTGGATGCCAGTGGCCGTTATAACGGCCGCTACCGCAAGATGGCGATAAGAAGCACTCAAAAGCTCTCATTTCACATATGATACATCTGGTTGAACGAAACGCATGTTGGTACGGTCGATACGGTAAACTAAAAGTGTTGCTGAGCGCTTCGCTTGCAGCGTACGCAACGTGTCATGCTGCGTACGTGGGCTTGTTGCGTACGCCCAACTAAAAGTGTCTAGTGTGGAGCCCGCAACGCTAACGCTAACGCTAAATCCTTGCGTTTGCTGTTTCCCGCTATACTATTTCCGTTGCTCTCACCTGCCGCCGCCGCGAGCTGAGACGCGGGAGGAGTAGCCGCTTGCGACGCTTTGCGCGTTTATCCGTGCTCGCTTTCTCCTTACTCCGTGCGGGATTGTTTGCGACCGGTGATCGCTAGGGAAGCAGTTCTTTCAATTTAGCGCGTGTGAAAAGGGCACAGCTGAAGAATGCCATCGTAGCCGCACATGTAGCACGAGCGGCTACGAAAGAAACACCGGTCATCACTTCTTCGAATCAGGGCAGGGACTTGTAAGAAATATCTTGAGATTCTGAGCGCCGATCGCACCAGAATCGTGAAGATGGGAACTAACTTCACTACAAGTCGCCTAACCGAGCTTAGGAGTTAAGGCCAAACCTCATAAGCGCGAAAATGCACGCGACAGCGACGAGCGACGCTGTGAGCGACGAAAAGGGTCGTTCGCGCGACGTGTCGCCTGGTCATTTTCGCGCGATCGCTCGGTTTTTCAGATTTGGAAACCGTCGCCCATCGCTCGGAAGTGCTGTCACCAGAACAGGATGTACATCAGTGACGTACTGCCGGTTGTCTCCGCGTGCTTTTCGACGCGCTCAAAATCATGGCCAACGGCGACGAGCGCACCGCGTACAATGAATGTTTATGCACGTGCATATGAAAAAAGGGCTGCAATGCAATAATAAACACCTTCCGTTCGATTATGCATCAACACATTTTATTTTTACATTGCATACCGCTGACTACGCGGCACTTTTGGTACAAGTAGACGGCCTCATGCCAGCAACAGTGGAGTTCGCTCGCCGAAGCCGTCGCGTGAATGAGGTTTGCCCGCGCAAGCGACCGTTCGCGCGAAGACAATCTACGTCGCGTCGCTCGTCGCTGTCGCGTGCATTTTCGCGCTTATGGGGTTTGGCCTTTAGGTTATACAAGTGAGGTACCTTCATCAGTCGTAGTTCGGGTTGTACGCCTTTCTCAAGAAACCAAAAGTTATTCGCCGGAAAATTGACGGCGGTTCTCCGTTTTACGACTTGTTTAGGATGACAAATCTAAGTACATGCGCAGTAGCATTTTCGCTTCCGTAGAGAAGGCGACCGCCGGAGTCGTGATCGATCCCGCAACCTTCGGGTCGGCAGCCGAGCGCCGTAATCACTGTTCCGCCGTGGCGGCTAAACACAGGTTGCCGGCAACTGAATATCTACCTTGTTTCCTATTTCGGCCGTTTATAATAGCTCTACCTATCTGATTGCTAAACTGTACACGACAAGTAACAGGATATAAGTAAACCAGTTGCGAGTTCGAACGATATTTGTTGTCATTAGGGGCTTTTAGCTTGTACGTATACTTTTTAACGTTACCGTGTTACCGGAATACCGGATTGCGTTTACCGTGTTACCGGAACGCATGTTTTAGGAAAGTTCTAGCTCCCATACGTAAACGTTTACGTACTTACGTAAACGTGTACCTTCACCTTTGCGCAAACCACTAAATTGCGATGATAACTGCATTTAAACTACATTTAATTTAGATAAGATTGAATCACCACTGCGGCAATATCATAAAAAAGGTTTTTTAGCTTGTAAAGTATCCCAATGTACGCGAAGAAGTATCAATATACCAGGTTACCGGACGATGGTGTCGACATCTTGTGACGATTTGTGCAACCATAGTCATGGACACGTTTGTTTTCGCCTAGCGTTTTTGAGGGAAGAAATGATTAAAAAGGCAACTCATTGGTAGTTATGCCACTGCAAGGCATTCACATCAGAAGTAGAATGCACGATGTTTCTGCAATACCAACTCTGTGCTTGCCTGGTACATCTTAGCCCCGCTAGATGGCGCCACCTATCCAGCATGTCAGGCATGTCAGGCAGTGTTGCCATTTTAGCGATTTTGTCGCTAGATTTAGCGACTTTGTACCCTATTTAGCGGCCGACTTTTTTAATTTAGCGACCAGCGACTTTTTTAGCGGAATGTTTTGAGGTTTTGGCGACAATTTAGCGTCTTCAGTTTTTTGGAATAATTCTGGCATTTCGAAGTGGCAAACTCATACCGCCTTCAAATAATAAAAGAAAACTGTTTTTCACTAAGTACACCAGAGGGCATCACATGCTGGTTCACTCATCATCGTCATGCCAACCCATGATGCCCACGGGCCACCACAGTTTCTTCGTAGTTTTTTGCCATCTCTGGCCTCGTGGCGCTCACGTTTCTGACGCAGAAATGCCGAAAGTCAAGTACAGTCAGAAGTTCAGAGATGAATGGCTCAAGGATCCAATCCTATGCAAGTGGCTGGTTTGCAAGACAAAGCAGGACGGGACTAAAGTAGCCGAATGCAAATATTGCAGATGTGAACTTGGAACCAAGTACTCCGATCTCGGAAAGCACCGACTCACGGAGAAACACAAAGCCGCCGCAGCATCCACGGCAGCGACGCAGTCACAGATCACCTTTTCGAAGGCGGCGACCTCTTCATCAAACGTGGCTGAAGGTACTGTAGCACTTTTCGTTGCCGAACATTGCAGCATTGCCACTGCCGATCATTTGTCCGGTGTGATCAAAAAGTCGTTCTCGGACAGCCATACTGCAAGTAACTACCGCATGAAACGTACTAAGTGCGCTTCGTTGTTGAAGAATGTGCTCTACCCGCATTTCAAGAACGACCTTGCTGCGGACATTGGGCGCAACAAGTTCAGTGTCATCATCGACGAGTCGACTGACGTGAGTGTGAGCAAACTTCTGTCTATCGCCATCATCTACTACAGCACAGCGAAAGCGAAAATAGTGACTAGCTTCCTTTCTCTCTGTGTCCTTGAAGCATGCACTGCCGGCGGTATAGTTGAAGGCATCAAGCACACTTTAAATGAGTTCAAGATTGACTTGAACAACATCGTTGGCATCGGAACAGACAATGCAAGTGTTATGACGGGAGTAAATAATGGGGTATATCAGAAGTTAAAAGCAGAAGTGCCGAATCTGATCCTTGTACGCTGCGTCTGTCACTCCTTACAGTTGGCCATTTCCGCCGCTGTGGCAGACTGCCTCCCTCGAAGCCTTGAGTACCTTGTCAGTGAGACATACAACTGGTTTGCAAGGTCAGCTTCACGGCAGCTTGCCTACAAGAGGCTGTATACAGTGAAACCTCGGTGATACGAATCTCAGGGGACCACTAAAAATATTCGTATCATCCGAAATTCGTATCATCAGAAAGCATAAAAAATTTGCTTGCGACAAAAGAAAGCTCGCGTACATTTTCATTTATTGTTTTTCAGGGCCGCAGCAACCTAAGGAAGAACTCTGAATGATTGTCAGTTAAGTTTTTAAATGTCCGCAATCACACCGGTACTCGTAAATATACGGTGCTCGTAAAACACGCGCGTGTTTAATTGATGAACCAGGTGCGTTGTGACCCGCGACAGCAGTAGCCCCTTCCAAATTTTTGTATGCTTTTCGCATGACACCGAATTACTGCGGTGAAAGTAACGGAAGAAGTGCTTTGACGCGATAGATCAAGGCCACAAAATTACAGAACCATGGTGCTGTGTTATGATTTTGTTATCGCGAAAGTGTTGGGGACGTTTTTTTGGGAGATTTACGGCCCTGATCGCACCAATACGACCTCAACAGTCGCGCATGTTGACGTTTTGAGGCCTGACTCCTTCGTCAAGACAGTCCTCGCCTTCTTTCGGTCCTCGTTCACCTTTCATAGGATGTCTGATGCACGAGGCAGGCACGTGCAAACACAGTACAACGACAGCAGCCCGCGTCGACGCGTTAGAAAAAAAAGCATGGCGCCAATGCCCTCTGTAATCTAAACGCGAAGGCACACGGAGGCACATTAGAGCCTCAGAGATTCGCGCACACAATCCCGGAGGCCGTGACGCGTCTCTGAAGGTTTATTCTGACCGTAAGAAAGAAAATATATTTCTTACACCGTGATTCTGACGATTTGGCTCTGCGGCGCGCATGCCCGCTCTTGCGTTGCCGCTCTCGCACGTGCTTGGCGCGTCTTCCTTGACAGCGCGGACAGCACCTCTTCGTACCCTGGGCGGTAGCGTACGTTCGTATCAAACGTTCCGGGGTGAAAATCGGTTCGTAACAACCGTACTCCATTACATTGCAGGCCAATGGGCCTTGGCCGGGACTAAAGAAAAATTCGTATCACCCCGAAATTCGTATGAGCCGTGTTCGTATCACCGAGGTGTCACTGTAACTCGCTAAACAACGGAGAAGACCCACTGAAGATTGTACAGGCATGCTCTACACGCTGGCTGTCAATCGAACCGGCTGTCACAAGAATTGTTGACCAGTGGCTGGAGCTGAAAACTCACTTTGAAATTGCGAGATCGAGTGAGAGGTGTTACAACGCCGAAATGCTACATGCAATGTATGCTGATGACGCCAACTTGGCATACCTACTTTTCTTGAAGCCTGTTCTTGCCGAAGTTCAAGCAGTGAACAAGTCATTTGAAGCAAAGGATGCTGACCAGACGAAGCTGCTGCAGGATCTCGAGCGCCTCCTGGTTATCTCTGATACAAAAGGTCGTCCTTCCGACAACAAGGATCTCCATTTTAATCACAAATCTAGAAGACCACTTGGATCCTCAGCCTTATCTCGGTTACCTTTTCGAGACTCACGTGAAGGAAATGCAGAAGAAGGGTTTTCTTCCCCAGGATGAAGACGCACTGCGGAAACGGTGCATCAAGTTTGTTGTTTCACTTGTGCAGCAAGTACGCCAAAGGCTACCCGACAACGTAGACACCCTAAGCAAAGTAGCACAGCTGTCAGTTAAGAAGGCGTTGTGTGCAGTAAAGCCATCGCTTATTCCACTGCTCGAGTCAATGGGGCTGGATGCTTCCGAGATCCAAGAAATCGAGAACCAGTGGAAGGCGATTACGAGTGTGACGTGGTCGAAGACAAATGCCACAGAAGATTTATGGAGCGAGGTCAACGCATACCAAGACGCAAGCGGACAAAACCCATTTGGTGCTCTAGCTAAGTTCGCATTGACAATGCTTGTGATGCCGTACTCGAATGCGGAAGTTGAGCGCTCTTTCAGCGAACTCAACCTGGTGAAGACCAAGCTCCGGAACAGGATGGCTCCCATGATGGCAAATGCCATCATTACAATAAGAGCAGGCCTTAAAAGACACCAGAAGACATGTTTTGAGTATGAACTGCCAGAAGAAGTTGTGCGTCAGATTGGTTGTGCTCAAGTCTACAAGAGCGCCAGCGAACCTTCAAGTTTGGTTGCTGATGATACTGTCGAGGAAGATTGCATTTTGGATGAAGCATTGCTGGAGCCGATAGCTTGTGGCGTTTTTCTGCCATGATGTAACTAGACAGGCAGCAACTTCTCATGGCCTTGAACGTCTTGGTATTTGTAATCACATTCCGTCTATTTTTGAAAAATAACACAATAAAAATGTTTGCGCGAAGTGTGGCGTGTGACTTTGGAAAACGTGCTAGGATAAACAGATAACTTGCCGCCCGAGGTAAAAACAGTCAAGGAAAACAATGCTTTAGTGTTTTAATGGGGGTTGGTAGCCATACGTCTTTCGGTGGGATAGCATATTGATGCCTAAACAGGAGGAAGTGATGATATATGGCGTGCACGGGTAATTCATGCACCCTGAAGACTGTCGAGTTTGTGAAGCAGAGTTCAAAGAGCCCGACTCACCAAACCACACTGCAAAAGCCAAGCATGCGAGGCAATTTGTATTGTGTTGCGCTAGTGTGCTTAAAGTTATATTTCCTTGACGTGCGACCTTGTTTATAGGACGCTTTTAGCGATTCGTTAAAAGCTAGCGTCGTCACTTTCGTCTGATGGCGGGGCTCATATTCCGTCGCACTGCAAGGAGGGTGACAGCCACCCTAAATTTAATAACGCCCGCGTCTTTCGCCTCGCCGAAGAGAGGAGGCAACGTGACTTCAAGGCGGCGGAAGTCATGTATGCAGTGCTGGGCACACTTGTTTACATGGCATCTGCGCTGTTCACTGAAAAAATAATTGTTTTTGCTATGCCACAGGTAGGGTTTTTTTTTTTCGGATGTGTGCGAGATAAAGGATCGCTCGTAGGAAAAAAAAAGTGACCCTTCTGAAATTAATGCTCGCCGTTTTGTCCATGTCTTCCTTGTGCTTTATTTCTTCTTAGATCAACAGTCGCGGCAGCTCTGTGGCTATGGTGCTTGGTTGCTTACCTGAAAGACGCGGGTTCGATCCAGACGTGGCGTTCGCATTTCGATAGAGGCCAAATTCTAGCTGCCCTAGTGCTGTGCGATCTCAGTACAGGTTAAAGAACACCATGGAGGTGGTCGAAGTTATCCGGAGCCCTCAACTATACGCGTTTCTCATAGCCTGACTCGCTCTGGGACGTTATAAAGCCACATGAACCAACCAACCATGCCATAGTAAGCTTGCGTTTTATGACCTTCTAGCGGGAGGATACATCAGTGATCACGGTTGTTGTCTTTGAATATTCGCGATGGGATATACGAGGTGAATTGGAGAAACATGGGAGGGGCCATTGCCCTGCAGTTGGCGTAATCGCGTTGATAATGATTACGAGGAGAGGCAATCGTTTTCTTGTAGGTTCAGTGGTAAGTTTGCTCTTACTTGGACATCCATCTTTTCTACCTGGGGCGTAGGCAGAAATTTATTTCACGGGGGGAGGGGGGGGGGGTGGAGGCGCCCGCTTGATATGAAGTTGACGCAGGCCAGGCAAATGGGGCCCAGTGTCATTTTGTGCTTTGTATTTTATGGCAAAAAAAAAAATTCAGGGGGACGGAGGGCACGGGACCGGTGTGCCACCCCCTGGCTACGTACGTCACTGTTTTCAACATATATTACATCATGGAAACATATACCGCAGTTCTCTTAGCTCGTCAACAATGGAGCTGTGTTATCGCTTTCTTGTACTCTCAAGCAGCACGCAGCGACTACATCAGAGACAAGATTTCCTGATAAAAAAAATTAACGTCTGGGGTCTTAAGCACCATAACCGCGTTATAATTATGAAGCACATAATTATAACACGGCACGTAGTAGAGGACTCTGGAGTAATTTTGAAGAGCTGGAGTTCTTCAAGGCGCACCTATATAAACGAGTGCTTATCCTTTTGGCCCTCATTGAGAGGCGCTATCCGTGGCTGGGAATCGAACCCGCATCCTCTAGCTGTGTTAGCAGCGCGACATCTTAGCCGCTATGCTACCACGGCGGATGATTTTCTAAAAAACCTCCACACGTTCCCCCCCCTATACAAATAATGACCAGTACAATTATTCTCGAATGGAATCCGGGTGATTCCAAAGTACTGCAAGCACACGACGGCACACGTATGCAGAGCAACCGGGCACCACACGCAGATCACCTGATCGAGACTTATCTGGAGCGTTTGCGACTTGCCTATTTCACTCCGTACAATATTGTCACTGAATTCGTCATTGCCTACCCATCTGAAGCTGTTTTCCCTAGCGGAGACTTCAGAGTAATACTTATAAGGGCACATTTTTGGGCAAGTTGGTGATCACATAATACTTATAGTCATGTCGGCCTGTACCAACCCGTTAATTCGACATTACGCTCACAGGTGTGTTCTCACGGTAATGAATACGCGTCCTTATATCACCCACTGATGACATGAACTCATACACTCAACCTCTCGATCATTCTCAACCCCACCATTTTTTAATGGAAAGCAGCTTTGGCCAGTTCTGATCCAAGCAAATGGTTCCCGCTGACCGGAGGAGAGGCACTGTAGGCGATTGCTGCTGCAGAGCTTCTGGACCAAGCAGCTTGCATTTATTCATTGTGGCGCTTACATTTACTCTTAGCTTGTAAAACCTAAACTATAAAACATTTTAAACGGCTGACGCCTTCTATTACGAACAGTTCTAACGTAAACGTTTTCTAGTGAATATAGCCCCAGTTGCTCATGGGTCGAATGGGTTATCAGGAAGTAAGCAGCGAGTACTACTTTGTCAAGTGCACTTTATCTCATCGGGGCACGTCTTTGACGTGAATGCACCACTAATTCAGAAAAATAATGACTGTCTATACCTTGATATATGCAGTATTACACGACAGTTTTTCAAAAAAAAAATCTTTCCAGGTAGTTTGTAATTCAAGGATTAGCGTTGAAAACTCACAAGGCATGTTTTAAGTCTGCATGAATTGACTTTTGCTCACTGACTTTCAATTTGTGTAAACAAATACTGCAACGAACGCGTCGGCCCATTTAAGGTCTCACGTTAATTGCAGGAGCGAATAACCATACTAAGTTACAGAGATTTGTCTTACTTAACGTTGGAGCACCCTACAAGTCTTGTTGTCATCTTTTCCCTGGGCAGGGACATTGTTGTGGCGGGACACCAACTACTCGGCGCCGCCCGTATTCCTTTCCTCGCGGCTCTCTTACACATTAACCCTTTGTTGCATGCTGTCCACTACAGTGGACAAATTTTTGGAATTTTTGGAGCAGCTGTGGTGCCTCTTGTACGCGCATGCGCATATTGGTAACTAAAGTGGACCAAAAGAGTTTTCATTCACCGCATTAGATGGCGCCACGATCCCGCGCTTTTTCCTGAACTCTTGTTCAAGATGGCAGACTCCTACTTTGGCGGATAAGTCAAGTTCTTCACGTTTTTTTTTTTTATGACACAGATGAAATCGCGATTTGGTATGTTTATTGAATGCATGCCATAGAAGAAGGATTCGTAGACAAGAGCTGTAAATATTGTGGCATAGCGAAGTGAAGATAATTTTTCAGAACAAGTTTTGAAATATGTCCACTGTAGTGGACACCATGCATGGCGGGGACGCAGCTGTGGTGCGTCGGAGACTCGCATATGCATATTGGTAACTAAAGTGGACAAAAAGGGTTTTCATTCGCCGTGCTAGATCGCGCCACTGTCCCACGCTTTTTCCTGCACTTTTGTTCAAGTTGGCAGACTCCTACTTTGGCGGGTAATTCAAGTTCTTCACTTTGTTTGTTTCTTATAAAACAGATGAAATCGTGATTTGGTATGTTTTTTTGAAGGCACGCGATAGAAGAAGCACTCGTAGTCACGAGCTGTAAATATTGCAGCTTAGCGAAGTCAAGATAATTTTTCAATATAGTGAAACCCCTCAGCCCCCCCCCCCCCCCCCCCCAACCCCCCCTTAGCCCCCCCCTCCAATTGAAAAAAAAAAATCTTGTTACTCTTCTGGTGGTACTGCAGCTAATTTGTTGTGTTCATTTGTTCGAGCAAGACAGCTCGACGGCTGAAAAAAACTTTTGCAACTTTCACTAATTGAACATCTTGTGCATGTTGTCCACTGCAGTGGACATTCTGTATCTTATTAAATAAAGGTTTCAGATCAACAAGATTTTTTTCTCTGCTTTTTCTGAATGCAAAATAACAGAAAACAAAAAGTAAGCGCTGTTTAGATGCGTAGGTTTTTGCCATGCAACAAAGGGTTAATGTCGTCCATAACATAAATGCCTCTACCTCCATCAGCTTTAGTAGTTCCCTTGAGTGAAGCACTAAATCTCCTCATTCAGTGATAACAAAGAAAAGTACATTGTAGGCAAGTACTTCGTCGCAAAGCAGAGCAGTTCCCCCACAAGGTAAGCATCGAAAGAGGATGAGAGCAAACCACAAAAGAATTGGCGACAGTAAGCATTGATAACTTTGTGCCCGTGCGCTGCCGTGCTGCATAGCAATGTTGCTTTCAGTTAGATTCACTCAAGAGAAGAAGACTCGTGAAAATGCAGGCAATGGGGTATATTCTCCATAAGCATATAAACAAAGGATCACAAGATAAACCACACCACTGTCGCGGTTTACATCATCATCTTCCCCTTCTTCAATTAGCTCTTGCATTATATAACATTTATGGTATACGCATATCAAGACAGTGTTTCACGCACATGGAAAAAAGTAGCACCCCACTACAATTAACGTACAAATGCAATGCGCGTCCTGTCACTCGAAGAATCCATCCCGGTCACTGTCATAGTCCGACGTGAACGTTTTCCGGCGGGCCGTCGAGTAACTCTCGACAAAATGATCCTTCTCCGGATTCTCGTCGCGCCTGTAAAAGGCAAAGCTACGGTTACTTGTCTTGGGTGGAGGCGGGCCGTGCGTTCGCGACTTACGGCCGCTAGCCTGTGCACTGTCGTCGTTGCGGCCGCCATAGCGATACCGCGGGCCGTAGTAGTCTTCCCCATTGTCGTCGTTCTCGGCCAACTCCCGACGCCCGTTTCGCCAGACGTACGGAGAGGATTCATCCCTGACATCTCCTTCGTTGTCCCTCTCATCGTCCCCAAAGACTGTCGACGACGAGCCCCGGAGGCCTCTGCGACCGAGATCCTCACGGTCGTAACGGCCGCTGGCATACGGTGCCGGCCCTTCGAACGGCTTGTCATCGAAGCTCGTAGAAGGAGGCCCGCGGGTGCTTGAAGGGAACTTGCTGGTTCGAAATACAGGCACACTCGCGAAACTGCGCCAGCCGCGATCGTTTTGTGGGCGTGGGTAATACGAGTTGTAAGTGGGAGTGCTGTGAGTGGATCTTGGCTGTGGATCGTAGTTGCTGAGGTACGCACGTTGAGAGGAGGGACTCCGGTAAGAACCAGGCGAGCGGTTTCCTTTCGGCGACGCGATGTCGGCGACATTGCCGCCGTTGCTCGCTGGGTCCTCCGGAAAAAAGCACTCCTTCGTCATTATGATACTCGTCATTTTTGGCTGGGACGGAACGCCTCGTTTCTGTCTGAACAAAGAATGCAGGTCTGAGCCTGCTACTCCTAAAGAGTCTTTCGATACTTGCTTCAGCTCCTTAACGGTTGTCTTGCAGCCCTTTTGATTCATCTTTGATAGTCCAAAATCAATAGGCTTTGGGAATGTATACAAGGGTCTACGGTAAGGAGCATGTGCTGCTTCGTTCCCGTGCCCATGTGGCTCGTTGCGCTCGTTTTCCTCATAACTCGAAGTATCATCAGCGTATGGAAACTCCTTAAGGTACGATGACTCATCTTTCGCTGGATCGCGCTTGTCCAAGCGTCCGTCCCTATTCACAGGAACGCTAGGCCGGTAATCCCGCCTGTACGAAACTGGTGATGACCGCGCCGAAACTGGCACTGATCGCGAAAGTTCATTGAATGATGCACGCTTTGGTTGGTACGAGAGTCTGCTGTTGCCTTTTGTGGATTGTGGGGACGAAGGTGGCGGGACCAGCATGTTTGGTAGATGCAGAGAGTCTGGAAGACGCACAACAAAATTGCTTGCGCCGGGAGCAGCACCACGCTGCTTTTGTTTTGCAGTCGACGACGCGATGTGGCGGCTACCGAGCTGTCTCTGGCCGTTTGTTTCGCTCACAGCCGCACGTTGCGGGACACTGTATGGAATTCTGATGGTCCGACGGGGCGATTTCGAACTCTCTTTCACTGTGCGCGACGGGAGTTGCTGGTTTGCCTGTTTGTCATCGGGGGCGACCAGTTTTTCGCTGAAAGCCGATGCGTACACTAGCACATTAGGAGAGCTCGCGGCTTCGCCGCTGCCTCGCAGCACCGCTTTACGAGGGCGCTCCTGCGAAGAGGACTCATAGACCACCGAGCTGGCGTGAGGTTCGAGCGACGGCGCGATGATGCGCTCTATCGGCGAGCGGTCATCCGGTAAGAGCAGTTTCCTGCGAACCACAACGCGCGTCGTGGTGGCTCGCTCAGGCGAGGCTTCCGTTAGCCCCAGGGGCACCGAAGGCTGGCTCCCCACAGGCAGCGTGGTTGTGGGAGTGGCGGCACTGGAGGCAGCTTTCCTCATCTGCGGGGCCTCGGTTGGGCTCATCGGTGTAGTCGGCGGCTTCTCGCGGCTGCTCGGCGTCCTGCGCGCTGCCGCGTTGAGCCGAGTAGACCAGTCGTCCGACAGCCCAGCTGGCGGGTCGGCCGGGCTCCGAGCAGCCCTGGTACGAGCGCTGGCGCCCCACAACGGTCTTTGGGCCACCGCAGGTGACTGGGCAGCTGTGGTGGTTGTGGAAGCTGGATACTGTGCATCGGGTCTTGGTGCACGTCCGCTGGCACTTGTCCATCCGAGCAGAGTGAATGCTAGCGCCTGCAGAGAGATAGAGAGAAAAAAACGCAGTCTTAGTGCCGCGCAAATGCATACGTTTTCCGCACAAGAACACGATATTTATTTCTGTGGGATTTCCACAAAATGAACAATGGTGGAAAATAATCACTGCATGTTCTTTCTACGCTTGCTATCGCGCAAACGCAACGCTAACTATTAGAGCCAATCTGTCCTCGTCAGCTCCGTGCCGTCGTCGTCGTCGGCGTAGTACTAGCAGTCACGCAGGTCACGTGACCAGAGGGGGGGACTGAATAAAGAAAGGAAACAAAAAAAATCCTTGGAGAGGCGGTGTTTGGATCCGAGTCCTCACGGTGCGAAGGCAAGTCTCGTAACCACTTGGCTTTCAAAGTCAGGTGTTTCAGTGTCACCCACGCTTTCAAAGTCAGGTGTAAGCGCACACATTTCAAATCTAGCAGCCTATTTACGACACCACGTGATCTCGCTAAACAATCACGTACACTCTAAAGCTTATAGCCTCGCTGTCCGGCTGTTTTCACGGCGTGGAACAGGCTGAATTTTATAAAGGAGATTATTATTCTTGGGCTAAGGCTTGCGTGAAAAATTTCGGAAGATTCCTAATTCTGCTGCAAAAACACGAACTTCGTAGTTCTCATATTCGCTAGAGCAGCTTTAACGAGCACCTATCTTATATTAAGGCTGGCTAAACTATAAGAAACCTTCATGAAGGAACTTTTCCGACTTTTACTGACACGTGGTTCAGCTCATATGTTAAGGTTTCAATCTTCAGCAAGCTAGTCATCGAGAATTCAAGCAACCAAAGCACTGTTAAAATTTCTAAGGACAACAGACTTGCACGAGTGGCTGTATACTCATTTTGATGCCGTATACAGCACAAGACTGCCGCTCTGCTCTGTGAGGTTTCGTGTGTTCCCCCCTCTCTTTCTCTCTTTCTTTACTCTTATTTCTTTTTTTAATACCCCATCCCTTCTCCCTGTGCAGGGTAGCATATCGGTTATGCTAAACGGCTTAACATCCCGGCCTTTCCTCTTTCTCTTGTTTTCCTTCCTTCCTTCAGCAAGCTCGTTTAGGTCCTATCCTTGCAATAAGTAGATTGGCTGAAAGTTATCCCTTTTTTTTCCCCCATAATAGTACAGCTACATCAGTTGAAAATACATTATTGCATTTTTCTATTTGTTTTTGTTCATCCCTCCGTCGTATGTAATGATAGTGACAAATTGCGAAAAATGCTTGAAGACACCGAAAAAGTGTTAAAGTAGGGGCTAAATATACGAATATCCTGAAGACAAAGACCGGGCTCAATAGCCTGGCGAAATAAAATATGTTCCCGATTGGCAACCGACCTTTAGAATCTGTTCAAGAGTATGCATATCCATGCCCATTACTTAGAGGAGAGCCTTCCCAAGCACATGAAAATGAAATCCACCGAAGGACAAGGATGGGCTGAAGCGCGTACGGCAAGCATTCCCAAATCACGACAGTCAGTTTGCGGTTCTACTAAAAGTGAGATGCGTACAATCAATGCTACTTGCAGGTTTACAAAGAAACTAAAAAAAAAAAAAAACCCACGTAGTGCGCGATGGAAAGGAAAATGAAAGGCGTAACATTAAAAGATTCGGAATGCAGCCGATTTGGTACGGAAGCAAACAGGGGCCGTAGCCGACATTCTAGATGACATTACAGGAAAGAAATGGACTTGGGCTGGCCACTTAATGTGTAGGAGAAGGCAGCCGGCGGTCAGTCAGAGCAACGGAATGGATACCACGGAAAACGGCGCCGAGGACGGCACATAGTGTAACGACATTGAGCAATAGACGTAAAATAGGCTGTGAATGATGCTGATGATGATGACGATGGAAGTAAGAAAAAAAAAGCGCTTTGGAGCCAATGTGCAACGATCATTTCGCTTTGAAAACGGTGCAGCGTCCGGATATGCACTCCTGGTGGAAAAACCTTTCTAGCGCGTGCGCCGAAATTTTTACGTTCCGATTCTCGAAGTTGTTTATTTGTGTTCAGTGAAGAATTCAGCTGCTTTATCCGACATGGTAGCTTAGGAGGTAAGGTGTCGCACTCCTAAGCACGAGGACGGGGGTTCGATTCCGGCCATGGAGGCCGCGTTTCCAGGGTGCCAAAATGCAGGAACACCCACGCACTTCGATTTAGGTGCACGCCAAATAATCTCATTTGGTCAAAACTATTCCGAAGCCCCTCATTAAAGCATGCTTGAGAATATTATCGTAGTTTTGCGCGCTTAAAACATCCCAAATTATTATTATTATTATTATTATTATTATTATTATTATTATTAGTAGTAGTAGTAGTAGTACTATTAATTTAGCTAATTCAAATACGGCTTAATCACTTGTCGCTCATGAAATTCAACACCGAAAACCATAAATGCGGTGACTTCCATCGAATCTACAATAGTGATAAACGGAAAACAAGACTCCCATGACTCTGCCAGTAAAAGAGAGTTAGAGCACTCTCACAAAGTTCAAGCCATGTCTAATCAGATAATAAACGCTCTACGGAAGCACAACATAATACTCATTGGCACGCTTTTTTTTATTATTTTCATGTGATCGGGCTTCACTCACAAAAGCCATTCAAAGTGTTACCAACGCGCGCCTGAGGCCAAGTCGGAATGTATGGCAACCTTCGCGGTTGCTTTAGAATGTTCTGATAAGATTGCGCGCACGATGGGAGTAGTTGGGTTTGTTCATAAACCAGCGCAAGCACCCGTGATAACGCTGAAATGTTCGATTAAGCATGTACTACGAAGGAAGACGCGTTTCACAGGCGATCAGATTATCGACTACGGTGATCGCCGCTATTATTGTGCTGCGAGTGTTACTTTCTTCTATACTGCCAGTGTTTCTTTTGATTG
Source organism: Rhipicephalus appendiculatus (assembly GCA_030522465.1). Taxonomy (NCBI): domain Eukaryota; kingdom Metazoa; phylum Arthropoda; class Arachnida; order Ixodida; family Ixodidae; genus Rhipicephalus; species Rhipicephalus appendiculatus. The sequence continues at coordinate 669,522 of JALIZH010032513.1, forward strand.
GCGCGCCTTCGCCCAATAAAATAAGCCTTTCACATTTCAAGAAAAGGAATCGATTGCGCTCGTCAGCCTTCTGAAGCCTTATCCAGTAAAGAGAAAGGCTTGCTCAATCACATCGACTTTATAGTCGCACGCGCGTGTATGAGACAAGGCTTTTGTGCTTTTTACGTTCCTACCAGTGTTGGTTCTGTCTATGAGCACGCGTATATGCTTGTTATGTGGTTTTAAAAAGCGAAACATTTCTTTCCAATAAACTGAGTTGCAAGAGCAGCGTTGCATGTGTCTTCCCTTGGTCCCGTCTTTTGCGCTGTTGTTCAAGAACCGTGCATTTCAACCAACTCGCCCAGTCTGCCATCTTACTTCAGTCCATTAAACAACTAGACCTCTACCGGTTTAACTACTTGCTTCTTCACCGTCGCAACCACGGGAAATCAATTGCACGACTGCTCTGAGTTCCTAATATAGAACAGACGTATTTCTTCCCCCGTCCACCAGCAATTAAAAAAGAAGAACGGACACTCGTTTTGATAACTGAGATGCGCGTTCATTGCTTCCATGTAGTGCACCTCAAGGAAAACAGGAAACACGGAGACAGCATTTACAAGCTGGTACAATTTCTGCCGTAAAGAAGGTTTGCTCTCCAAATAAGAAAATGAAATGTCGCCGTCTACTGACTTGACTGAAAAGCAAGTCAAGTCAGTGGATGGTGACGGAAAGAAAAGTATGAGGACGACTTTTCTTTCTTCTATTTTCGGAGCCATAATGTCCACTCAGTTTCTTAACGGCCGCCTTTGAGGACATTGATGGGTGCTCTCGGCAGATAGGAATCGCTGTGGCCTTGTTAATATACTCGTATTTTCGGGCAAGTGAGCATGGGGAAGTTAATCTCGTCCAATAAGTACCGGATTGCTGACGAAAGCATTGCCGCTAACCATACGGGCCGAACGTTTTCCTTTTGTTTTGAAGGCATTACGCTCTATCATCTGCTTGGGCTGGGAGCACAATTGCATCGCATCGCACAGTGTCGAACCCACCCCATTTCCCTTGCCCATTGCTCTTACGCGTTTAGTGGTCAGCAGCTGCAAGAAAGTCACGCACAATTTGCTGTCGTCGCTGTGTCAGGCGAGCGGTGAAATGGGATGGAAGACGGAGGAACCATTTGGCTGGGAACGGCCGGCATTCGACACATCGTCTCCTCGGCACTCTCATACTGGGGTGCGCATGCTGCTCTTACACTGACAGGCAGCCATACGCGTCTTCCCCGCTCATACACGACACGCTCGCCTGAACTTCCTGGGTGCCTGCGAGAGCTCGGTGATAAAGCATAATACGTACGAGCACCGCTGTGTAGTCGTGCGTCGCTGAAGCTATTACTTCGACCTGACTTGTTTCGGTTTGGTCCAAGGAATTTTGTGTCCCTTCTTTCCCACAGCGGAAAATCCTGTCCTATACATTCATCATTACAGGCATCGCTGTGTTGAAAGAAAGTAGACCATTTAGTCCATAATGCTGACTACGCTACTTTGGAAATTCGCGCCGCGTCGTATATTTTGCCCGACGACGCAATTTTGCCTTTTCACCCCGTGTTTCCTGTGAAAAAAATACTAACAGTTTTATAGCGTCCTTAAATGTTTTATTTGCCGTGAATGGCTGCTTTCGTTTTGTTCGCCTTGATGAAGCAAGGGAGATGACTGTTTGCTAACACAGATATCGACTTCGGGAACATTTGTCCTGGAAGGAAAAATTTCCGCGTGTTTGAATAATAGACGAAGCGAAAAAGCCATAGCCAGACAGCACGCCTATAAACAAGCAGCCGCGACAGGCATCGCTTTCCTATTTGGAATGAGAAATCCCTGCATTAGATTTGGCACTCGATGTACTGGCGCTAAGGCGGCTCCTTGTTTTGAGGGCAGATGAGATCTTATGGCGATAGCGGAAGGGAGCCCACGTTCTTGCGGATGAATGCGTTTACACAGGCACTTCACATTAATGCGACTTAGGAATAGTCACCGTGAAATGTCGCCGAAAAATCCTCATATCGCCTCAACTTTATCTCAGTGCAATCCGCAGTCCCTCAAAACAAATTTATCCAATAAGGACATATGTAGCCCCTCCATTATAATCTGTGATTGAATGGGCTAGGACACAGCCAACTATACCGTGCATTTTCCAGTCGGTAGCTGCAACCACGGTGTTGCAGCACTAAGAAGCACTCACGCTTCAATGTCGGGCTCATTTGATATTCTACATCACAGCGCTGGTCGCCATTTCACTAACGTTGCTAGTCGTAACGTTAGTGAAATGTTAAAAGCCTTTGCTTCTACCTACACATCTCCACATCGCGTTACACATGTTTGGCAGTGAAATCTGAGGGTTCTTGAAGCAAGGGGAAAACACTAAAATGCGCCACAGAGCTTAACAGATGCCATTTCGTGAAGGTTTTGCTTCCAAACTAAGTGCACTTTTCCTTTCCCGCTTCCATGGTTGGAACTAAGGACTGCGTATGTTTGCTTACTGACAAGAGCCGATGTAGCTCGCTCGTAAGACCAATCGCTCAGGGCGAGAGTAATTCGATTATGTGAGTAACATTCAGCCTCAATTCAAATCGTGGGCTTTGACGGCTAAATTAATCAAACGTGCTATGATGGGCGGATTAATGGGGAATGAATCTGGAATAATTTTGAACAGCTAAAGTTTTTAAAGTGCCACTTCATTTCAAGTGCACAGGCGTTCTTACATTGTGCCCCATCACATTATGCTGTCACAGTCAGTAATCGGATCTCGCTACGGTGTGCTCGGCAGCAGAAAGCAGTAGCCGTTTAGCCGCCACATAGCGTCTAATGCGTCCGAGTAGGCACGAACATACGCCCGAGTGAGCCAGTATGATTTCCCATGGGTGCCCATCTGAGTAGGAGTAAGTAAAATGCCATTGTAGTTGGGTTAAGTTTGAGATACACCTTTGAAGGGTGCTGGTCGGTTCACTAAAGTCTGCAGTAAAGTAGAGAGGTGGGCGAGTTGGAAATGATGCATTGTAAAAACTTTTCAGCGCGAACAGGACGGAGCACACGAAGAGGACACAATACGTACTGTGTCCTCTTCGTGTGCTCCGTCCTGTTTCGCGCTGAAAAGTTTTTACAATACGAAAGTCTGAATCACGTAAATTTGGTTTCATTTGTCTTGCAGTACATGAGACTGCTTGGCAGAGACACAGTCCACATGGTCCAAGGTGAATCTAACTATTACGAAATGAAAAGCAGTATCTATCGCTGGAAGGCCAAGAATGGGTGAGCACAGTTGAGTGGGAAACTTGTGCTCATTGTTCAGATTTTATTGACGTAATTCACCAGGTGAGAAGAGGAATTGTACAAGGACTCCCTTACGAAAGAATCGGATTATCAATATCACAACACGCGCACGCACGCAAACCTTGTTACGCTGAGCAAACTCGAAGCGTGGCTAAAATATCGGATACCATCGCTGAAAGTATCTTGTTGACAAGCTAGAAAAGAAATGACTCGGATTGTGAGAACAATTACGTGATACTTACCTCCATTGTCAATAAAGAAGCGACAAGTTTTCTGGTGTACAAAGAAACCACCTTTCCTAACTATACTGCAGTACGTAGCTTCACCCGTCGGCTTGATTTTTTAGCTTTCACTTCATACATATCCAACGAAGGCTTTTGAAAAGCGAACCGGAGCTCGTATTTGACGTTTTGATCACGAATGTAAGCGAATTCTCGTGGCCATACGTGACTTCGAAACAAGTTTCAGCAAAAACTGCCGTCTTCTTTTGCTTACAAATGCACCGCAAACAGAAGTGAAGGAGAAAATTCATAGGTTACGCGAATCCTCATTGCATCATGTTGTGTGCCATCGCTTTTGCATACATGTCCAGTTCCTTCTCCGCGCGCGCTTGTATACCTACCGAAGGGACTTCGAAATGCTACGCGCGATACCACGATGACGGATTCAGAATGCCGGACAGCCACTTTTTTCTTCCAGCTTACTTGTCCATACTATGGTTTCCTCAGAAGATTCGGCAATGCGTATCAATGTTCTTTTGTTTCTTTCTTTTTTTTATTTTACAAGGAATTGTTCTGTTTTCTATACGCGTACGATATGAAAAGGTCCTGGGCCGACCAAGAAGTGCGCTTTCTCGGTAGAAGCGCAGTGCTCTTTTATTTAGCTGGCAGCTGCACGCAGGTAAACGAGACTCTGATGCAGTCCGTGTAACCGTAAGAAAAATAAGGGCACGTCGCACGCGTGCAGCAAAACAAAGAAAACTTGAATATATTGACCGACCGACACGCTCACGAAAAGAGTGACGTACACACATATATAAAAGCTGCGGGCGTTCGCGTGACAAGAGAGAGACGTCACGATAGCGTCCGCGCCACGGTCGTCGCAGCGTTCGTGCCGTCGAGCCTTTCATCAAACGCTGACGTGCAGCGGTGGACTCAGTAAGGGCGCACACTGAACACAGGCCCGACAGGCGAGGACAGGAGCATACACGTGCATGGTTCTCCTCCTCGCGTTTTTTTTTTCCTCTCTGGAATTATGTGATGTCACTAGTTGGGCTTTCTAGTCAGGAATACCAGAAATCACGGCGCTTCGTGCATCCAGTTGCATTTTATGTCGCGTTTGGCCGTACTTGTTGAAAGGCGTATGTATGCCTGGAGCAGCGTGCGCGGCCAGCTTTGGCACGATCAACCGCGGTGGTCGCACAAAGAATGTATCGGGCTCCAGCCGCAAAAATCTCTTGTTAGCCCATCGTCCGTGGCTTCTACAGTTTCCACATTCCTCTCTTGCGTTGCCATTTTATGTACAACATGAGGAAAAAGACGGCAGAGTGGCCAAAACTGTGATAAGCAAGGGTGTCTGCCTCGCTTAGCTGGCACAGGATGACAAATAAGTAAGATGATGAAAGCAAACAAAACCAGCGTGAGGAAGCAAGATAGAACAGAAGAATATTTTTCCGAATAAGATGAGGAAGTTCAATCATGAGACACAATGGAATAAAGTAACTAAAAACGTGACTCCATTTCAGATTATCATGTCTGGTATAAAACGAACACACACGCACCTGCCAAACATAAAAAAATTGTGCATTGACCTCTGTGAATACGGCATAAATTCAGTTCTCACGTGTGCACTCACTAGAAAATGGCCGCGCGATTCGGGGCCTTTAGTTTCGCTGCAACACCATAACGTTTCTTCCCGGAGTTTTTTATAGTTTTTATGCATATGAACTTAGCTCCACAATGCTTTTAGGATTTCTCGGCGTTGCAAGGCCACTTTTTTTTCTCTCTCTCTCGAAAATGACCTATAGGTTGTTTAAACGTTAATTTTTTTTCCCGCGGTAATTCTTCAAAGAAGTTAGGAAGAATATTTTGAATATTTAGGAATATTTTGAAGATGGCCGATAGCGCTGACCACAACTTGTAAGACAAAGCGTATTGTTTTTTTGTTTTTTTTTTGGGGGGGGGTGAAACATGGAAGATTTCGTACTTCTAAAGTTTGGAAGTTGCGACTAAAACGACACTGACAAGACGGCGGTTAATGGGTAAAAGAAATGCCGCCAAGAATCCACACCTTCACGAAACAAGGAGAGCACATAAAGTGAAGTGGAAACGTGAGGATAGGCTTTCAGGAGTGCGGGCGGACACGTAGCATCCCCTCCACCACGACATGGATCAAGTGGGAGCGAGCACCGAGGCAACGTCGCAGGACAGCGGCACTAATACCTGTCAGGAAGGCTCCCTTCCTCTCGCGCGAAGTGACTTTCGGGCCTTCTACTGAATGTGTCCAAGACAAAACAAAGTACGACCCGAAATAAGCAGCACGGATTTACGCGAACCAAAGAAAGAATGAGAGAGAAAGAAAGCGCGATCGCGCTGGCTATCGCAGCAGCCAACAGCCCTGACCGAATAAGCCGCAGCGTGTCGGCGTCTGCACGTGTCTGTCCCGTCTCTGACTGCTCAAAAAGTGGCGCACCCGCCACGCTTTATGACGGTACCCAACTTCTTATCGCATTTCCCGTTTCACCCATGAAACCATGGAATCTTGGACCGCGTTTGGGAAGCCTATAGTAGCGCGATTGTGAAGATATCAACCTACGTGTTTGAAATTTAGGTTTGGAATACTATAGCGGATAAGTAATAAAAAAGAGCACGCAATAGTATAGGCTTCTCTCACACCGAAACTGAAAAACGAAAGCTAGAGTACTGACAGTTGGGTCGAGTCGATACTGATTCATGACTGTTTTTTTGCGCAACATACACACGGACAAGAAGAAATAGACACCAAGGGCTCAAACTCACAACTGGATTATTTGAAACAACATAATGCACTTTTATCTTCGAGAGTCACAAACGAGAATCACAAAAAAATTTGAGGTCAGCCTCAAATTTTGTTTGTGGTTTTTTTCTTTTCATGACGTAGGGCTGAATAAGTTTTCTTTAGGTTTATCTCGTAGGTTTTCGGGTCCACCGGCAGGGGGCGTTTGCGATTCTCGAAGATAAAAGAGCATTTTGTTGTTTCAAATAAATCATTTGTGAGTTTGCGCCCGTGTTGTCTATTTCTTCTTGTCCGTGTGTATGTTGCGCAAAAAACAGTCATGAACGCTAGAATTGTCGCTCGCTGGAAGTGACGCGGAACTCAGAGGGCGCTGCTCCTGGGCGTGATTCATGAGAGAGAGAGAATAAAAAGAGAGAAAGGCAGTGAGGTCAACCAGAAGTGTAGCATCCGGTTTGCTACCCGTGCACTAAGGGGGAGGAGGAAAGGGCGTGTTCAATCATTGTACACCACGAGCTCGACCTCGTAGAAACGCGTAGCGAATTTTTGGCACGGAACGCATATCGCGACTTCAGATTGTGGCCTTGCAGGTGTAGACTGCGCGCTCCGAAACATGAGGTGGTTCTGTTCTGTTCTGTTCTACCTGTCTTGCTGTTTTGGAGAGGTGGTGTTACTATCACACGTTTCAGAATCCAGTGTTACGGTTGTCATCGATGCTAGGAGGCCAATAGAGATGACAGTGGTAAGGCTGAATATTTGCCTATATTATTCTCACATCGTCAGGGGTAAAGGAAATTCGCTCGCGTGCGTGCTACGCAGTGTGGCGCAGGCTAATCACTTGAAAAAAAATAATAATAATAAAGGTAGTTGACATTGCTATGATAGACGTACACGTGGTGTCTGTGATCTTGCTCTTGGAACATCGAGCTCCGGTGATTGCGGCACTGCGGTTCTGTCCCTCCATATGCTACATAATGCATTTTTTTTAATCGCGACCTATTCGGACAGGCTGCATCACCCAGTGGCACGTTTATAGGAAAGTCTGCGAGGGTTGCCAAAGAAAGCCTCGCCGTCATAGACGTTTGAAAGCAAGTACTGACCAATGATAACGCTTAGATGAAAAGCTCTGCGGCGAAGGTCCAAGACGGGACAAAAGGACAGTGTATCGCAGTGCCGGCAAAGGACAGAAGGAAATGATTTTCGCAGGACAGAAGGAAATGAGAAGATAGGTGGGAGGTGGGCGCTGGGCCGCGCGACCCGGCACGGTTTTGCCGAGAGTAATAATACCTCGAAAGTAGAGGGACTGGGTGTTTGTCGAGCACAGAAAGGGAGACGAAGACTCCGGAAAACAGCTTCAGGCATGGAACCAGACTTCGGATTGATCAGCGTTAGCACGTTCCCCTTGCTAGCAAGGAGAAATTTTCCTCTTGGTGCCGCCTTCTAAGCCCTCTGTATTTCGCGCCCTTTCATCTACTCCCGTGAACATTGTATAGTGACAGCACTCGCCTGGAAGAGCAATTGAGTCTCCAGCTTCGAGAAAAAGAAAAACAGACAAAAAAAAAAAAAACACTGAAGCCCGCCCGTTCATGCGTCAGGATTGTAAAGGATAAGAAGGCGCTTACGGTGCCCGCGTTTATTTTATTTTCAAGGGTCCGTTCTAGGAGAAATACCCTCCGTGAGCCTCGTTTCCTGCATGGCTGAGCAGTATAGGTAGCGGGTTTGATTATTGGTCACAGTGGTCGCAGTCTTATGAGGGCGCAATTTTAAAAAGAACGCCCATATTTGCGTACACTCTAAGAAAAAAAAATCGAGTACTTGGGGAGTATTTCTGCCACACAACTAAAATCGTCCTCTACATCGCGTACTTTCCTTGCGTTATCAGCGCGGGTCCCGGTACTTCCCTGTTACGAATGGCGTGCGCGCTATCAGCCTGACAAAGGATTCTTGATAGGAAAGTGGCGAAAGCCGTGTTTTCAAGAAAGGAAACGCGAGCAGCGCAGATGAAGATTATAGTTGTGTGACAGAAATACACCCCAGATACTCGATTTTTCCCTTACACTCTAAGAAAAAGTAGAGTATTTTGGGAGTATCTCTGCTACACAACAATAATCGTCATCTGGCTTGCTCACGTTTCCTCTCTTGAAAACCCGGCTCTCGGCACATTCCTATCAAGAATGCTATGTCACGCCGATAACGCGCGCGGCGTTCGTGACCGCGAAGTGCCGGGACGGCGGTGATAACGCCGGGAAAGTACGTGGGGTAGATGATTATAGTTGTGTAGCAAAAAGACACCCTTTTTACTCGATTATTTTTTAGAGTGTAGAGTGTACTCAGGTTGCGGAGCATGTTGGAAAACCTCATATAGGCGACATTCTACCGCGGAGCTCCCACACTACGGCATCTGTCATAGCGAGGGTGTTGCTCTAGAACGTTCCGGCCCCTTTATTTGACTTCTAGTGGAGAAGTGAAGTGTTTCACAATTTTTGGCCGTAATAATTATTGATGTTTTACTCGCGGAAGCAACCCCGTAGAATAAACCAATGCTGAACAGTGAATGAAATCAAACCAACAAGATCACAACGTGCGTGCATAACGCAATTGACAAAACTAACCAGATACGTCTCTCCAGATAATGTTTGAACGAAGTTAGACCAGCGACTTGATATAATGGTAGAATTCGGCATACCTTGATGAAAGACTACGGACGGACTCTTTACGAATCATGTGAAAAAAAGTAATCACTCAACATTTTATGCCATTCGTTCTTTATGTCATTTCCTCTTTCCTCCTCTGCAGAGTAGCAGGCCAGAGAGTACTAGCTCAGGCCGACTTCTTTCCCTCCTTCTGACAAACTCTCTTTCTCTTTTTTGAATGATCTAAGTTTGTACGGAAGGGAAAGTAGACATCACTCACATTTCTTCACGGGAACTTTAGGAGCGTGACAACGCACATGCGGCAATTGCTATCAGAAGTTTTCGGAACTCGGAAACATCATACACTGCAAAGAGAAAAACACAGTGGAAGCCTTTCCGGAAGCCTCACGCTTTCTCTCATGACGCAGAACCTCGTGGCCCTGAGTAATGATGGGTGCTTTTCTATGGAGCGGTCGCGAGGCCTCGCGCGAACGAACCACTCGGTGTCCTGTATGACAACGAACTATTGAGAAATAGCGGCCGCTCCCTCGCCTGTACTTCCCCATTCGCGGCGGACTTTTTGTTCGATAAACTGGGCGCCGAGCAAACTTTTCAAGAACTCTTGTTTCAACGGAGCTGAAGGCCATCGAACCTACCTACCACCCGCAGCAAACAACGAAGATGGACAACGAGGAGATTCACGCTATGCCTTTTTGCAACCTTACGCAACATAAGTTGACGGGGTGATAGCAGGTGTTTGCGCCGTCTTATGCATGCATACCGTCCTTAGATACGCACTTGGAAATGCTGCCATGTGAATCCTTTGTGGGCTCGTTTCCTTTCTGACACGATGTTCCTAAGCCGACATACTAACTCCGTTCGTGTTGCAGGCTTTTCCAATACTTCGCGCGCTACAAATAAAAATATGTTCCAAGGTTAATGAATGGAACAAAATGATAATATTTCTGTTATCGTTCTTGGTCTAACCTATAGACAGAATTGTATGCATTAAGGGAGTGCGTCTGGCAGTGTTTCTGCATATTTAAAAATCTTACACTGGAGTGCACCTTTGTGATTTCGCTTATGAAGTAGAACCACCCGCCTCGTTAGTGCAGGGGCAGTGACATTGCGCGGCTAAGCTCGAGATCGTTGGTTCTGTAGAAACGAACGCAAGAAAATTCGTATACTTAGATTTTAGCCTGAATTATTAAAAAAAATGCAATTGTTCAAAATTAATTCCTAGTCTACACTACAATATGGATATCCTCTTTGGTTGACCCTCCCCATCATCATTATATGTTATGTTCATTGTAGGATGAAAGCCCCTCACAACGATCTGCAGTTTACGTTGTCTTCCGCGAGCACATTCCATTTTATGCCTGTGAACTTCTTAACTTGATCACCAACCCTCGGTCGTCGTTGGCCGCGTTTCCCTTCTTTTGGTAGCATAAAGCTTAGAATAACAGAGAGCTGAGATAGTTCGCCCGTATTCATTCTAAAAAGACAGGGCGAGCAAACACGGACACAAGAAAGAAGGCGTTTGTGGTGTCTTGACTTCCTTCTTGTGTCCGTGTTTGCACGCCCTGTCTTTTTAGAATGAATTTTGGAACCAATTTCGTTGCTGTAACTGAACGCAGCATATCTGTCCTACATATTACGCGGCCTGGCCTGGTCCATATTTTTTTTCTAATGTAAACTAGAATACCGGTTTCACCTCTTTTTTGTCGTGTTTTGTGCTCTACTGTCTTTTTATCTCTTAATGTAACACTAGCACTTTCTGTTCCGCTGTTCCACAGCATTTGCGGCCTAAAAAGTTTTGAAATTTTTTCTAAAGTTTGTACCGTCCGCAAAACGCTCAGGCCAGACGTTCTGGACAGTTATGATACTCGAAATATTGTTTTATGCATGAAGTGTAAAAGAAAAACACATCACATTACAGTGCCGATTATATATGTTTAGTAACAGATTATGATCACTAAGCATGTCTTCGAGGGTAATTGCCAGCACGAGGGGCGAGCGTTCTGCCAATAAATCTAAGATAAGGCGTCATAGTTACGTCGAAGCGAAACCATGCTCGGTCTTTTCTCTTGATACAAGCAAAGCATTGTATGTTTATTATCTCTTTATAGTGTTTTTTTTTTCTGGAACTGGCACAAACCAGAATGAACCCTGCCTGCAGTTTGCGGGCGCCAGCAAGGCATTCCCATAATAATTCTAGTGACTCGTACAACTGTTTCAGGCTTTATGAGGTGCTTAATATCGCTGTACATGCTTATGCTGGACAAGGCAGTTTCTACAGGTTTCTTTTACGACAATAGCAGGACGTGTGCTTTTTATTTTTTCGCACTGTTAATACAATCACGTTGTGGTAGCGGTGACAAAACGGACAGCGCCGAATCATCGAGGCAAGGATCTAATTTTGCGTTAGGGCGGACATTTTTGGCGCTGTCGCAATCATTTGTTTCTACATCACGTCTAATTCACTCACGAATTTCTCTCTCTTCCAGTCGTACGCGCAAGAAAACCGAAGCTTGAATTCATGACTCCAAGCCGCGCGATCAGTGTGCATAGCCGTGCGCTTGGCAGTCACCCTAATGCATTCGAAAGCGCTTGGCCGCGCCGCCTACGTGGTTTTGAGAATGTGGCAGGTTGAAATGGACGTTTTGCGGACATTATTCTGCGAAATGAGGGTGCTGCGGCAATGGCTCTTTCGAAAGATCGATCCCTTTCACCACGCTCAAGGACCAAACGCGAGGCATGAGGCAACGCCTCGCGCGCAGTCGACGTGCGATAGATGAAAGGATACTGCGTATACTAATTGACTTCGTGTGAATTCCTGATACAAAATGCCACGCTGCGATGTACGGACTTTTCTTTTTTCAGGATAGCCCCATTGGATAGCTTTTCGAATGGCTTTAGGGAACATATGCAGATAATGATGATAACGCACATAGCTCGTCGTGGCTTCAAAAAGCATCGAATCTCAAAAACGAAACAAAACAAAACAAAGAGAGAGAGAGAGAGATCCAACAGTTGCAAAATTATGTGTATGTGTATAGTCATGCTGTTGCCGTTGAAAATGCAATACGCTCAGACGTGACGGTCGTTTCTTGCCATGCCATGTACGACTTCCTTCAGCTATGCGAGCGCGATCATTTATTAGGCAGAAGAAAGCGAAGAAAAATTTATAAGCAGTGTTTTCGTTTCTTTGTTAAACGTGCATAATTAAAAAAAAAGAGTTCGGAATTGATAGCATAATTTTAATTCTTGAACCAGAATACTGAGAATCTGGCGATATTTTGCGTGATAGATTAAAATATACATTCAACTAAGTAACCAAATCGCAAGTATTCGATTAAAATACTTTCTTGTACTTGCCGCCATTTACGATATATAGCCGATAAGTTCGCGAGGCGTATTCACTTGTAATGATTGTCAGGATAACGTCAGTTTTAGGATACTAATTTCCAAAGTGGGCGACGAAACAGAGTTATATTTATGCTCCAACGAATAAACGGCCTTATACTTTTAAAACGGAACAGCGGTCCATTTTCGCTGTTAGTTTGACGCTGCGCATCTCGAAACCAGCGCCATCCTAAGAATTCCTAATCGTACAAAGCCGGTATGGCTTGGCGACCCCTCAGCTACACGTCGTAAACTGCAATATGTAGCGCGAAGTAATGAAGTGTAAAATCTTTGAGGGTCAATTTCGTCAATTAGTGGGATACGCCTGATGAAGTATTGGTGCCCACCATTTTTGACTAATTCTGTTTGAGAGTTAAGAAAAAAAGCCTTCCCAGAAAAATGTACATTGGACACAATGCAAAACCATGATGATCGGGCTGTCAATGTTTTGGTTTTGGCAGCATGACTCACCATGGCTCATCCAAAAAATTAAAATTTATTCAAATTTGAAGGATAAGGCTTATTGTTCGAATTTTCTTCCTTTCTTTTTTTTTTTCTGCTGCTCGAGCCTTTGGTAGACATCTTCAATATGTTTCTTTGTAGCGCACATAGACGACAGGACAAAAGGAATACACATATAGACACACTGGGCTCTAACTTCCAACACAGTTTATTCTAATCAGCCTATGCAGAAAAACAAAACCAGGGAAGAAAAATGCTCCGGACAGCCAAGTAAAACACAGCAATAAGTTTGTTGAATGTAAGACCTCGGTAATCTACAGCATTCCGTTAACATGCGGCAAGTGTTACGTTGGGCAGTCAGGAAGATGCATTAATGATAGGTTGCGTGAACACAAAAATAAAGTTGGAAAAATCGCAAGTGATGGTTTTCTCGCGCAACATTGTAATCTGCATCAAAGTTCCCCTGTTTTTGAAGACACCAAAATAACAGCTAGGAGCAAATGTGAAACAACGCGACTGATAATAGAAGCCGGACAGATTGCTGCACTTGGAGATACGTGTGTTAGCAAGCCGCCGTTGACACTGTCAGCAAAAGAATTAGCGTATCTGCGCATGCCGTGACTTTCCAATGTTTTTTTTTTTTTTTTGCTTTGTTCACCATGACCACGTGGCTGTGTCTAGTAAGGCGAGTGCATAAATGCAACCTGGTTTCCGAGAATAAACTGTGTTGGAAGTTAGCGCCCAGTGTGTCTATATGTGTCTTCCTTTTGTCCTGTCGTCTATGTGCGCTACAAAGAAACCTATTGAAGATGTGCTACCAACAAGCCCGCATCGCATCCCTCGTGAACTTTATTTGGTAGACAAGAAAGGGAAGGCCGGGAGGTGAATCGCATGCACGATCGGGTTAGCTATCGTATTTCGGCGTTATTTTTGTCAGAAGTCTGGTATACGAAGCAGATATCTGTATCCAGCAAACAATTTTGACGAAATTGTGGGTCTATTCCTCTGAACCGTTTTTCTGCTCCCCATAGCAAAGGCAACAAAGTTTTTTCGCTGTATATTTTAGGTAGTAAACGACAACCTGTAAAAAGCTGTCAAGCTCACAGCCTACACAGTACCGAGGCGTGTCACAGCTGTGCCAGACAAATTGTTTCTTAATTTCGCAAGTGCTCTTTGTCCAGTCGATCAACTTCATGGCGGCTATCAAAATAACATTGTTCAATGCACATGCTTACACAACTGATGAACGAAAATGCCTGCTCTCGAAGACCTCGCTGACTGTGATTGCAGTTAAACGCACTGACTGACAAATCTTACATTTTCTTACACTTGTTCTAAATATTCTGAATGCAGTATATGGTGCCCACTTCGATACATCCAGCACTCAGTAAGTATTGCCAGACTTTTCTAGATGTGTCGGAAGTTCGGGCTGAATGTAGCATAGCTGCGAAGACCGAGTAACAAGTCGCTGTGGTGATCAAGAACCACTAAAGCGATCACGCGTCACAACAATGTCCATCCAATAACTGTGCACTTAGGTACCAGACAGTGAAAGATAAATAAAGGTTAAATAGTGTAGATGGCCCGCACTGAATGTTACGCGATCCCATAGACTGAGCAGTTGAGCAGAGCACCAAGCGGAAAATTTTCACAACCGAATCAAGAAGGCTTCTTCTATTGTTCATGTATTTCGCGTCCCTTCTTAGATACTCTTAGAGCTGCATTACAGGAGAGCTATAGCCTATACAGCTGAAACATGGTGCGCACTGTCGTAAACGGCCGATGTCTTCGAAGCCGCGTTTTTGTTATCAGCCTAGTGATGTTCATAAAAACTATACAGGAGGAACATATTTATCTACAAAGAATGCTAATTAATAAAAAATTAAGCTACTTGGGGTTTCGTTTATTGCCTGATATTTATGGCCGCATATCATCACATTTTTTTTTCGTTATCGTCTTTCAATCATCGTATAGCAGGCAGATTTTTTATAAGGTAAAGCTACCTCGTTTAAGTAACTGCTTCGGTCAAACCATTCGCAGAAACATAAATCAAGAGTATTACTATGACCGGTAATGTTCAAGTAATAAAGGAATCAAAACGGTATTACATTATGACAAACATTCACCTTTTCTCGCGATAATTTACCTCAACAAACCGAAAAAGTACGGTTCTGCACTTGATCCGTAGAAAGAAGAACAATTCTTAGGCGCTCGACGGTTGATTGTGATCTAACGCTGCCTGAAGAAGTAAACGGGACACACATGAAATCTGTTGCCGGAAAAAGTGCCCGGAGTAGGAGCGCGCAATCGAATCCCCTGATTAGTTTACTGCAGTCAGCGACGGCAATGCCTTTGCGCGAAATTAGTTAGCATACCACTCCATCGGTACTCGGGAATAGCTGCTGTCGAGTTCTTTCATAACGGAGCAGTTGCACATGTCACGGGCTTTCTGTACTCACGACGGCTCTCCATTGTGGCAGTCTCATGGCTGCGTCGCTCCTTCCGCGTACCTTGTCGCGTCGAGTGCTCGACAGTTTTCTGACGCGACCGCAGAACGTTGGTGCTGTGGACGGACTCCATTCCCCGCCCCCCACGCTGCACCCTTCCACCAAGCGGGTTCACCGGCCCAACGCTTTTGGGGAATTAGCGCCTCATTGCACTACTGCTACGCAGCGCCAAGCGCAGTGTTCTTTCCCCCTTCTTCTTTTATTTTTTTGCCGCGACTCTCAAGAGTCCCGTAGCGCTGGGAAGCGATTTCTGGCGAGTTTCGCCTCGGCTCATTGCACTCGATTGACGACAGCAAGCGTCCCCTGCTGCGCGTTGTTCCCCCGTTCTTCTTTCTCGTGCCCAGCGTGCTTGCGTTTCTCGCTCCTTCTTTTAAGCATTCTTTCTTTTTTTCTTTCTTTTTTTTTTTTGCGCTTCTCGGGCGCCGCTGAATTTTCGAGATAATAGGCGCCGACGCCTTTTACGAGGCGATCTCACGTGATCGATCTTGTAGGCGCGCGAAAGAATGGAACGAGTGCAAGAGGCAAACAGAGTGACCGACGCGTCACCACAGTATCATGCACGCTCCAAGCGCACTCATTTTGTCCAGGATACACACGCTATCACTCACAGGAGGTGGTGAAAAATCGCTCGCAGGAACGATTTGTCTCCGAAGCACCGCGAAATAAATCGCCAGACTGGCCGGCTCCTTTCCATTATTGCGAGAAAACAGCGAAACTGAGCACTTTTAGACACCGAGCCACCCAAAGGCCTGAACAAGAATGACATAGAAAAAAAAAGAAAGAAAAAAAAAGGTTAAGCATGGTAGACGCTATTGCTATTGCTATTGAATACACAGAGAAATGCGAAAGAACGTTTGGCTTATCCAAATTGAACGCATGGCGATTCACTGTCCATTTAGACATGATTCACTTAAACGATTGATTAAAAGGAGTTGATTCATGTAAAATTAAAAGGAAAAAAATTCGGCAGATCCCAAGTACCATGGGAATTTTTTATGCGAAGCATGCGGAGGAAAGGTGACTGGGTTGTAATTTTTTATATTAAGCCAAACATTATGAAATGACGCTCAAGATATGTACAAATGTTGTACGCGCGGACGTATGTTGAACATTCGCATATGTTTCATATAGCCAGTTGTTTACAGTTGCTGAACGATGCCAACAGAAACATGGGTAAGCTGATAGAAGCGATAAGCTGATATGTAGCGCTTGTGCTTGCAAAAATGGTAGCCCTGGATAGTGCTACGTAACCTACAGGGGATGGCGCTTAAGTATTCGATTGACGTCAACCCGACATGAATCCTTGATCATAGGAGTAAATACGTAATATTTTGAATATTAGATAGCCAGCACTGCAAACACAAATGACGTTTCACCAACATTGCTCCGGCATAGGTTCTTTTTCCAAAGCAATTTTGAGACCTGACGTGGCTCTGTGGTAGAATACTTGATTGCCACGCAGAATGCTTGGGTGCGATTCCTGCTGGGACTGATTTCTATCCTTTGAATTTGTCGGGTCAACGCTGCCATTGTCAGTTTTTTTTAACACTCTCGCATTTAAATTACCAATGTGTGTACTCGCCGTTCCTGGCTAGACATAAATTGTCAAACACCTGTGGCGCATAGCCGCATACGCCCGTGATATACGGGTGTGAGGCACACGTGTCTGGAGAAATGAGTTTGACGACGTACGCGACGGCATTTTCACGTTATTCAAGTCACGACCAGCCAGACAAGTTCGTGAAATCCTCTTACCCTCCCATACTAACTTTGGTCGGCCTAAAGTTAAGGAGGCGATCACGAGAGCACTCAGACGTAGGCGGCTAGATAGATAGATAGATAGATAGATAGATAGATAGATAGATAGATAGATAGATAGATAGATAGATAGATAGATAGATAGATAGATAGATAGATAGATAGATAGATAGATAGATAGATAGATAGATAGATAGATAGATAGATAGATAGATAGATAGATAGATAGATAGATAGATAGATAGATAGATAGATAGATAGATAGAAACGCCAAAGTGCTTGCAGTATGCAAAGAAATGCTTCGCATTTAATATGAAAAAAAAAGAGCAAAATATACCCTTTTTTATGAATGTGCCGAGATAAAAGATAGCCAATGAAACCACAGTCGTTGCATTTGGTCTAATTAACGAAGCAGATGCATCAAAATATCGATCACTGTTTCTTTCAGAAACGTGCACATTCGACAACCATAAATTGAAACATCTAAGAATAATTCGACAGCGGGTGATAGATTCGGATATTGCTACCACGATGCGGTCGTTTTTGTCCAGGAACATCTCATAATATTGATTGCTGTTCAGGTATACTAAATATTTCGTTCGAGTTCATGGCTATCTTTTTGAAGTGAACAAAATGTGACACACATAAGGTCAGCTACCTACGCCGTTCTGAAATAAAGACAGAAGTCAGGGGTTGCTTCGCTTTCGCTGAGGAAACAACAGAAATGACATTACTGTACTATGCGAAATAATATATAAAAGAACCGTATTGCTGACACGTACGGGAAAATTAGCTTTTTTTTTTCTGCAGTCGATTGCAATTTACAACCTAAGAATAAGTACAAGCTCCGTCCTCAGTAATGCGGCGCTCCTGCCATTCCTTTCTGCAAGAGAGTCGTGCTAGGTGGTTTACTTTCGAACCGGAAGTACTTTTTCGCTGCTAATGGAAACGCTACGCACACTAAGAATTAAAAGTGTGTCGTTCACACCTAAAATATTATGTTTGGCTGAGCAGTCATGTCAAAATATGTGCTGAAAGTGGGCTGGAACTGCAACCTTTCGACTGAGAACCAGCGAAACCAACATGTAGTATGTGCATGGCAAGATCACCAAACTGAAATACGCCGAAGGGGCTTAACGTCACGAAAGTAAACAAATGCGATTGGATAGGTCATCTATGCAAATCCTCTCTTAATAAAACTTTTTGTTGGGCTAGTTGGTACATGCTTACTGGAATACAAATAGACTGTTCTGTTCTGCCTCTAATTTTCTTCCTCGAAGGTTTGCGTCTATTTGTATTCCAGAAATTCTCTCTTGGTTGGAAAGCGATAGGCCGTGGATGGTGCTTACATCTATTCTAAGGTTGTAACCGGTTATAAACATCAAGAAAACAATCGAAAATTCCTTTTGTTCAAGTAGGCACGTGAAAGCGATACCGCAGTATACCTGCACGCGCGCTCCTTTCTTTTTTTTTCTTTTCTTTTCAGCGAAGCTGTTTAGGCTAGCCGTAATTTGTGTGGCGTATCGGGTACGTGACAATGTGCGGCCTATCACAAAAAACTATCAACATCATAAACGGGTATGTGCCACAGAAATCGGATAAATCCCACTACTCACCACAGGTCCACTAAAAATGAAGGCAACAGTTCGCCCAACAAAAATGGCTGCGAAGCGAAGAAGGTGAGCCGAAGACCCCGAGTACGTATAACGAGAGACTACTAGGTAACGGGAAAGGCAATGGCGGCTGCGAAAAAAACCCCGAAACGATTGAAGGTTTACGCCAACGACGACGACGTGCCCGTGGATCTATGAGAGGTACCAACGCTTGCTTTCAGCGCGAGTTTCTGTCTCTGGAATTTGGACATCCGCGTCGTGTCTGTGACTGTCTGTGCTTTAACTCGAACCTCTCTGCGCTGAGAAAAAATTTAGCATCACCTAGCTAAAGCTTATCAATGACCTTAAAAGCAACCTAGAAGCAACCTGAATCACCTAGCTAAGGCCTAGAAACAACCTAGAAGCAACCAGATTATTCTTCAGAATCGTCCAGTTTCGCTGTTTCAAGGCTTGCGTGGCTTAGTGCAAGCTTTACTCCCCCCCCTCCCCCCCCCCCCCCCTTGTTTTTTGTTTTCACGCAGTGCAGCTTCGCCAGCGTTCCTGAGTAACCTAGCCCTGCATGAGCCGACGCATGTATATGAACGACGTGTAAGCACAATGCTGGGTGCGGCGGACAAAAATAAAGATGTTACACAAAAAGGCGGAACACGCAGCGACCGCCCCTGTGCCGTGGCAGCGCGACAGCGAGAAAGCATGCAGCCAAGCGGAGCCACTTTTCGTCCTCCTCCCCTGGTCCACTCATACCAAAGCCACTCGCGAACCGTAACCGAAAGGACACGGCTTCACACGGCAAACGCACCACTTTTAGCCGTCTCGAATGGGACGTGTCACTCGCTTTTTCGACCATTATGACCCAAGTTCGGGGTTTTTGCGCGCAGAATCCGCGATACGATTAGGAGACAAGCCGTAGTGGTTGGACTCCGGAATAAATGTGACCACCTATCTGTGGGTCATTTAACGTGCGCTCAAGAGGCAGCGCACGAATCGCTTTTGAAATACGGTATCGAACGCGAAACCTCGGGCTTAGCATCTCACGCGTTGCCGTAGCCGCTAATGTCGTATTCGAATGGTCGTTTTCGAGCTCTACAGAGGGCTCTGGAAAGTGGACGCGCGTTCGGGTGGCAGAAGTCGAGCGCTCGGACTACGTTCGGATGGGTTTTTCAGAGCGTCAGCCTCCCACTCAGAACGCTCCCAACCACTCCGACTTCGAAGTGATAGCGTTGGGGCGATCTGGCAGAGAGGATATGTCACGTGACACTGAACACCGTGCTTGTCACGGTTGTTGACAGGTGCCAGCGCCAGCGCACATTTATTTAGCATTTACACCTTCAGGAGTTTCGAAGAGAAACGTTGTTCGAAACAGCGTGCGGGTTTTTTTGGATTGTGTCCGAGCCGTTTTCATGCATTCAAAAAGACTTAACCGCGCTATGTCGAAGAGGAGGCAGCTATAAAGGCGCAAGAATCATCGGCGCTGCTTTTGAAGCATCTCGCAGCCGAAGGCCCTAAAGGTAGCAGCTCGAACGACGACGATCACCAATTGATGCGAACAAGTTCGCGGAGCTATCGCTGCGTTGAAGTACTTCACAGCTGGACGGCGCCATTTGTCGAGGTCGCGCACGAATTTTTGTTTACACGGTGGCTTCCCGCGCTGCCCGCACCGTGGCGCTGCAGGCGCTCCTCCGACCGAGATCGCTGGTAATAGCTGCTTTATATGGTTCTATCTATCTATCTATCTATCTATCTATCTATCTATCTATCTATCTATCTATCTATCTATCTATCTATCTATCTATCTATCTATCTATCTATACAGGGTGTTTCAAGAAATGTGTCCACTATTTTTTAAAAATCAGCAAAATGCGATATTTGCTCGCTGTCTTCACAATTGCTTTTTCTGTAGCGGCAGGCATCTTAAGATGGTTGAAGACGTGATCTGGGACAGTAATTAAGAAAGTTAAATTAATTAACTTTTTAATTAATGGAGTAAGGTGGTTAAGTCCAATGGGAGAATTGAAGTCCTTCATGCGAAGAACCCATTTCAGCTTTGAGATTTCGAAAAAAGCGACCTCGATTAATTATTGTGGCGTAACATCGATAGAAAACCTCAAATGAAAAATTTGTTATACTGATAACAAATTTTTCATTTGAGGTTTTCTATCGATGTTACACTCGTTCGGCTGTGCTGTCATAACGTTGCCTGCCGAGTGGGAGCGCTAAAACCAACCTTATGTGAATATTGTACGCTGGGCCGGCGCTTTTTCGCTTCAATCGTGATGCGCAATGCTCTCTTCTAAGGTTACTTCGCGGTAATGGCGCTGGTATAGCGAGTCAAGAGTCGGCAAGTCGAAGACGCCTTCACACAAATCTCAGCCCACTGGAGGCATTGCATGTTTGCAGGATTTGTTTTATAAAGCAACGTACGCGTGTGCACAGCGTCCCGCATTTGATAACCCATTGGTTACTGCATTGGGGCCATTGGTTAGGGCGGTTCTAAACCTAAGTATACAGAAACTGCAGCCAATCGCCCCATCTAAGCTAATATCGAATGTAGTTGTACACACGGTCAAACAATTTCCCGAAACGCAGCCGACATGTAGGTTTCCCTTTAGCGGTATGCGTAAGATTTAGGCTATGCTTTATTTTTTTCTGCTTCCTATACAGACAGTCGCCTTTCTATAAAGATTAAAACAAGTTCTTCCCATTTTGATGAGATGGTTGTCTTCTGTTTTTTTTTTTTTTTTTTTTTTTTTTTTTTTTTTAAGTACTTGATTGCATCGGAGTTTGCTCCTAGTCAAGCCTGCCACCCGTGCCTAAATAATGCAGCAGAAAGACTATGCCACGACTAAGATGACCTTTTTGTCGACCCAGCCAGTTCAATTAAAGTATAACACCACCAAAATAAAAAAAAATCCCATATTGTTAATAACGTACTAACTATATTGCGCCTGAAGTCACTAAGCACCGCGCGGGCATTGAAGAATACCGCATAGGCATCGGATAAAGTTTTTAGCTCTTGTATTTCGTTAACACACTGCTAACTAACTACGCGAGCATTCTTGCGTTCCACCTCCCTTCTCGGAATGCAATTTTCATGGTCGGTTATGAAACCCGCGACAATCTGCTGAGCAGCAGAACGCGGTAGAGGCAACTGCCGAGAGGTAAGACTATAAAACCACAAAAAATTCCGATAAATGTCTGTTTCCCAAGAGAGGGCCCAAAGATAACAGTGAAGGGGCATACAACTCGTAAATTGGGAAGGCACATAGAGAAGCAGCACACAGGAATGTCGTCCCTGCACTTCAGTGTATCCGTTACGGCTTTTACTCATAAACGCGTTACTCGCAGCAGTGGCAGAGTGACGCCTCGAACACTTCCTTCCGAGCCCTGACCCGATTTTCGGCGCGGCGCGATGGGCAAGAAACAATGAGCGTAACTAAACAAAAAAAACAAAAAAAAAGACAAAAAAAGACAAGAGGCTGCGGCAGGCGCATAAAGAGACGTGACTGGGCCGCCTACAACGAAGATTACGCTCTGGTTGCTGGCCGCAACATGCACGGGTACCCGCGTGGCGTGCACGTATACGCCACCAGGGAGAATCCGGCTGTTGCGCGCGATGCTCTTCCGTGGACGTGAGCTCGCGAGACCTCCGTTGTAACAGAAGCAGCTCCCTTTCGCTGATAGGCGCATCGCGTGGACAATAGTGCTTCTGTGGCCGGTGACTCGCACAAGGGTCAGGATTTGACTTGCTGAAACAAAGGTGCCGCTGTCTTGAGCACTGTGGTTGCGGGGGCTCGATAGCTACGGTCTCCCATGTCCCAGGCCCAGAAAATAGGCCCCGTGGGTTTTTTGGTTAGAGTATATATAGAAGTAATGGACAACAAAGCAAGCTCGCTGGTACAGGCCTTGCTTGCAGTCACAGCACGGCTTTGTTTGCAGGTCGCGATGATAAGACTGCGTTTGGGACAAAGAAAGGGGTGGAGGAGGGGTAATGTTGAGGCTAAAATTGTTAGTTATGAAGGCTTAAATCATTCGCTTATCTGCAGCTTGCCACTTGGGGATGCCGAATGGCGTGCCTTTTCTTCGTTCTTCTGAGGCATAATTTTTGTTTTCACCCTTTGTTTTGTTAGCTCGTACTTGAAGGAGTGCATGTAATATTACCCTACGTTATGAAAAGCCTGCAATAACGAATTAAACTGAGTTTCATTTTTTTTATTTATACAACAGGCTTGACAAGTCTTCTCGTAATGGCATCAGAATCTGGGGACGATGGACGAGGTAAGGCAAAAGCTGGATAACTTGAAAACACCGATATGCTCGCTCTTGTTACACGGAACAACGTCAATATTGTTACCTTCCGAGCCTGCTGCACATATATTACCGAATATTTTTACTCTGTTAGAATCCACATAGCACGAATTCACTCCCCTCAACTCACCTTTCCCCATAATCTCACTCGTCACCAAGACGCTGCATTCACCTCGACTTCAACAAAGTGGACTCGAGCTCAAACTCGTTGCGGAATAATATTTCTATCTCTCTCTCTCTCGCCTAAAGTCACTCGAGTGGAGGAAGTCTCTCTCCGAAAACTTCAGGCCATGATGACCAAGAGTGACTGTGGCTGCAGCTTATATACATAACACAATTCGGTAACATGGGATCACCAGTTGGCACTGCACGATACGAAAGTAACAAGAGCGTCATCAAGAAGAGAACTCGAAAATCAAGATGGGAGCCGACAGATGGAAACACGTAGTGGGATAAGCAGGAAGAACAGAGGAAGTGCCTCAGACATGCTGGCCGACGTTTCGATAGGTGGACCTATCTTTGTCAAAGGCGCCTTGTCATCCCTGGCGTGTTAGTTCTAAGGGGGGTTAGTATTGACTCGCCAGGGATGACAAGGCGCCCTTTGACAAAGATAGGTCCACCTATCGAAACGTCGGCCAGCATGTCTGAGGCACTTCCTCTGTTCTTCCTGCTTATCCCATCAAGAAGAGAAGGTTGACAACTCATGGATGCACCGTTAACTCAACGCATTGCAAAGAATAAAGTTACAGCGACACACCGAAACCACGTGAAGAGTTCCCAATGGCTCGACAAGATGATGGTAGGGTGTCCTCATAACGACGATGTCCTCATAGCCGACAACTGAGGAACGGTTCCTACGAGCCAGCTTACGTGTCCTAGTATATCGCCCGCGCCACTGGCACAATTGCAGCTTACCTTGCCGAGACCAATGGTCCACGTAACGCCACTTGAAGACAATCGACTGCAAATCAGCCATGTACGAGACCCAGTTCACGACCTATGATGTTAGATAGCCTGCATGGGCTGCACCATGGAATGGTTTGTAAGTTTGCCATGTTCCTGCCCGTGTAGTACAATACGCCTTGCTGTCTCGGAGCTTCTTATTTAGGTGTGAGAGCTGGGAACATGGGCTGTGTTAGAGCCCATTATCCCCACATCATAAAATTTATATTGAATTAACGAACGAACGCGAAAACGAAGGAAAAAAGATTTAAGTGATATCACGGTCTCTTATGCATTTGCCTAACAGGACTCGAAAGCGAAGGCCCTCTTCTTCATCTTCGTTTTCTTCTTAATCAAATGCATTGACTCCAGCCCCCTCCTCCCGCCTCCGCGAAAGCTTTCTGCGCCCAACGTGGTTTCGCAGTGCCATCGAGATCGGCACACCTTTGACCAAGCGACGATGTCATGTGATGAGGTCATCGTGTGACGTCACGATGTGACATCATAATGACGTCATAATTACTGGGTACTGTGACTACATGATGGCGTCGTAGGGTAACGACATCACGTGATGATGATTTTTGCATCACTCTTGTTGACGCCGACGCCAATGGTCGCTTTTCGCGTTTGATGAGCCAGCTAAGACTTTCGGCCTTAATAATAAAAAACAATATGCCACACAGCGGCAAGTGGTTCGCTGTCTGCCTGTGTTGTTGTTGCGGTGTTCATCATCGTTGAAGAAGACACCAAGCGGAGCATGAGAAACGTGAGTGCAGTTCGTGCATCATGCGGTACGTTACCTGTCGAAAAGAAATGAAAAGAATGAGGCAGTTCGCCCCAAGGCGAACAAGAGGCCACGACTCGCGGAGCAAGCGTACCATTTTATGAGCTCTGTAAACGAAAACGGTTAACAGGCAGAAAGGCGCAACAGCGCGAGCTTCCATAGTGAACAAAAATGGATGTTATGGTTAGGCACATAGTTTAATGACACCAAGATAAGCACGAGTTCGGAGAAATCAGACATACGATATATTTGTGCGCTACCACTGAAAGACGCTGTCGCATATGCATGAAGCGCTAAAGATGACTTGCAAAATGAGTTAGATGCATAAAAACAGTACGGAGTAAAAGAGGAAAACAAAGGAATGGGAGTGGGAGTTGTTTTCATTACGTGTTCAGGGAATAGAGAAACTGTGGTACTCGGGAATGTTTACATTCCCGGAAACGACACTATAGCGTTACTAGACATGGCGTCTCAATCTGCGGCCTACCGTGCCGTTAAAATACATCTCGCTACCACTTTTCGCTACCACTTTTCGCTACCGCCTTTCGAAATAATATATCAATGAAGTATCGAGTCACCTAGATAGCGTACGCAACTCTCAGTGGTCTTTAGTAATATTGTCTTGTCTCGTGCCGGCGGCAACTGTCGTGAAAACGCCACCGTTCGCGGTGCGCCTATAACGGCCGTCAATGCCAGACCACAGGAAGCCTCGAGCTCACTCGTTCCCGCCGCCGCCCCGGCTGCGGGAGCCGCGGGGGACCTTCTTCGTCGGCGCCGCCGCCACTGGGAGGTGGCCTCTCCAAAGCTCGGAGCTGAACGACCTGCTCTGGGCCGTCCGGCAGGCCGAGGATGCCGCCCGAGTCCAGGGACTCCGAGCCGCCACCTGAAGCCACCAAGACCAAACTGCCGGCCCATTCTGTGAAATAAAGTCTTTTCTCTTTCTCGCTGGTTTCATTGACTCTCAAGCGCATGCAATATAATGTAAATAGCGGGTACTGAAGCGTGCGGTGCGCGGGGTGGGCCTGCGTGTGAAGCGTTCATGCTGCAAAGTGCGCCTTTTGGTTCTTTTAACAACTGCAAACTAGCTGTTAGGCAAACGCGTGCCATCTTCGAAATTAGTAGCATTCTTAATCATCAAGTTGAGTAGAAACCTCACGGCGACAACAAACTTGCTGCAACATCGCCTCTAAGGCAGCGCAGCGCGCGCAAAGTAAATTACGCTTGATATATCTAGTTAAATTTCAAAAGAAAGTTAGAAATGTTTTCCCAAAGGCGCATGCATTCATCTGTGCTCTATCACATTTCCGGCGGCCGGACAACACTACTGTTCGTTCTGCAGTATAGCACTGACCGCTGTGTGTTACCAGGAATATGTTCCAGCGCTGAGGAGTTCGCGAGCACGGGAGAATGCGTGTAAGATTGGATGCGTCTGCAGCCGATTCGGCACGCCGTCCTGCGCTCAAATAATAACAAAAATATAAAAAAAGAGGATATACGCGGTGGACCGTGCAAAAAATTCGGCTGCGAAGCGTAGCAAGGAAACGACGGTTTAGGAGGCCGTGCAGCGGTTGTACCAGCAGAAGGAATGTATCAGCACTCTTGCTTCCAACTGTTTTTTCCGAAAGTGAGCATCGGTGCCAACAAGTGATAAAGGCGCAAGAATTTCGTTCCATTCCCCTTTATTATTTATTAATATTTAAACATCTTTTGTCACACCACCATAGAGCACTCTCGTTATCAAGGAACGATTCCATAATTTCAAAATAACCTGCTTAGAGTGAATAAACACACAGTGACTTATGCACGAAAACAACGTTATCACATTAAGTTTCTTGTACTTGGAAACAGGCAAACTGTAGGCTTAATTATACGAAGTATTACGGCCATAGCTGTGCCAGCCGTAGGTGGTTTTGGTAGCTTCTCATGCTTAAACATAGCTTAGTGAAATGTTAGTTGTATAGAGCTAACTAGGCAATATTGCAGAAAGGACAGATACAGATAATGACCAAGAGTTGATATTAGAAACGAGGACCAGAAGTTGAACAACAACAAAAAAAGGCTTGCTAACAATGACAGAGCAAGCGATATATCGGAATCAGCGGATCCAGTATTCAGGAAAATATTTTTTTTAACCTAAGTTATTTGTGAGACCAAGTACCTGCCAATCGTGATGCCGGAAAAATCATTAGAGACGACAGCCAGTTAATGGCAAAGAGAACATATGAACCAAACGCTTTGCTTCTCAACGCCTCTTTTATACAAAAAAGTGTCATAAAGCAAAGCATTTGCTGCTCTCAAAAAGAAGCACACAGTGATTCACTTAGCATTGGCCTTTTAGCGCAACCTGTGCGCACTATCACGCCCAACTTTCCCAAGAAATAAAACTTCATTTGGGCCTAGCCTAAAACTTCATTGGGACTAGAAGCAGCACTGCTTTTTGTAGATACGGACTAACAGGGGTAGTGATGTATTTCCTATATCCATCTTCAACCTTTCCGCGCTTTGAATGATCACTGACCTTTCACCATTACGTCGCTAGGTGACATTCAGAATGTTCGTCAGCTCAGCGAGCAGAAACAAAGACATGATTGTATTGTGGAGTGTTGATGCACGGCACATGGGCAGGCACACGCAAGCTCGCGATTCTCTCCCTCCGACTGCGGAGGTTAATCTTTGGCGTCCAACTTCACTCTGTATTGACGCTCTTCTAAGCAAGAAGGGAAACCCCGGCTAGCTGGTGATAGTTCATTTTGACTAGCTTACAGCGCTGAAGGGACGAGGACGAAGTTCAATAAACTTTAGTTGAGAGTCAGCGCTCGTGTCTGTCATCCCCTTCTTTGAACTTCGTCCTCGTCCCTTTAGCGCTGTAAGCAGCTCTTCTAAGCCTTTCAAAGTTATACCTAAAGTTCGCCGTAATGTATTCGTCCAATTATATTGAAGCAAGTTGAGCATCTTTAATTTTTGTTTTCAAGTTTCAGAGCAGGCAACGGGCGAAAGAAAGAAAAAAAAAACGCAGGAAGTTAAGCGAGATAAATTTTAATTGCAGCTCTTCACGGCAGAAGAGATATATAAAGATGGAGAGACAATTATAGAAACTGTAATCTGTGTGCAAAATAAAAGCCACGCCAATCACTACCGCCACCTTTTGTGTAGGCCTGCAGTCCACAGGAAGCGAAGTAGCGCAACGGCTGACATTAATGTAGGAATCCGGTGTGACTTTTGCCCGTCAAGTGTGTGTGTATATATATATATATATATATATATATATATATATATATATATATATATATATATATATATATATATATATATATATATATATATATATATATATATATATATATATATATGGTTGTACTGAGAAAGTGGCCGGGGCAGTCCAGTGCTTGTGGCAGGCTACACGGGCACACAGCACAGTATGTGCATCTACAAAAGCAAAATACTTGTCTTTTTTCATGGCTGCAACTGTAGCTCTTCATGCAACTACTCTACAACCTTACTTACTACAGCATGCCCAAGGCAAGTGAATTAAGGGAGTTATTCCTGGAGCTAAAACCATGTTCATTTTCATCATGAGCTTTCCGCCTCACCGCTGTGTAGCAACCGCGAAAGACGAACACAGCCGCACGAAAACGTATTGTCGATCGCGGTACGCTCATGCACCGCTAAGGATTATATTCTTGTATAATCCTTTAGAAAATTGAATTCCATGCTCGCAAAAGCGTGCGTTCCTCTTTAGTATAATTCCCCGGCTCGCTTCCGAATCCCCTTGTTCAGGAAGCTTTCAACGTCTTTCTTATCAGCGAGGCTATAAGGCACAATACGGCTTTTCCGTTTCACTTTGAGCGTATGTATGTGAATGTATGTTTGTCCTCTCCATGTTTGTTTGCCTTCCCGCCGACATTATTATCGCGCGGTGTTATATGCCTAATGCTGCCGCTTCGTCTTGTTTGGCTTCCTCCTATAGGCTTATATTTGAATATGAAAAGCGTGTCGCATACCACTTGTTCTCTGCCACTGAATACATTTTCCCCCCCCACATATGCAAAGAGTGCAGGACCGCAAGCAACGTGAGAACTTGCATCAAAATTCCAAGAGAGCATTTTCTATATTCATGCTAAACGTGCCGCTGCCTGGTTGGTATAAAGAAACCAATTTCAGTGTTATCAACATGGCTCAGCGACTTTCGCTTTCGCTTGCTGAACACGATGGCCCAGATGTTGTTACCTGGTCATAATGGCTATATTCATTCAGCCATACTGTATCTAAAAAGAATACTTTTTTTAAAACTTTCTATGCACGTGTGAAAAGGCTACTTCGAAATTCTCAATTTTGACCTCAGTATATGGCCTAGAAATCAATTGTCTACTTTCAGTGATTCACGGGCTGCAACAGGTGGGACTGCTTTTCCGTACTCGCTCGTAGAAATGCACTTCATTCGAACCCGAAACTTCTGTTATCATTCCATGATTTCACCAGCTTACTTCACGTAATAGCCCAACAATGTCCCCATTCAAATGGTCAGAAAGAGCAGGTAAACAATAAAAGTAGAGTACATATTATATGTATTACAGTACTTCCCCTCCACCTACTACCTCCTTTGACAATGAGCAAAACTACAGGTACGCGTTGCATACATGGTGCCAGTAGATGCGTTTAGCCTCATCTTGATGGGGGGGATATAAACAAAGGTGAAGGAGTAGCGTACCACTACCGAAAAAAAAATTGTCTGCATATATTACTTCTTCATTTGAGGTTCTAATAGTCAACATTTAGCCCAGAACTGTTGCTATTGTGTGCCTTTATATACATTCACCGCAATGTCTGCTGAATACCGGTGTCTAAGATTCAGTTTTCGCACCTAGGAAGCGTCCGAAAATTAAGTGTTTGAACTGACCAACCGAATTGCAGAAGTGTCGCTAGCTGTGCTAGTTGGTATGATTCCATCGCTATAAAACAGCGCAAAAAAGGAAAAAGAACGAGACGAGGCACACCGAAACAATTGACAAGGACAAGCACTGCACTGCCGCTGCGGTGCATTATCATTGCATTGCAGGCATATAGGCACTGTGCACACTGATCAGGATCGGTTGTTTGGCTTGGCGTTTTGAGACGTCAAAGTAAAAAAAAAAGGCGTACTCTGTTTTCTCACTTTTCATGTTTTCTTCTTGGCTGGACGCCTTCCTTTTTCTCGACTAGAACAATCTGCGTGTTCAGCAGGGAACGAGGGTCGTGTTCGTACGGCTCTAAATATTTTAAACCTGCATGTTCGTAAGAGCAGATGCCGACCTATTGTCATGTCGCGTATCTGATCAGTGGCAGCGGCCGGTCAGTGGAAAAAAGCACTGACGATCAAAAAACGTTCTGCAACTCTAAGTCGGTCTGTCTCTGCTCGACAAGTAGATTGACTCAATCGTATTTCTTTTATGAAAAAAGATCAACGTACTGCTAGTGAGCTTGTGTGCGATTCTCTATTTTGCCAATGTTACTCGGTTTTTGCACAACTCACCGAGTGGCTGATCTTGAGAGAAGCATGGAAGAGGTGCCTTCCAAGGTAATGCGATAACGGCGAGCAAAGGATTCCATTGGATTACTATAAACTTTGAGCTGCCCTTGTGACCCGAAGCCAAAGCATCATGCGTAATTAGATTTATACGATACACTAATCTGTCGCAATATGGTGTTTCATGTTGGCATGTAAAGCAGGGCCTCCGTTCAGAACGCCTGAGATAATTTGTCGTTGGGAATATTATTAGCGAAAGTCCACGATCTGTTATAAACAGTCCGTATACAAATGGAAAGCTTGGTTAATTCGTTCCGTGTATCTTTGTTTTAGCTGGTTTATGTTCGTGATAAAGACCAATACATGTCGTCGTGTCCTGCAGATATATATATATATATATATATATATATATATATATATATATATATATATATATATATATATATATATATATATATATATATATTTTTTTTTTTTTTTTCGGCTACGAAGGATAATACAACCTCATATGTATAGACCCTTTCGCTGTTTACAAACACAGGTGATGGACGGCTTCCGGTTTTGAGCGCCGCTGTAGCCTAGAAGCATTGGCCGGGAACGAAATCCTTAGCGAGTAGCCAACACATTTTCACCACTTTCCTCCCTGTGTCTGGCCAAACACTTCAAATAAATATTCTTCTAAGCTACACACAACATTATAAGAGGTAGTCCTTAACTTTATGCGCCTTCCTTTTACCTGAAAGTGGATAAAGATCTTTGCTTACTGTGGCAAAACTTAAAAAACCCGCTTTCTGCTTCGGTGTTAGAGAGCGATCGTTGAAGTGACCGGAAGTTTCTTGGGTGCACAACGCGTGCTGCTGCTATCGAAATCTTTAAACTGACCGAAAAGGCGAATAGTTCAGCTCCGTGATGTTCGCCCAGCTTTCCGTATCTCACCTGCATTGTGCGATACGTGGCTAACCTGCTTTATTACTTCTGGTTGGGCTTTCCTTTTGCAGTGGAATTGCCGGAGAGGCAACATATGACAACTATGGGTGCGAGCAAACTATTAAGCATGTTATGTGTGAATGTCCTCACTGCGACGAACCGGGCCGACCGCAAGTGAACTTGGTTTCACCGGGGACCATCGACAGATAAAATCATTTTGGAATACCGACCGAACTGATACGCCGTTGCAGCACAGCGCGACGAACGCACTTTTATTATTGTTAATAACGATAAACTTGCAAAACCCATATTTAACCATATGGGGTGTTTATTCAACTAAAGAAATATGTAATAGCATGCAAGAATCAGCGCACTTGACTTACTCATAGAATAGTACATTACGGCACGGTATTCAATATACATATATTCAGCACCATGCTGTCGTGTACTATTCCATGTTTAAGTCTACTCCACTGTCTCTTGCGGGCTATTGCGTTTTCACAGCGAAAGCTGTATATGGCTAGGCGAAACGAAAAACCGTATGCCACAAGTTTCGATAACGGTCTCCATTGGCTGCGCCGTCAGTTACATCGTTCTCTACGTCGCACCCAAGCGCAGGCGCCATTGGACGCGCCGTTAGTTACGTCATTCTCTGCGTCGTACCCAGGCACGCGTGCCATTGGATGCGCCGTCATTGAAGTCGTTCATCCCATGGCAGCCGTGCCGCCGAGCCCGCGCTCAGCAGTTTCAACTTACAACTTCCACACAGGGAGGGCATGGATCGTACGAACCCCCGAACAGCTGACAACTTTCCAAGAACAGCGCCGACAGCTGATCCGTGAGAGAATTCATGTTCGCCGGGCCGATGCAGCAGTCTAGGCACAAGAACAGGCCCGGGTGGCGAAGCGCAAGCAGTTACTGTGCACCGAGGATCCGGCAGCCTTCCTAGCCGAATGCCAGCAACAACGGCGAACCGAGGAAGCGGCATCGCAGGCAGAGCAGCGTCAACGTGGCAATGACGGGAACGCGTTCGCAGGGCCAACGCCCGCTTTCGGCGGGAGTTTATCGAGTGGCACCAGTGATGCCAACTCAAGTCCACAGTTTATCCCTAGATCGACCCCCGAAAAATACCCTAGATTGCAAGAAAAATCCCTAGATTGACTTTTTGGTGTCGCTATTTAGGTTAATTCATTTTAACAAAGTACAAAGACAGTTTGCTCTGAGGCCCATTTCTTGTGAATCTTATCAGAAGTAAACACGATCATATTAACAGCCACTGAAGCCCTTTCTTCTGCACTTTCTGTGGAGTAATTGCACATAAAGGGCTTTGAGATGGCGCAAGTTACAGAGACAGACAAATTTGTCAAGTTCACTTTGCCCACTGATTGAAGGCATAGATGTGACCATTCGAGTCATTCGCAAGTCAGTAGCTCCTTTCTTGTACTTGCAGCTTGCGAGGTGGCGGTTAATTCCAAATTTTTCACATTTGCAATCAGCGTTGCATGATTTGCAGTTGATGTACAGGGGCCATATTTTTACTCACTGGTAGCCATGTTGTGTACGCGTACTTTCGATCAGCTTACTATATGGCCAAATATGTTTGTCACTATTTTCGTTCTTATGAAAACGAAGCGACGGAAAGACTAAAACGGTCTCTTCGTCTCTTTCCGTCAAGCCATTTCCTTAATAAAGAATCAGCACCAACTCGTGCAATTGTCACTCCTGCTTTTGCTCTCTTTCTCAAGTCTCCTGATCCAGAAGTTATTCGATACGAATAATTTGCACGGTGTGGGCACGCGGCGAGCCTGAACTTGGCGCTTTTTCATATGCACTAGAAGACAAAATTTAACTTTGTTTCACAAAGCAGCAATCACTCAGGGTGCTCATTATAACTGCGCACATGTTCAACACTTGCGACGACAAAATTTCATTTCCTCCATTATACAGAATATGATCAACTCGCGTCACAGAATTGCGATAGCCTTCACTCGGCGCAGCAGTACACCACCGCTGTTTTAAATTAAAAACTAAATTATCGTTTTTTACAGCATTTCTAGTTGAAGAAGCGTCATGACTCAGTAATACGTCTCATTAGGCCTCATAATGCAACATTCCCAGAACCTTACAAAAAATCCCTAGAATCAACAAAAAGACGCCAAATCCCTGACAGACCAAGCAAATACCCTAGATCTAGGGATAAATCCCTAGGGTTGGCATCACTGAGTGGCACTCTGGCTATAGTTACAGTGTACTAGAAGGGGGGCAGTGGAGCGAACGAAGCGGCTGCGCCGCATCTCGGCTGATTCTCCGGCGGGCGACAGTGCGGCGGCGCTGCGGTCACTTTGTACTGAAGCTGTCGAGAGCGTCTGCATTTGGCGCGCGCGCGTCGTAGCCTACGAAAACGTGTAATTGCTCGTTTTTAGCGCATTTAATGCATTGCTGAACCTTTATTTTTGCATGCACACCTGCTACGCACCGTGGTGCACGAGTGAATATGCAGGCGAGCCAAAATTGCGCCGAGCCATTCCCTGTTTCAGGAGCGTGCCGACCTAACAAAAAAGACGTAGAATCGGAATTCGCACGGATCCGCCTAACTGCTCATTCCGTGTTGTGGGGTTTGCAAGCAGCGCTTTGAGCCGCACTACATCATAAGTGGCTACGGGTGCATTACAAAGAGTGAAGAAGTATCAAACCCGCGAGGAAGGCATACGCTCGTTCTGTCGGCAGTCTCTACGATATCCAGAGCATTGATCCTCATATGAGTCCACACGCGATCCATTGTTTCATTAAAAAATTCCCCATCTCCCGCTAAAGGGAAGCATGTGTGGATGCGAAGCAGCAGGCAGATAATTAGCTTGAGCGGGAGGAACGTCGCCGCTCTCATTTCACGGCAGCGGTCCGGGCGCTCATCGCGGCGCTGCACAGGAGAAAGAATGAGGCGCGCGCGCTCCGTCATTTTCATACCGCGGAACTACCGTGGCGCCCCCCAGCGGAGTATGCAGCTGTCACACCACCTGTCGTGCGCGCCGCTCCGTACAGGATTCCTAGAGGAAAGGACGGGGGGGGGGGGGGGACCGTAGGAGAGGAGAGAGAGGGGGGAGGGGACGTGCATGCGCTATGGGGGTGTGGGACGCGGGAGCCGCTCCGTAGAGTAGAGGATTCCTAGAGGAGATAGGGGGGAAAGGACGCGCATGCGCTGTGGGGATGTGGGACGCCGGAGCCGCTCCGTAGAGTAGAGGATTCCTGGAGGAGAGAGGGGGGAGAGGACGCGCATGCGCTGTGGGACGCGGCCGCCGCTCCGCAGAGTAGATGATTCCTAGAGGAGAGAAAGGGGGGTGAGCGTAGGAGAGGATAGGGGGAGGGGATGCGCATGCGCTGTGGGGGGTGTGGGACGCGGGGGCCGCTCCGTAGAGTAGAGGATTCCTGGAGGAGAGAGGGGGAGAGGACGCGCATGCGCTGTGGGACGCGGCCGCCGCTCCGTAGAGTAGATGATTCCTAGAGGAGAGAAAGGGAGTGAGCGTAGGAGAGGATAGGGGAGGGGACGCGCATGCGCTGTGGGAGGTGTGGGACGCGGGGGGCCGCTCCGTAGAGTAGAGGATTCCTAGAGGAGAGAAAGGGGGCGAGCGTAGGAGAGAGAGGGGGGAGAGGACGCGCATGCGCTGTGGGACGCGGGAAGGAGGGATGGACTAAGCCCCCCTCCAAACACATGCAAGCAAGATCAAGGAATGGGGTCAACCTGGGCGACATACACCACCTGCCTAGCCATTGCTAAGCAGCCTCTCTTTGCTCTCGGCCATGACTCAAGGAATGGGGTCAACCTGGGCGACAGATACCACCTGCCTAGCCATTACTAAGCAGCCTCTCTGTGCTCTCGGCCATGACTCTGATGACTGTAGTAGGGTTGACGGCCTTCATATTACTACAGTGTTCTGGTTCGCATAATGGGTGCTTCCCTACTTCATGAAAGTGGCCGGACGCGGGACACGGGACGCGGGACGGGGGACGCGGGACGCGGGAGGGACGGACAGAGCCCCGAGCATAAGATGCTTCGCATCTAAAACCTGAGTACAAATAACTTTATCACAACATTTATATCGGTGACGATTCAGTTTTATTGTGCCGGTCTTGCGCAGAATCATTATGCTGAAAGGCTTGCCTTGTTTTAACCGCGTGCTTTCTCGATTACTGTGCATCGCTTATGCAAGCTTCGAGTGCTTAAAATACCCGGAGGCCGAGCCAGGAAGCCCAGCCGAAGGCGCGCGTTTACTTCCGAGGCACGAACTCTACGCATACGGGGTTATATAAAGCATATTAAAAAGCGCAGTTGTTTATAAGCCCATCTGTTATTCTGCCTAAATTCACTATAACCAGTTGTCCTTTTCTATGGACAGCTTATATTGCGCTGCTTTCCAAATCTTCTATTGGCGTAATGCCATCGCAAGCCAGATAACGCTTGTTTATGGCAAGGTTCGGCGTCTATTAATTCAAAGAAATCTACCAACTAGCCCAGCAACAAGTTCGGCTCAATTACACCGAGACTGTGGATCTTCCCCGCGGCAATCAGCCCGTTTTCATTTTTTTTTTTTACATTTTGCATACCTTCCAGCAGTCACTTCGGCTACAATAACTAATTTGCAGCATCTCTCAAGGGTATTTATAAAGCAAGCATCCATTAAAAGTTTACGTATAAATAAGACCATTTTTATGACGCAGTGCAACTAAAGTGGGCTAAACTCCCAATAATTATGATTGTTGAAATCTCCGAAGCCAAGTTTTCTTTAATTAACGCGTTACCGGCTGTTTTAGAACACACGCTTCTGCCGATGTTCACAGCACAAAACTAATTTGAAGCACATCTAAATTCAGGTAACATGTGTAATAATGCCGAGACTATAAAGCCTCACTGTGCCGATCAGGGTTTTTTTTTTCTGATAATTTTCATACCTTAGTAACCATCTTAACCTCAAGAAAATAAATAATTTTCGATCTCTCACATGGGCTTTTATGGAGCTGAAATTCAGTACTTTGGCGTGTCATCCCTAAAGGGTTATGACAGCACGTGCTAAACATGAATGATGGGCAGGCGCGAAGAAAGCTGCATCAAAAAAGCGCGCCGGGGGGAGCCGAAGCGCATAGCAGTTCTTGCGCGCCGTGCGCTGCGCTTTCAGTACTAAACGACGGCAGCGCCGCCGCTACGGTCGACGCGGAAGGCATCAGGCGGCGAGGCGCGTTCACACCACTCAACAGTTCTAGTACACTCTACTATAGTGTACTAGAATATACTGGGTAGTGGGTTCAGGAGAGGGCGCGCTCCATGCGTTCGCTTTAAAGTCCCTCTTGAAGCGGCGAGTGTTGACAGGTTCCTGGAGGTGTGCGGTGGCGCTGCGGTAGCGTGGGCTGTAAGCCCGGCATGTCCAGTACGGGGCGGCAGTTTGCTCTGTGTTTTTGCGTCTCTGTGTCATGCAGTTGTGCTGCGTGCCCTCGCTTGCAAATCGAAGCAACACACGTTTTCTTCACTGTGGACTATGGGAGACGCAATGCCTGGCTGTAAGCGTCAACGCCATTGCTTCGCCCCAGGGTGTAAAACAGGATATCAATTGACTAAAGGAGCGCAGCCGCCACTCTTCGCGGTGCCGCAAAAGTTCTCCTTTCTTTTTAAATGCGAAGCATTTCTTTGCGTACTGCAAGCGCTTTTAGCGTATCTATCTATCTATCTATCTATCTATCTATCTATCTATCTATCTATCTATCTATCTATCTATCTATCTATCTATCTATCTATCTATCTATCTATCTATCTATCTATCTATCTATCTATCTATCTATCTATCTATCTATCTATCTATCTATCTATCTATCTATCTATCTATCTATCTATCTATCTATCTATCTATCTATCTATCTATCTATCTATCTATCTATCTATCCGCCTACATCTGGGTGCTCTCGTGATCACCCCCTTAACTTGGGGTAAACCAAACTTAGTATGGGAGGGCAAGATGGTTTGCCGAATGTGACTCGCTGGTCATGACATGAACAATGTGACAATCCCGTCGCGTACGTCGTCAAACCCGGGTATGTGCCACAGTTATGCGGGTATGTGCCACAGGTGAGAACAGCGAGAACAGACGTTGCTAATTTTAACGCCACAGCGTTAAAAAAAGCTGACATCGGCAGCATTGACCCGAAGAGTGCAAAGAAAAAGTGTCACTATCCCAGCACGAATCGAACCCCAGCATTCTGCGTGGCAATCAAGTATTATTCTACACAGAGCCATGCCAGGTCTCGGAACTTCTTTTCAAATAGACCCTAATATTCGTGAAACGTCATAGTGGTTGCAGTGCTGGCTATCCAATTTTATAAATATTACATGTGTACTCCTATGATACAGCCGTCAAGTCTTGTTATAGTCAATTGTTGGTAAGCACCATCCACTGAATTTTATTTATGTAGCAGTGTCCAGGGCTGCCATCCTCGCGAGCACAAGCGCTACATATCAGCTTACCGCTTCTGGTGTTGCTAATCCACATATTGCTGCCGGCATCGTTACGCAACTGTAAACAACTGGTTATATAAAACATGTGCAAGTGTTCAACATATGTCTGTGAGTACAACATTTCTACATATCTTTAGCGTCATTTCGTAACGTTTCGCTCAATAAAAAATTACAACACAGTCACCTTCCCTCCGCATGCTTCGCATAACATCGATTCCCAAGGTACGTGGGATCTGCCAAATTTTCGGTCATGTTAAGAGAACACGCAGACGGCTTTTTCCACGCCAGTTCTTTGGTTTCTTCTGAAGGCAACAATATCTGTTAAAACCACTCAAGAGCGCATTGCATCAAGCGAGTTCAAGTTTGACAACAAATAATTCATGACATGAAAAGCTGGGTGGGAATTGCAAGGTCGCATTGCCAGGCATTTGTCCTTAGCGAACCTTGAAACATGTTAGAAAATTACAACGAGTAGTTTATTCGAAATAACAAACAATGATGTA
This sequence comes from Rhipicephalus appendiculatus, assembly GCA_030522465.1. NCBI lineage: Eukaryota > Metazoa > Arthropoda > Arachnida > Ixodida > Ixodidae > Rhipicephalus > Rhipicephalus appendiculatus. Next base: position 707,653 of record JALIZH010032513.1, read on the forward strand.
GCTTAACGTAATAATTTTTATTGTGTTTTATAAATTTTTACTGCACAAACTGACAAAACTGCAGTCCTTGGAAAAATCGTTCACGTAGTTGTAGCTTTAAAATTATCGCGTTTTCTGCAACCATTTATCATACACTGTAAGCAAAAACTATCCGAGATTGGGGTTTTTGCGGCTCATGACCTCTGAAAACTCCCTCGCGTTTAAAATTACTACCTCATGTTGGAGTAAAAGGCGGTACATGACATAGTTTTACCACCACCTCTCAGGGACGTAGTAAAAGGATGTCACAATCCAGTTTTACTACGTGGGGAGTTTTCTGTCACGTGACTTTTAACCACGATGTGAGAGTTTATTATCACGTGACTGGAAGCTGCAGCTGCTTCGGCGGCTTTCCCCCCCCCCCCCCCCCCCCGAGTGACGCTCTCAGTTCCAGTGAAGGTATGCGAACCCCACAAATGCCTTTTTTTTTTTTTTTCAAAGATTGGTCTGGCATTGTCGCGCTTCGTGGTTGACCCCGAGTGCACGGCCGCTCGATCTCCCCCCTTTGGCGCCCAGTGCATGCACTTTCACTGGAACTGGGTGCTGCTGAAGCAAAACGAGCGAGGAAAGCATTCTGTGAACGAAAGGGCGTGCTCGAAGAAAAAAAAAACTGCTGGAAAGCTGTCTTGCAGATTTTCGCAAATCGTTGGCGTATGTTGTTAAGTGGCCCTGGAGACTGGCGAGTGTCAGAAGCTCGCGCGGTATGTGTCTCGTTGCGCTGATGGCAAGCTCAACTGGATCTCACGTGTTTCTTCTATCATCGAGCGGCCGTGCGCGTACGAGCGCGAGCCTCCGAACCTGGACGTCGCGTATACCTCGCTTCCGTGCTGAATCGCGAAGAGCTACGAAGAACACTGCCAGCGGTAACAACATCAAGCTGGTGTGATCGTCCGTAGTTGCTTCCTGGAGAGTGACCGGTTACAACTTCGAAGCGATAGGAAAAAGGCTTCGATACGTCGTCGGCACCGAGCCGGCCAGTGTGAGTGCGTCGCCGGAGCAGGTGAAACAAGCGTCGCATAGATTTTGTTTCACAGAAAGCAATGTCTGCTGCAGTAAAGTACAGCCGGAATTGTCCGCAGCATGCGCCAACCGTTGTCAAACATATCGATCGAAGGTGCGCACCGATACAAGGCATACGGAACCAGCTATGGCCACCGTTGAGCACGGAGAAAACCCGGACGGTGAGCCGTCTCGTTCGTTGTGAGTACATCGCTCCGTAAGACGCCGCGAATAGCGGAGACGTATTTTTCATTGCTGTCTAAAATAACGACGACGAAAATTGCACAGGAGGTGCATTCTGTGATCGCCAGCTGTCTTTCATCGCATAGCCGTGCTCCTCGAAAAGGCCTAGCGACGCCGTTGGTCTGAAGCCGGTACAGGCGCGGCACCGCTCTTCTTCGCCGGCGTTCCTGAATATGTGCTGCTACTGTGTTTGTGCACTGCCGCTCAATGAAAATTATTGAGCTGCCATAGTTTGTGTGTGATTAGGTATATTTTGTGGAGTTGTGCGTGAGCACTGCTAACGCGTGTGGGCCAACAGGCTGCAGTGCCAGCTAATAATTGGATAATCAAAAAAGGTAAGATCGGGAGGGTTTATGCTAAGAGGTCGGTGTGACTCATGGTGACTTGCAACCCACCTTAAGTGTACGCGTGCGCTATGAAACTTTATTGTTCAACGATGCCAAAAAGTAGCTCTCCCACCGGCACTACATGGCGGGTCAAATGCGGTGCCTATATATACCGGGTGGTCGAAGTACGGTTGAGTAACGCGAGCGGTCCGTTCAGGTGATGTTTTATTCTGCATTGGTTGTGTGTGTGTGTGTGTGTGTGTTTGTTTGTGTATATGTTAATCTCTGTATATGTCATCAATTCCGCGTCATTTGATGTTTAATAAATGCGTTGGCTCATGAACCGATCACAGCTGTCACTTTTTATTTTTTTTTTGTACCACTAGCAATAACTCTCAGAAATCCCCCCTAAAAACCTTGTAACGGCAGTAAAAAATTACTCCAACTATACTCGCTGAAAACCTCGGCGGGGTAAATAATTACTACCGTTTCTACGCTCAAAAACTCGACTAGCGTGAGAGTAAATTTTTACCTCGACTGGTACGTAGTAAAAAAAACCCAGAAAAGGTAGTGCGCTAGAGGACAAGCAGTTTACTCCCGTTTTTGGTTTTTTTCTGGTTATTTTTGTTTAGTGTGTATATGGAACGATATAAAAATAAAATAATGTTTCCCAGACAAATATGGGCAACATTAAAAAGTCGGCTGTTCCCTGTTGACAACCCGAAAATCTCAGTAACGTTTGCTGCTACGGTAATGACCGTTTAGCGTAGCGCACGCTTTAGAACACGTATGACTACAGAGCTAGATTTGGGCATACCAGTATCGCGATCGAGGCATCTGAAGTGTACACAGTCCCATTCTCACGACCGCGTTGTTGCATACGGGACGATTTCGCAAGCCGCTACCACATATACGTACGCCAAATTGGCCAGGAAATTACGGTGACCAGCGTTAACTATTTACGGGACGTGCGCCTAAATACGAGCGACGATTCCATGCTGCGTTGCAGCGCGCGCCACCAGTTTCATACAGCCCATGCTCTAGTGGCGCCATCTCGCGCCGTGAACGTGACAAGCGTCGTTCGTGATCGCTCCCTGAACCCACTACCCAGTATATTCTAGTACATTATACTTTGGCTTCGGCTGCGACGTCTGCGACCACCTATGACCGCACGTTTCAGCATCGATGGTTAACCAGCTGTACGGAGTGCTTGGGCGGTGATCTTTTTTTGTATTTTTACTTGTACCCCACTCCTGCAATAGCGCTGAATAGAGTGGCGAAGTTTATAATAATTATGTCTATAAGCGAGTCCGGAGAATGTACAGGTGCTCCAAAAGTACAACGGAGCACGCGAGCTGTGGCCAAGCTACGCAAAAGTGAATACCAGCGCGCTCCATCAGGGAAGTGGTTCTTTATTTTTGTATGGAAATGTGCCATACGATGGTGCCATCATTTCCGTATAAAAATAAATAACCACTTCTATGATACAGCACGCTGGCATTCACTTTTGCGTAGCTTGACGACAGCTCGCGTGCTCCGTTTTACTTTTGGAGCACCTGTATGTTTCTCCCGGGAATAAATAAATAAAAAAAATCTACACTCAGTAACACTTTCGGTTGAGAAATGTGGCTGAACTGTGAGAAAGTGTTCTGTTACGTGCTCGAAAAATTTCAGCCTATCTCTTAAGCCTGGAACAAATGATTATTTTTTTTTGTAAATTGTCGGGACGTTGCAGTGTGCTGTTTCGGGACATGTGACGAGGAACCTTTAACAAAGACGTAAGTGGTGAACTATAATTAATTTGTTATTTTACGTTCACAAATCCCGATGACCTTCCTTGTTATGTCATTATAATCATTTCCATAACCTCTTCTGTAGCAAGATTTGTGATACACCTGTTCAAGGGCATTAATACTCTGAGCAAACAGCCGTGTTCGTATAAGAGACCTTCCCAAACCACAGATTGAACAATACTTGAGAACTACACACTATTATTATTGATTTAATTCTGTCGTGGCAGTCTGACTTGCGTTCCATTTAAACTCAACGTCTTCTTCGAGATGCCGAAGAAAAAAAAAAGTGACCTAATTTAGTCAGAGTACAGAGATTTCCATGTCTGTGCGGATTACTGCCTTCAGATGTCAGCTATCACCAAACGAAAGCCGTACGCCAAAGCCAACCACCTGTCAAAAATAGCATAGTCTTCGAGCATTCAATTAAGTTGTTCCGTTCAGTTGGTCTTAAGTTAATCACAGTTAACGGGGCGCCGCGAAGTTTTTTCCTCGAAGTTTCGCGCTCCATCGTATGCGTGAAGCCTCCTTCAGACGATTAAGAAGGCGCCCGACGCGTTCTCTACCTCCTGGCATCCATTCACACTGCGGGAGCGACCAGCGCCGCCTTCAGACATCGTGTCGAGGACGTCCATTTCACACCGGGTTAGCGTTGCGTGAGCAAGGAGCGAGGCGTGCCGACGAGATCCCCCATTTTTCTGCGCTCCGGTGTGTGCCGGGCGCTGTGGACGGTGTTTACTTTTCCGAGCGCGATCCCCTTCCCCGGTTGGCGATCAAGATCTCCTCCGGAGCTTTTCCCCGAGCCGTTAATTAGCCCCGATGCACGGAGAAAGCGCCGGAGATGGGGAACGCGTAGCGGGAACCACGGGCCCTGTCACTGCCAGCGGCGGTTGAAGGCTCTCGCGTGAAGGCCCAAGGCACCGGACGGCCGAGGTCACTGGCCCTGCGGGCAGTGAAGGCGCAACGGATAGACAAAACGCCAAATTGATACCAGCAGCGTCCCACGCTACTACAGCTTTGCAGCATATAAGAAAGGCGACCATAAGTTGTCGTAAGTTGACTTCCTTCTATAGTGCTCCGCGTTTATGCTGAGGCCGAAAGAAGCTTTGTGCTGGTGCTCCCAAGACATAATAGAGGCTTTTGGTAATGTTATTTACGCTGGCAGATAATCCGAATGGGTGAGGGCTTTTACATTAGCATTTTTTTTCTTTTTTTCCACCGAGGGCGAGCTGGCCACGGTGCCCTCGATATAGGATAAAATGGCGCTGTTGATATTGAGGTCATTGGAGCGCGCTACAGACGCATGGACCATAGCGCACGAAACGAGCCTGCATTAAACATGACAGAAAGTGAAAAAATAGCGTGGCTTATTCCCATTGTCGACATGTACATTTTATATTGTCAAAACAGTTCCACTTGCTTGGTTAAAATTACAAATAAACAGGTGACTCCAAACTACCTCACGGCGGATTTGTAGTCTGCCGTTCCTTTTTTACATTTGAAGTCATCGTGAAAGTTTTAGACCATTTCATTTTTTTCTCACTGCTCTGTTGTCTCGATTTGTCTTTCTTTAGCTAAAATTTTGGATTGAAGATGGCTGTTGAATTGCCAGATTTTTCGCACAGCCATAGTAAGTAGACAAACAGCAAGATAAACACGATTTCTTAAAGTGTTCTCTTGCCCCATTTGCTTCCGACGTCGGCACGCAGAAGTCTACTTCATGCAGTTTATACACATAGTAAGAAACACTTATCTGCAGCTAGAACAGAAGCATAAAAAGAGTCACGATTTTTCCTGTTGTGTCGAGGCGGTGATAAACTTCTTTAAGGGCGCATACCCAAGCATCGACGCTTATATGCAAGGATTTCATGGGAGAACTTGCTTATGTATAGAGGTGTCCACACAACCATTCATCCTCTTTCGTGAGTCAACTGGCGCGCGCAGGGTAGAGCACTGGGCTCTTGGTTCTCAGTGGCAGCGCACAAGTGATGGCCAGGTTAGGGCTAGTGACTAAGTTCAACTTATGCGCTAAACTGAATTTGAATTATTTAGAAAAAAAAGTAGTACTTCCCGTTGCGCTGTCGTTCAGCTTGAAGGTGTGTAGTTTGACGCAGACTGACTATATCAGCTCTGATTCTTGATGTGTTTCCTACTTCATATATACATGACTGACTTGATATGGAAGAAAATACCTATATGGAATGGATACATACAGGGCTGGGCAAAGATGCTTTGAAATTGTATCGTGACACAATACAAGATATTCAGACAAGAAGCATTTGAGATACTGATACTATATACCACAACAGTGATTGTACCCGATACGAAATATTTCAATTGTATCTTAAGATACTTCGATACATTCGCAAATTTGTTATTATATATCTATATGATGTAGCACTAATATTTAGTAACTGCGACCAATTTTGTCCTATTCCAAGTAAATGTCTGTTAGTATCGCAAAAGTGTTGTATTTGTTGCATTAGGTGATTCAGCTGCGGTTCCACCTATTTATACACTTCGCTGATAGCGGTTCTTGCTTGTCGCTTCTGTAATTGGTGGGAGTCGCTGCTCTGCTTCCCGACCAGCCAGCGGGTTGCCATCTAATCACGAGAACTTCAATAAGAAGCCTCCACACAATGGTGCAAATGCCACTTGTGAAGTTCTACCTTGCCCATTCACGTTAGCAAGAACGCTGATAGTGGTAGCGACATACTTTGCGACGCATCGTGTTTACGCAGAGGACATAAAACTGCAGTGACTTCTCGTATTCTGCTTATTTGCTAGCGTAAAGTGTTCTTTAGGGAAGTACTAACTAATGTCCCAGCTTTTAACAATCTTCCTCCTTCGAGAGAAAGTGTGCAGCCGAGAAACATCTTAGACGTATATTGTATATGGTTGCACAAAGCGCCGCAGAGGACACCACTGTTGTTGACATGTTATTGCCGCTTATAGCTTCGATTACCTGGTGATTAGTAACAGTACAAGCATTTAGGGAAGCTTAAAAACGGAGAACAGATATATCTAAAACAGAGAAGCGCTTCCGTATCAAACACAGTGAACAAGTATAGAAACACGATACAGGCGACACCCCCTAGAGCTATTAATAATTGTTGCGTTTTACGTCCCAAAACCACGATATGATAATGAGTGACGCCGTAGTGGAGGGCTCCAGAAATTTCGACCACCTAGGGTTGTAAAACCTAAATATAGGCCCACGGGTAGCTTCTTGTCTCCAACGAAGTGCGGTCGCCGCGACCTAAAGGTCAGCAGTCAAGTACGATAACCACTAGACCACCGCGGCGGGTAACTTCTAATAGCTATGACAATTAGCACTTAATGTAAGACCACAGAAAATCCAGTGTCTATGAAAAACAGCGTAAGATGGCTCATTAGGACACTCATCGGAAAATAGAGCATTTGGTATACAACATTTCTCCAATCCCCTTGCTAACATCTTTAAGATGGCTCCTAATAATGTACGTTATTATAATGCAAGCTGAATTTCACTATTTTCCTAATTAAGAAGAAATTTTTTTTACTGTATACTCCAGGCAAGCGCAGATTATTATATATTTTTTCTCAGCATTGCCTTGACATAAAAGTAAACTCACGTAGAATATAAGTATGTAAGCAGTAGCAGAAATTACGCAGACAGTTATAAGCAAAAATAAAGTAGAGAGCTTATCGTGGCAGCACGTTAAAGACATATCACAGTACAGTCCCCCCCCCCCCCCCCCCAAAAAAAAAACAATACAGAGACATTAGTAATGTATGGGATGGAAGAGAGGGACAGCTTAGAAACAACTTGTGCTAACGATTAAATTACGATTTTAAAAACTCATTGAATGAAAGGAAAAGAGACGTACGCCAAGATAGTTTCTGTTAGGAGGATGCTTGTTCTGTTAGATCCATCATCCACGACGGTGGTGCCACCGCTGCTAGCTGCAGCTCTCATTGCATGTAAGTCAAGCTTGCATCTACGAGGTCGTTCAAATCGCCGATGTGTGAAACGCAACGCAAAGCAACCCGATTCTTGCATTCTTCAGGCTTCGTAACGAAGCACAACTCAAGAGAAACTTAGATTACGACGCTACAGCGGCATCAGAATTTGTATGCGGCATTGCAGTATGCGGCACAGGACAGTGGCTAGGAGCCAAGTGTCATGCCACTGACACATCTAAATAGAAAGAAAGAAGCCGAGATAAAAAAAGGTCGGCTGGGCGCAGGCGCTTGTGTGTTGAGATGACGCGAGCGCCCTCACGTTACTCTGCTCCGTCAATATGGACGCTGAGAGCTCATCGCCTGCCCTCGCTAGAAAACTCTGGCGGAAAGGTAAAACGATGTTACTGTCTTTAGCTTAATTCTGGTGGCCTAGTGGCAGCAGTATTAGCTTGAGAAGCGGAGATAAGGCAAGGTTTTTTTTTTTTTTTTTTTTTTTTTTTTTTTTTTGCACGGTGGTGCTGCGATCGCAGTACCTTGTATCTTAAGATACACGATACTTTCTTCTATGTATCGGAAATACAGATACTGATACACGTCTTGCGAGACGTATCGCGATATACAGATACAATATACTCAAAGAGTATCTAAGGTAGTATCTAAGATACATGTATCTTCGATACTGCCCAGCACTGGATACGTACTAGATAAAGGGCTCCAATACCCGCATTGGTATTTTTCTGGCATTTTGAGCACACGTAACAGCAGGGTTAGCTGGACACAGTCCCGGCGTCTGGATTGCTTTCAAATTCACAGCTCTTCCGTAGAAAGGTTTTAGTGTGGATTCCCAAGAGTGCCGCCCGACGCATGCTCGGTCGCGCCGACATACGGCGAAATGACTGCCTTGAAGTGCTGGTCAGTACAAACTATAATTTAACGGGCCTAAGACAGTGAACCTACTCAACAGAGGCGTGGACATTAATGTGGCAACCGAACATGCGTACGATTAGCCGCCTCACCTTCATTCTCTTGCTTTTCTCTCCTCTATTATTTGGTACCGATTCATCGCACAGCCCTAGAAACCTTCGGGACTTGCCTCCGACACAACTATCCGCAAAATATGGCCACAGTACGACGAATCACATGAACAGGCTTTTTTTTGTTTTGTTTTGTTTTTGTTGTCAGATGAATTCCGCACTGAGTTCGAGCAGCCTAAAGCTCCTTAGGGAAACAGAGAAAGAGAGAAGTGATAAGGAACAGACAGGGTTCATCTCACTTGACTATCCAGCTACGGTAAACGGAACAAAATATCATAAGGAGTGAAGATTCGACGCTTACACGACGCGCACGCACGCTCAAGCGTTCAATCGCAAGTGGTACCGCACCTAGGCTGGTCGATCACAGTGAGCATAGGGGTGCCATTGAGCAGAGATGCGCTACTTAGTGATTTTGATGCATCGCATACGCACGAGATCATGGTCCCAGATCTTTCCTTCTGATCGAATTGCCATATAAGCGCAGCGAAGGACGATGTTTCTATCTTCCAAGGAACGGCTGCCTCGTAAACATTATTGAAGGTTTCTAAGTCACATAATATGCGAGTACAGATTTGCCGACTATTTCAGCAATGGCTGAAAAAAGAAAAGAAAAAAAGAAAAGAAAGTTCTCGCTCCCAAGCGGCGCAGTGAGTTTACGCAAAATCGAGACGCTCCAGTAAAAGTGGTTTCGTACACGGGTCTAGGATGTGCAAGTCATGTTAGTAGTATTTTATGAAGGAAACTTCTAAATAAAGGCAATATTCATACTATATGTATACTTGCTGCACCCCTCTCCCGGCTTAGCTTTTGTTTTTTTTAAACACAAAATGAGTAAAAAAAGAAAAAAACTACAACTCGACCTGTAAATCGGTGTATTCTCGGAAGATTAGATTCGTGGTTCACAAAAACTCTGCGCCAAGGCACTTGCTCGGTCGTGACTTGGTAAATCCGATTTTTTTTTTTATGTAGTATACGAACAATGCGTTGGACCAGGACACTGGAGCCCACTGAAGAGGTCTGGACTGCTATTTTAGTTGCTATGAGATTAATCAATTTCTATTCCTTTAGCTCTGCATGGTGCAGTGGGATGAAGATATCGTCATCAGGCGCATCACTCGGGTCAAACTATTCGCTTGCGGCTCACACAAGATCCGTATGCTGTAAGTTCGAGTGCATACAACACCTCGGTTTTCTCCTCTGTGTAGTACGTTCTTTGTACAAGCACAACGTGATGAACGGACAGGTTTTCTTCCGTTTGGCTCCTGAGCGGCACGCTACGACGGAATCCGGTGGATTGGATTTCGGTGCCGTTTCAGCTCTAGCGGGCAATTCATTCAGGGCTGCCGACTGAGGCGGGGGGGGGCCAGTGGGCCCGAATGCACGCTCGGTATAGCGGCAGCGCCCCCCTCCCCCCCTGCACGCATCCCGGGGCGTCACGAATGGGTCCCAATGGCACGCCATTCTGCAGGCTCTGCTGCGCTCAGCAAGCCTCCGCCATCGCGGCCGCCGCACCAGAACGGGACGACCCGGTTATCGCGCGTCGCTTTCCTCGCGGCAACGGCCCGAGCGTGCGTGTGTATGTGTGCGCGCGCGCTCGCCGGCCGCAGAGGCCTTGCACTTGACACGCGTTCCGAGGCGCGGCGGACGGTCAGGGGTAGCGTGGGGTGGAGGGATCCGGATTTCCCCTGGAGCGTGACTTCATTCTTTTGCGCTGCTGTAACGGCGTCCCACGGCGGCGGCGGTGGCCGAGATTATAAAGCACAGTGGGGGCCTCTCGGGCGCGGCGAGAAGTGGCGCTCGGGACTCGGGCTATCTCGACAACAACGGCTCACACCGGCGCATTTTGTGCCCGGTGTCAGGCCGAGTTGTTGCCGCAGCGCCGACTGGCTTCACCGTCTCGAAGTGTCGGAAGCCCAGTGAGAGGCATGTCGCGCAAAGAAATCTGAGCTGTACGGACTCTTAGCGCTTCACTACAATCCGCCGCTTGGCTAACTCGTGACAATCGGAGAGGTCGACCCGACTGCTATAGCGACATGGGATGCCGCCGCACATCGGACAGAAGCTGGCTTCTGGTAAGCGCCGCTGATACCTTTGATCCTCATTGATAAATATTCCAACTCGTAATAGTTTACGTAGAGCAGCGGGGCCGAAAGACGGGCTAGTTGGTGCCACATGATTGAAAGCGAATAACCAGATGAAACGCAACGTACACGGAAATAGAACACAACGGGACCAGCTTCGTCCCGTCGTCTTCTGTTTCTGCAGGTGTAGGCTTCGTTTTAAATATCTGGTTGTTCACTTTCAAGTGTAATATTTTTTTAAAAGTTTCCGACAACATTTCGCGGAGTATGGTGTTGATGTAGACAGCTCGTTTTTCTACGCTCCTGACTCGAATATATTTCAAGGCAAGGTCTCGACCTTCTTTAAAATGCTATTTAGCGTGAGCAATCACTTTCTTCCACTTAACGACGCCACTTCATATAATGGTCAGAATGTTAAGACGAATTACTTCCTGGAATTCGAAAGCGTATGTAGTAACCGCATTACATAGTTTTAATTAGGAATAAATTATGAAATACCACTCATCATGTTGTTAGTGTCGCACATCAATGTCTGATATAAAACGCACCGTCTTCTAAGTACCTTCGTTTGTGGTAATGTCCTTCTTTAATGTACTAGGTTGATTTCATTGAGTTTGAATCCTAACAAATAGAGGCGCCTACCCGTCGCATGGACTGCGCACCTCTAACCAGCCGGGTACTATATTGCGTCATTAACGGGGACGTTAACGTTAATATTGTAGCGAAGCCTTGGAACTTAGAAATGGGTTGCACTCTCGAGCACCTTCTAGTGGGTCATCTCCAAAAAAGGACGCCGCTCGCGCTGAGAGTCTGTGCCTGGCCGTGACTGTCGCTGACGCATTATCGCTGAGTGCCGGCAAATAAACACCTAAGCAATATCCAAGGTTGAATTCCTGCGTCAAAATTTTCAACATCTTTGAAACTTGTATCTCCTAACAGGACAGAGAGCGTATACTGCGTAGTTCCTGAGTATAATCGCCGACCTCTATTGTTGATTACTCGCTCAAGCACCAAACTTACAGACGTTTCTTTTCTTTTCTTTTTTGTTGTTATATCTACGAAAAAGAAAATAATTTAATGAAATCTACGTTTTATTCAATGTTCTCTCATCTTAGGTCGAGGGAAGTACGCGAACAATCGTGGTGCCGGTATGAGTGTTTGTTCTACTTATTTTTTTGCCGTTGATAAAAACGCTAGGTTATCCTGCTTCGGTAGCGCGAAAGAATTGCTTTGAACTTCCTCCACCTCTGCAGGAATTTCAGAGCACTTCTTCGTACCTGCGAGTCTAACACAACACGTGGAGCATATGTATCGAGTGTGGCATCACTTAATCCAGCCGTTCTCTGCCGTTGATCTTTTCATAGACGGTGGTCAACGAAAATGGCGTATTACGTCGGCCGGCGACAAACAAAGGGCCGCCGCCGCCGTGAAAGACCCGAAGACCTACACACCTTTCGATATCCCTATGTTGTCTCCCCAAGCCACGTGTCGCGCGCAATCAATTGAGGGCTCGAGTCCCGTAAAAACTGGGCCAATAGGGCAGGCCTATAGCCAAGGGGGGGAGGGGGAGAGGCTGCGGGCCCTGGTTCTACCCGAAATTCTGATGGAGGATTACTGAAAGTAAATAATGAAAATAGGTGTTGGTCTAAAATAGGCAAGTGCCCCACCCCTACCTCACCCCGAAAAAAAGATTCCTAGGTACGGGCCCGCAATAGGGCATCCCACTGATCCTACTTGGGCATGCATGACAGCCGAGTAAATGTTCTATAGAATTCGCTGCCACTCCGTGCAGTCCGCACGCGACGAACGTAGAGGTGCCCCAATTATAAATGCCCTCGCGCTACTACGAGAGAGGAGCCCGACTGCAAAACACGGGTCAAACAAGACGCGTTTCAGCTGTGGTTCTGTCCCTTCCTCTGCTGACTTGTTAACTGTGAAATGTGACAAGCAAAGCACGTCAGTCTAACAACTACCTAACAATCAATTAATGTTTTTTCCCCAATATTCTCAATAATGAAACTAACACCGTCAAAATGTATGAATGCAACCATTACAATGTTAATCGCATTAACTATGATAAACATCCCCACAAGAAGGGTTCTGCCTCAATTCTTCCCGAGTAAATTAAGAATAAATTCTTTGCTTATCTTTTCCTTTCTGGCCGCTCTTCATCTCGCCCTCTAGAGTTCTAGCGCTTTTTAAATGGCGCCCTCAGGCGTAATCGCGTTGTGCGTCTGAAGTGCCTGATTCAGTAGTTACAGAAATAATTAACGAGGCAAGAAATAATAAAAAAAAATGCGCACTCGAAGGGTGTTCCGCGGGAATCTGCACGAAAATAAATATATATTATGTTCGAGCATACATGTGCTGAACAAGCATCACTTCAACAGCGGCTCACTCATATACGAAGGAGTACGGCTTTCTCCGCAGCCTTCTCGTCTTACTGATTGAAAGGCAAAAATTGCCACGAAATGAGACATGCCTAATTAGTGAATACGGGCGTGTTGTATGGTCTCTCAGCTGGCGCTTCTGATTTCGCTCTTTGAAGTTTGCCCTCCAAGCACTCGCTCTCGTGTTCTAGTCAAAGCGAGGATAGCTGAATAAGCAGCGATATGCCTGTAAAGTTGCATAAATGATTCTGTGGCTGGTCATTAATCTTCGGTGGCGTAAATCGAGGCCATGGCTCCAATAACCGCGCTCCCCAACAATCTGTAGCATTTAAACCAGTGGCTCAGCTTTGGTCAGTGTTTCGTGCTTTGCTTTTGGTGATCCAGCCCAAAGAACATGCGATTAAAATTAATCATCATTAATGCTGTGCTTCGTATAGGTGTTTTAAGCACTAACTACTTCGACTGTTTCATCCCAATGCCCTTAAGTTTAATGAAAATTCAGATATGTAGTTCACCACCCCTCGTTATTTGCATCTTTTTTTACGTGGATGACCAGTGAACATGCGCACATCTCGGTTGAATAATTACATCAATGCGCGAAAACTATGAAGCTGACAAACAGTGCTATGTTCATTCAGGTGAACCAATTATTTTAGCTAAACGTACTTACACAAACATGTGCCTGCTGTCTGCTTGAAGCTTACTTGTAAGGATCCTTACTTGTTATGTTTGAATTCATTGCTATTGCCATCGATGCTTCGGCTTTCGGGCTAGTAATACCCCCCACCCCCTTCTCCCTTTCGTGGTGCATTTCCCGTTACCGGTATTACGCATTCTGCTTTGGATAAATAACTGAAGTCGTGTGTCACGGGCGGGTGCACTGGAAGCAGTGCGTTTTGCGTAGAGGTAGTGGTGCGTGAGACTGACTCTGGTGTGAAGCGTGGCTCTCTTGGACGGAGAGGCGCGCGGCCTTTTGCTTTAAATACCGACCACTTTCGCGCCATGCAACCGTTTCAAACCTCGTAGGGACGATCGCCGCAGCCCAATATATGCGGGTTGAATTATCGTTCAAAATATCTACGCTCACAGAAAGCGGCATTCAAGGGACACTGGTCTATAGAGACTCCAACGCGAGTCGCTACGAGGGCGTTGCAGTGGTTTCTTGGGGAGACCGGGCTCAACGACCGTTTGTGACTGTGCATTGACAGTCTTGTTGTGTAGTATTTGGATAGTGCATAGCCGTAATAATTTAGTATTGCCGTCATAGTCTTCTTTCATTCTTTAAAACCCCCCTTACCCCATCCCAAGTGCAGGGTACCCAACTGCAGATCTCTTCCGGTCAACCTCCCTGTCTTTCTCTCTCTCTCCAAACTCGGTGAGGCGCCCTAAAAAAGTTTGCCCCTTTAAGTTACTAAGTAATTAAATTCTGCGACAGCAACAGCAATTTGATTATGAGGCACATAACAGCAGGTGAGTCTGGATGAACCTTGACGACGTGGCCATGTACAGAGTGCACCTGAATATATGTACACGAGCGTGCAGTTGCATGTAACAATTACATCGTCATAGGGAAGTCACCCAGTTGGAATGATCGGTCGCATTGTGGATGCGGCCTGAAGCCTAGGCCTGGAAAGCAAGAGAGCGCCGGCCAGGAGTTTCATCACTTATGAAGGGAAGGGGCAGCGCATACGTATGCTACTAGGAAAAAAAGATATAATAATAAATGCTTCCTCGGAAACCGAGGCCCTTAATCTCAAGCACACGAGAGAAGAAACCCTCTTTCATTTCGCCATCTTTTTATTTTATTTTGAGCAGTTGTGACATAGCGAAGTAACAGCTGGGAACGTCATGGGTGATATATATATATATATATATATATATATATATATATATATATATATATATATATATATATATATATATATATATATATATATATATATATATATATATATATATATATACAAACAAAGCAGCTATTAATCCCTTAGTAGGTGCTTCCGGCAATCGCGACATGTCTCGAATCCGGTGTGCGTGTTTCTCCGTGCTGCCGGACGTGTTGTTGCGTTGTGCGCGCATGGAGTTCGATGTGGTCGTTTTGGCGAACAGATTGGCGGGGCGACCGCAGGCAATGTCGGCCCCTCCGCGGCTATGCCACATTTCCCGCTATCTGAAAACTACGACGGCATCAATCGTGTCCGCGCCTACAGCGCTGCTTCCCCGGCAGCCAGCTGCCTCGGTCGCCGGTGAAGGCCGACCCGCGCATCCGTTACGCTTCAGGCCCGCATCTCCTCTGTGCGGTGCCGCTTCCGGAGCAGCGAAGGGTGCTGGACACCAACGGTCGATAGATGGCCGTCCCCAGAGACGCCATCCATCACTCACGTAACTCTCGGCGCGTCCGGCAGTCGGGCGACAAGTTCAACCGCAAGTCCGTGCCTTTCGGTTCCCCACTACCTCGATCTTGCGAGGCGCGTCCTCGTTGGCGAATTATACGGGACGAAAAGCCCCGGCTCGGTCGAAAGCCAGCACGGTTTTACTCATCGGCGCGGTCCATTCACAGCTGCCGGGCCGCCTTGGCAGACTCGTGCGGTGTCTTTTGTCGGTCTGCTTGCGCTCCTTCCACTGGCGCGTGCACTGCGCACGCTCCTGGGTCAAGCAGTCACTTATGAGGAGCGCTCGTGTCTGCTACGCGCCACGGAGCATAAAGAGGACGCGTGCCGCGTAGTCCTTATATACGAGGACGCGCCTGGTTCTTCAAAGGGGGCCTCGTGCGCGGCTCATCTGGGTGGATGCCGCAGAACCAGCGAATGCCGAGATTCGTGTACGCTGTGTTGGCCCATTCTACGCCGCATTATTGCTACATTGCAGGATGACGTACCTTTTTCTGCCACCGAGACCATAGGTCGCAGCAATTGCAATTTCGAAGTGTCCGGTTGGAACGGGGCGACATTGATCAAAGGGTATAGCGGGTATACGTACGCAGGTCTCGAAGCCGAACGCGATGACAGAACGCAAAAATGGACAGGAACGGTGCTCTGGCACGGTAATGATTCATCTGTGATGAATGGATGGTCTGAAAGCGAGACAACCAGAGAAAAAAGGCAAAAAAAAAAAAAGATGTGCAGGAACTTCAAATGTGGAACCGAATATGGGTTGCAGCCGTATTCGCGATACGTTTCACAACGCTTCTGCAATCGCTGCTTATAGAACTCTCGGAATTTCCAAACTGTCGCAACTGTTGAAGAATTTATGGGGCACTCTTAGAATGTTTGACCGCGGTAAGTGCAGCTATCTTTGACGGCAGTAAGTGATGAAGCTGCAAGTTAGTTTTTTTTGTTTTTTTTTTCTGTGTCGACTCTGGCTGGCGCTGGTAACCATGCCTGACCGAAACTGCGGATTTTGTCTTGTTTCTGTCGCTCGCTATCGAAAAGTCATGTATGGCAGTTTGATACTCTACCTACCGAAGAGCGAGACAACTTCATCTAAACACTTCACTACAGGCACTGTTGGGTGGCTTTTTAATAAATGCGAAGCATTTCTTAGCGAACTGCAGGCACTTTGAGCGTTTCCATCTACGTATCTATCTATCTCTCAGCCGTCGACGTATGGGTGCTCTCGTGATCGTCTCTTTATCTTGGTGTAGACCAAAATTGGTAGGGGAAGGTAAGAGAGTTTGAGGAATATGACTGCCTAGTCACGACATGAATAACGTGAAAATACTGTCTCGTACGTCGTCAAACCCTTTCCTCCAGACACGTGTGGCACATACCCGTATACCACGGGCCGCGGTACGTGGGTATGCGCCACAGGTGATTCACAGTTAGATCATATATCTAACCCGCAAAGGCAAGGATAGACATTAGGAACTCAAATGTGAGAGCGTTAAGAGAACGACGAATGCAACGATAAAAAATGAGGATATCTGCAGGAATCGAACCCCAGAGTTCTGCGTGGCAATCAGGCATTCTACCACATAGCCACGCCAGGTCTTGAAACTGCTTTGGGAAAAAAACCGCAAGGCCTGCGCGGAACGCGCAGCACAGTCACAGCGAAAGCTGGAAGAGCGGCCTTTCTAGAGCATTTTTTAAACACTCTTGGGGCAACTACTACAAGCGCACTTGCATGGTACTCACTACGCCATAAATCATCATAATTTTTGTGTAGTGGGGAAGCGTCCACTATGCCATTATTCGTCATTCCTCGGAAAAGAGTGGTACCCGCGGCACACTTGTAACTCATTATGTGCACTTTGTTGATGCTGTGGCTGACGACGATGAAGAATTATGCCTGAGGCTTTTGTAATGGGTTGGAGCATTGAACGACCCACTCGTTACGCAATTCGCATTATGTGACGCCTGGTTGTTACTTTACTGTTATAAAACGCTTTACAACACATGTTAACGCGATTCCTTACCTGTCATGAAGCTTGCATCGGGTCAGTTTGCAACGCAGTTTCAAGCACCGGCGTAGCTCAGTGGTAGAGTGCTGGGCTGTCACGCAGAGGACCCAGGTTCGATTCCCACTCTGGCGTAGGTGTTTTTTTATTTATTTAGTCTTTTTCTTATTTCGTGCGATAGTGGTTACGGACACCGGCGGCGGCGGCGGCGGCAGCGGCGGACAACTACGGCGCAAAAACGGCCCTTGTTGTGATCTCATAACAACTTTCGCTGTAAAAGTCACTATGCAGGCGTGAGGTCGGTGCAACTTCAGTTGTGGTTGCAGTGCTCGCTATCTAATTTTATAACAAAGCAATGAACATTACATATGCAAACCTATCACACAGACGTCACTCCGGCTTAACGGCAATTGTGGTTCTAATTTTGACTCCACTTTTATAGCAGTCTAATAAACATTACATTTGTATTCCTATGATTCAGCAATCTATATTCAAGCGTTGCTTAACCCAAGGGGAATACGCTAACGAAAGTTACGTGTGATATCTACATCATCACGCCGTAAAGCGTACTTCGTTTCGATAATATTGACGTCTGTTCTCTAACGAGAGCGCTGGCGTTATGTCAGGCCATAAGTTACCCAGTGTAGTCGCCAGTAGACGCCAGTGTATTGGACGTTCCCGGTAAGCCCACAATGTGCACACAACTACTTTACTTCACGTCGATCCACCTCGTAACAGTTGCCTCAAAGCTAAAATAACTTCAGCATTCGCTTCAGCATTACGGGTAACGTAACCAACATCAAGGATTAATAGAAAAACAATATTTCAGCCTACGACTGCTGGTGCTGGTAGTGCGCACTTAGTGGTGGTTTCGTTACGCAACTATTAACAACCAGTTCTCAGATTTGCATGCTTTCTAGATACGTGAATGCGTATAAAATTTCTACATATGTTTACCGAGTACTACATCCGTGCGCCTCGTAACGTTATGCTCATTTTTGAAACTCCCGCATAGCACACTTATTGATGCATGCTTCGCATATCATTGATTCCCACGGTACGTGGGATCTGCGGAATTTTGATCTATATAAGCTAAATAAATGTTCTATCTTTCTGTGCGAGGAGTGGAGCCTTACAGAAGAGGAGAAACAGTCATGTACAATCGCTGTCCAACGATGCATGCCATTAGGTATACTATAAGGTTTCTCGCAACATTCAGAACATTCATCCGCAGTATTCTAACAAACACGGCGTGAGACCAAATGGAAACGAGAAGTTTCAGTAAGGGCCCTGCGGCTTTAACAAAAAAGCTGGGTTACTGGCCAATTAATAAAAGGGAGGCCCTATAGCCCCCACTGACTCCTTTACATTAATACGACCTTGATTACAATAGGGACTGAGGTTAGGTCTACTATTACAATGCGTGAGGCGGTGAGCGAAAGACAAGGTAACGAACCGCTCAGGCCGATAGCAGGAGCAGAAGTAGATATATTCTATTCTTGTCTTTCTGTAACCTCGCAACACGCAGCACCAGAAATGAGGCATATGCGCATGCACATGCGCCCGGGCGCGCCGTAAATAAAAGGCGGCCGATGAAGATGGCGATGGCCGCTAGAATTACTTTCACATTGTAGACCAGCACTTAACATGTCATAAGGGCACGTTCGTCGTCTCGAATGGCCCGAACAAGTGAAATTTACTTCCGCTTTGTTTGTTGTTCAGCTACTTCTCGTGGCTCTTCCTTTTAAGTTGCAGTTTAGCATTCAAGAAGACACATTCTATCGGCGTCTTGTACACACACTGGTATACACAAATGACGAGGAAACTACAAAGAAGCAAGAACACTGGTCTCTAGAGCCAACGCCTCCTGTATTTTATCAATGCCAGCCAGATGTGCCCGTTCCAGCTGTTCACCACCCTCTCCTCTAACCCTTTCCTACTCAAATTTTCTTCAGTTGTGTACAGATCCGTGGGGCGGCGTCTTGCATCCCTCGTGTTCACTATGTTGGAGGTCACGCCGGCTCTGTAAGAGACAAGGTGTTTTGAGATAGCGCGTTTCCGTTCATGGCGCTGTGCGGGCAACCAATGGGGAAGCGTCACTGCGACGGTGCTGCATGCGCTGACTTTAAGAGCGCTGTGCGGCGGTGGTGGCATTGCTTCGAGCCACTAAGAAGGAGCATGAAGGAACGCATGTGACAGACGCATAATATTGAAGAGGGAAACACGTTTATCGCATCTCCGTGCGAAAGCGCTCGGACGCACGTGTGACGCAATCAGCGCTACCCATCATGTCGCGTCGCATCACGAGCACTCTCTGAACTAAGGCGGACCGACGGCTCCCATTGAGGAGCGAGCGTTTGCACTGGCATTGTAAATAGAGGAGGCGTTGCTTGAGCGTATTATGCCATACACCCAGGTCACCACGCCTTATCCGCCGTGGTGACTTAGCAGCTATGGCATTGCGCTGCTGAGCAGGGGGGTTCGCTTATGATTCCTAGTCACGGAAGCCGCATTTCTATGGGAACGAATTGCAATAACGGCCGTCGATACTTTCGTGCTCGTTAAAAAGTGTCAGGCGGCGAAAAGTCGTTGCAAGCTCTCCCTACGGTGTACTCCATAATCGCGTCTTGGTTTGGGCACGTATAAGTACAAAAAGTTAATTTTTCTGTAGCCTCCTTTGTTTCGTCGCAACCCCTTTTTAATGCCGTTTATTATGTGCCTTTGCTGCATGACACGTCACGTTGATCAAAAATATGCTTATATATGCCTGAGTTACTCCTTCCTAACCGCTACTGATGTCTTCCTTAATAATGACTCTGTTGAGTAAATAGTTTTCTATTGCCCTTGAGAAAATGGCTTACAATTTTCTTTCGCTTTCTCTTGACCAGGTTTGTGTGTGCGGTGCTCTCTTCGCCGCATACAGCAGTGGCCATGGCGCATTTGCGTGGACGGTACGTAACCCGCAGCTGCTGTCCGCAGACGTGGTGCACTTCCCCGTTGAACCGGGACGAGCCGGCGCCAAGCGCGAAGCCACGGTCTCCACAAGCGTCATGGTCTCACCGGCTGGATCCGGCGGCAAGACGTTCATGTCCGGTGGTGGACTGACCTCGCAGGCTCAAGCGCCGTTTTCGCCAGCCATCGTGCCGACGGACGGCCTGACCGGTGCCACGTACCGCGCCAACTACGACCTTGGCTTCCCGGGCCTTCGCGCCAGACCCTGGCACGCTGGTGGTTCTCTGGGGCCGTTCCGACCAAGCCGCTACCCGACTCGCTACCCGGACTTCCCGTCCACGTCCACCTACATCGCCGACAAGATCGAATCGTATCTGCGCAGGCCAACCTGTCACGGAAACCGTTGCACGCCTCGACGCAAGGGCTTCCCAGCCTACTGGAACAGAAGGCTCCCACCGCCGTACTCCAGGAGGGGCTACTACTACCCGCCGCCCACCAGAAGATACCCCTTCCCCCCCGCCTCACTATTTCGCCTACGAAGATCACCTCGCCTCGGGCAGCAACCACGACAAGACGACGCTGAGCCCGTACCACAACTACGGAAAGCGCTACCAGAAGCGCTACTACGCGTACTACTATCCGACGGGATCCAAGTACGCGTACGTCCCGCTGCCGCCGTACAATGACTAGCTAGTACTTATGCTCGGGACGCGCGAAACATTAATTGATCGGAGAAATCGAGTTATCCAATTCGCTAGTTCTCATTATTGCTAGCTAGGGATGATTTCAGTGGTTGTAACTGTCGTTAGATCGCCGCTTATCAGAACAGGCTCCAGCATGAATTGGAGTACAACCCAAAACACTTTTAACACATTGCTCGAGGTTTATCTGCTTCGGAATTAGGAAGGGGAGGACGAGGAGAAGCGAGGCCAACTCAACATTAGGAGCCTCAAAAGCGTAGCTCCACAGCGAGCCTGGCGCCTACATTCAACGAAATCCGGTGGCCTGATCCGGCCCTTGCATAAAATGCTCCTAATTGCGGCGCGTTTCATTCATAGTTTGTTAGGCTGCGTCATTATCCGTACTTATGCAAACTATAACAAAGCGCTTACTATATTAGCACCACAATACGAAAAACGGGTAGTTTGTGATACGCTGCAAGCAACAAAGAATCTCACAGTCGCTTTGCTAAGGTTTAAGCGTAGGGTCCGATAGATTGAATATCCTGCACAATAAGCGATGCTGGTCGTCGCTGTTATTTATGACTTACTATGTGCGGACTCGGTACCACTAAACAGACTATGTATGTTTGAAATGGAGTAATGTCCACGGACTGAAACGTATAATGAGTTTAGCCTGTTACAAAATTTCAACTTTAGCTCACCATAATATTTGACGCTTTGAATTATATAACGAGATTAAAACACTAAACAGTGGCATTATTTTTGTTGCGCTTTGATGTGGTATGACAGTGAATTATTTTTTAGGCAAATGTGACCAAAGAGTATCACAGTGCAATATTACAAATAACACGCAAATAAATGAACTTGATATGGTTCCATAATCTTTGTGGTGTTCAGCTTGCTTCATTCTGTTAAGCTCGACTGTACAAAGATGTTGATTTGACCACAACCACGTGCTGGACTGTCAGTTCTGTTTCGACATGTCGCCACAGTTACATGTGAAAGTGCATTCTATGCCGTCGTCCCGGAGAGTCCGTTCTAACAAACCACTCAATTTCAAGTTGATTTTCGCAGCCACAGCAATTTCGCACATGCGTATTTTCGCTGACCGTTAGAACTGTTCTCTTAAGCGTTCAGTTTAGAGTCAGTACCAAAGCCAAAGCCAGGTTTTTTTTTTCTGTCAACGGGACGATGCCAGAGGTTCCAGCTGTATAAAAACCCATTCAGCGAAGGTAAGTAAGCACGAACTATAGTCCATTGTTGTAGCTTGAGTCGAACTTAAAGGCGAGTTTTCGAGGTAATCATGAACCTTATGTAGGGTGCTGGTTGTCATAGGTATCGATACTCGGCCTCGCGATTTTCTCCTTGATTCATTTCACATACTTTCCTCGTACACAACGCGCGTCATCATTTAGCCATAGCAAGAGCTGTAACACAGCCTGCCTCAGTTCGCCGTAAGACTGGTTGGACAAAAATTATTCTTAAATCTGGGCTCATGAATCCCAGCAGACGTTCACTATAAGGGCACGAGCATGAATGGATGGACGCTATGAGCGTCCCCTTTTAACGGAGTGGTGACCAGTGTGCCACCCAGCTCAAATTTTTTTTTCATTATTTTCATTATGTTCGCCTTCTGAAATGTTCGCGGAAGTACTGTAGCCGGAAAAAATTGGCCGCGTATCTGCGTGCTTCGCTGCAAATGTCGTCGAAAGACGATAGTCTTCTGCCGGCCGTACTACACTGTTTTGCCTTGCCTCAGACAGCGCTTTCTCTTGTTGAATCAGGCCGCACCTGGCTGGCCTTGATAAAATGAGGAGGCGCCGAGGCGCTGCGTGAGACATGGACGCCATCTGGCAGTGCTGTCGAGAAACATCACCTTGTGCAGAACCCAGCAGGAACATATCGTCGGCCGAGCGCTTTTTCGTGCATAGCGTCGCTTTTTGAGCGCAGCCTAAACGCTGGGGTCTTCATAATTACGTATCTATGTATTTTCTTATAAAGAAACATACCAGAGACTACTTATGTATTGACGTTGCTCCTCAGACATGCGTAACATTTGCTTTTGATCGACAATGTTCACAAGTATGAACAAAAACACTTGTGCAAGGTGGCTGGGCGCTGAGAAAGTGGTTCAACTTTGGTCGGGTGGCTGAATCGTGTGACGTGCCGACAAACAGACAAACAGACAGACAGACCAAAATTTCTCCGTTTGAGTATCCCAAGAAAGACCATCGTCTTTAAAAACGCCACGAGGTATCCCTACCCGCTCTTCCAGCGCCGTCAGCGGCTCCGGCAAGCCGTAAAAATGTGAACGGTAAGAAGTGTACGGGCAAGCTAAAATTCTCAACTTTTTCGAATTACGTTCTGCAAAGACGCATAGAATGAGGAACACGCTGACTCTATGCGAGAATTTGACGTCATAGTAATAGTCTATTGCTTGCGCTTGTTAACGGCTGGTATTTGCGTCCAACATAAGATCACAATTTTCTCTGAAGTGTTTAGCAGCATTGAATTGTACTTAAATGTACGCAAAAAAAAAAAAAAAGTCTCGTTTCCAGTATTAGTAGAATATGAGAGTTCGATCGGAAACGTTGGAAAGTTTCATAAATTAGCCGCTCCTTGATATGAAAGCATCCTAGGACGAAGTATAGTGCGCCGCGACAGGTTGTTCCAAGCCCGATAATTACGGAGACGTTTCGGAACCTAATGTTGAGCGCGTAAGAACCGACGACACGAGGACGAGATACATATGCACCTTAGAAGATAAATTCCGTGCTTGCAAGGAGCGATTCTCCAAATAACATACAAACAAGAAAAGGAGACAGACCCAATGCTATGCGTTTCCCACACAGCTGTAGTTGCGTAACAGATCGGGGGGATTCTGAAGGAAAGCGCGTATTGGTTCCACCTGGAAGTTTCCCGCAATCGTGCCAGGGTCGGGACGTTGAGGTCAACGACTCACAATGCTGCAAAGTTGCATAAAATTGGGACACGAGCGCGCGCTTCATGCATCCTAACATTAAAATGCGCTGGAAGACTTCGCTACTAAACCGAGTCCTCTTGCGAATGACGAGCACTCGGGGCGTGATTTCCAGAAAACGCCACCGTGCGCCCAGGTGTACAGGCGGCTGCGCGCAAGACAAACCGAGCGTGCAGGCAGCTCTGAAGACGTGTTTGTTCCCGCCGAGCTACGGGCCCTCTGTCTTCCCCGCCGAAAGTAGTCTAGGAGCTTTCAGCCGAGTAAACAGGGTAGAGCTGCTGGGCTGAAAAATAAATGCGAAAGAAGATGCTCCCGAGAGCGAGAGAGGAACCCGCGTGCTTCGGCCCCGTCTTCGTCCGCGGCGCGCTCCGAGGCGAATACACCGGCTGCGCGGGACACACGCACAAACACACGTTGCGTCGCACCGCGGTTCGCCCTATACACACTTGAGGGTCCCCACGAATCGAGCGTCGTCTTCTGCCTGCGCGCAAGAGAAGCCGGCTGTCGGTGACAGACAATCGCCCAGTTCGATGCCTCAGAGGCCGACGACGACGACTACCGCTGTATACCTGAACGCGCCGCGCTGGGCGCCGGTCCGTGCGGTGAAACAAAACGGCGCCTTCCAGCTCGTTTCCTCGGAGATTGCTTTCGCTTCCTGGACAAATGGCATTCATACTTCGCAGCCACTGAGAGAAGGACAGAAAAAAAAAACACAAATGTGCAGAGATAGGCAGGTGTGCAATAGAAGCAATGGAGAATATCCAGCGTATACGGAATAATATAATGTCGCTTGCGAATGCAACCAGCAGCTTCCATAATTGAAGTGAATGTATTTGACGCTGCGCCGAAGCGGTGGTAGAACATACTGTTTTCCTTTGTGAATGATGTCCACAGAGCACATACTGCATATGCTTGTCGCGCAATGAGCGGGAGTCCTCTGCATCCCACTTACTCGTGCCATGCATCGGTTCGGCCGCTAAAAGCCATGTCCACACAGATGTATCGGTCATAAGTCCTATATTTCCAATAGATTTGGTAGCACTCGCTAGTGATATGAAAGAAAAAAAAATGCCCCCCACCTCCCCGAAGGGAATCGTGAGGAAATGCGAATGCATTTCGCGCGCGCTTCACTCCATTTATATATGGTGGTTGTGGTTCGAAGAAGGAAAAGACGCCTAATTTCTGCAGCCCGGTCGGGAGCACGGCGCAGCGCCTGTTTTTTTTTTTTTTTTTTTTTTTTTTTTTTTTTTTTTTTTTTTTTTTTATCGCGGTAGCTCCGCTGAGCTCCCGCGATGCGAGCGCCCTCACGCGCCAGAGCGCGCTCATCCTCTCCACTTTGCTAGGGGCGAGGATAAGCGCGCGCGCCCGCAGCTTTTGCTATAGGAGAGAGTGAGAGCGGAGAGATAACACCTGCCGGCGCGCGGACACCTCCTCAACCTATCCTCCTCCCCGCGGACAACGCCGGCCAACGCCGGCCAACGCCGGACAACGCCGGACAACGCCGGACAACGCCGCCTGACATAGCCCGACTAAGAAATGCATTCGCATTTAAAAAAAAATGCTCGAGTGTGTACTTGCGGTAAACTGTTCTTGTGACAATCTTTTCTGTCTTTTCTTTTTTTTTTTTTTTGCCAATAGAAGCCTAGTTTGCAATGTGCCTAGTAATAAGATCAAATTTCTTTGTGCTGCAACAGCGATGGTGCCGTTCCTATAGATGTGGTACATTCGGTGTGGCAGCTCAAGCAGAATGCATAACTAGGCATACTGCAGAATATCTATTAAGGGCAGTATTGGGGCCATAGTGGCATGTTGGATCTGCCGCCCCCCCATCCCTCTTTTCTATTTACCACGCCCTATTGAAGCTCCCGGACAATATCGCTGCGGGATAAGGTTCTTGCGTAAAGTGCAAAAACGCCCGTACGTAGCAACAAGGTTGTTCTCCCCCCATTGAAAGCTTTCAGGTAGGCGCTAGGCACATTTCTTTATAATTTATTTTGCCACATTTGCTTCCTCACGTTCGCGACAGCGCAACGCACACTGGGCCGGGATGCGATGAGTCGAGGTTCAAGGTCTTCGCTGAGTGGCACTGTGCTTCTCCTATGCACTCAGCCACCGATAGCATGCTCTGCCGCTTGATCGATACACCTTGGGATGGGTCTGACAGGAGAGAATACGTGTTTTCCTTTTTTCTCGACCTCGACAGCGGCCAGTGGAAAACCTCATCTCCTGGAGGCTTTACCGGAAGCGTTTGTTTGTTCTGTGAACCTGGCTGTAAAAAGTACCCGTGCGCCACCGTGACAAGACATATTGAGTTTCTGATGCGTTCTATGGACATCTTAGGGGTGCACCGTATCGCAATTAGTGCTTACCGTGCTCAATAACAACCGCGCATAGGAAGTCGCTATAACAAGAAACTGCTAGGACTCGCAGAGGGCTATTGCGTACAAGTACAACAACCGATTTGTTTGCTTTCGTGATGCCATGTGGCCTATCGCAGCACATCGCTCAGCGTCACGTTGTTCGTGAGCGAAGCAATTACAGTATCAGTGAGGGAAGAAAGAAAAAAAATTCTTTCAGACAAAGCAAGGGATGATTGATGCGTCGTAGACTAACGCATCTGGAAGGAGGCGCATAGTGTTCCGATAATCACTTTTGAAAGGCTGAACACGCACGAGTGGGCCCTCGTAGCGTGGGCGAAGTCAGCCTGCTGAGAAAAGGAGACGGCCTCCTCGGCGAGTAGGACAAGGGAAGAAGAAATTGCATGGGGGGATTTTTCACGTAACCTCGACAATATTTAAAGGGGCGCGAAAAGGAAAAATAGGAATGTTTTGAGCTGTATTAGTAAATGATCCTTTCGCAATACAAGAACGAATAAAGTGAGAAAAAACACTACTTTGAACCCAATCGACCACAACCTGGGTTCTAGAGAAGCCAAGGACTGATATTGGCCAAGTTTCATGAGATTTTACTCACCGACAACAGCCCCAAAGAGACACAAACGAAAAAGTTGGGGGAGATTAAGCATCACCTTTCATGACCCACTCGTGATGTGGAAAGAAAAAAAAAAAGAACGACGGGAACACCTTGGGTCAGACGCCACCGCGTGGCAGGAAACGCAAAGGGGTTACTCACGCGCCGCAGTTTCAAGGAAAAAGAAATGTCCAAGAGCGTCGGGTTCGGTATTGTCGACACTAGCAGCGCGTTGCTCAAACACCAAGACGTAACAATTGTCACAGTTGTTAGCCCACGCTGTTCCTGTGTATACCTATGCGTTCGTGTCGAGCGTCCTTGTTTGTGCTTCAGCGGCGCGCTACAAGTATGGAGCTACTTGTAGTTCTTCGTGTGAAATTCCAATTTCTTGCTATCGCATTCATTGCTTCGCCCTTGCGGCAAAACTGTGACTTTTTGTGTGTTTCTTAAAGGAGCATGGAGCAAACCAGAGACTGCCCTGTTCCCCTACGATCGTACGCACTATCATTCGATGCTCCTCTGACAAGAACAAGGAGCACCAACTGTGATGTGGCCTTCCGAACCGCATGTCACATCTGAGCATTATATAGCTATGTTATAACTTATAAGCAGACATTGCCTATAATATATTTAAAATCAGGTGCTATGCGAGCAAAGTACGGAAACTCACAGCCCACTTAATCTGCGTTTGCAGGCTATTTACTTTACCAAAAAAAAAAAAAAAAAGAAAGAAAGAAAGAAAGAGGCCTTATGTCGAAATTGGATATTTCAGCAATGTAAGTCGTCTTTGAACTAAGAGGCAATCTTCGCCCATGGAATAGCGCTCTCTGGGAATCTCATGCAAGAGCCTCTCCTCTCTCCAGATTTGCATGAGGGTGAAAAAATTGCGGGAGAAACTGTACATGATGGTATTTATTACCTAAATATACTGCCCAACCCTATATAGACTGAAAGTAACGTATGCCATTAAAGCATGGTTCTTCCAAATATGAAGGCGCAGATTGATTCTCGCATATAAACCACCTGTTTCCTTCAGTCAGTTCAGTTTATCTGAGTGCTTCGCTCAGGTGTACGGCATTGTACTTACGGATGAATAATAGAACCTGTGCTATAGGACCTGTTTTGGATAGTTGCTCGAAGTGGATAACTTTAATGACTAGTTTCATACATAAAAGCTGATACTGCTTCGGGTTCCGCGGGCTCGAATGATTGAAATGATCACATCACAGGGATCCACAGACGGGTGCCTTCGCGGATACAGAAGCGTACCGGCCTCGGAACATTATCGTGAAACGCTGCTCGCCACGAATACAATATTAAAAAAAAAGAAAAAAGAAAGAAAAAAAAACACCTACTAACGCCTGCCCTATGCATATTTTATCTGTCGCGCATTCGTCACAAATGCCTGTCGCGTCTCTGCTATGCGATTCAGAGCGTGGCAACGTCACCCGCCGCATACGAAGCAACGCTGTATTGGAAACAACGCAGTTCGTCCGGCATGCGGCAAATGCAACGGCTTGTTTTTATTTATTTATTTATTTATTTATTTATTTATTTATTTATTTACGTTACTCTGCCGGCTCTAGAGAAGCGTTGGGTGGGGGAGTTAGCGCAAAATAACAATAAAGTTCTTACAGAAGGTATAGCGGCCGAACAAACCAGAAGAGCTGGACCATCGTTGCCAGATGTCATTTGAAAGAAATAGCAAACGGGAGTACCGCAAACTTATTAATAGTATTTTACGTTCTAAAGGGTTCATGGAATCAAACGAAATACCCTAATTCCGCTGCTATCTCTCGCGGGAACTCACACGACCCAATAAACACAATTGCGACCGCTTTCTACCGACCTACATAATTTTCGCTAAGTTACGTGTGACACATTGGCCATTGATTTCCACGGAAACTAATTTTACAATAGATCTGAATAGCTGGGAAAGATTGCTGCTTTTACAAATGACGAACTCAGACGAGGAAGAAAACAGAATGAATCGTGATTTTCGGTCCATATACATTTTACACAGCACGATGTCCAGGGGGCACGAGATGGCAATGACAAAACACGACGAAGGTATATAAAGGTGTGTCTTAGTTAAAATCTAAGCGGCTCGAGAAAGGAAGGAAGGAAGGAATACAAAATTGGGGGGACCCTTAAGCTTCTCCTTTAAGAGTTGAACGCGATAGCGATATCCTGTCCCTAGTCCGTACTTCAATCCCTTAGTGCACACTATGTAATGCGTAGGCATGCTTTAAACCACGAGCAATTATGCGCGGTAAATGCGGGAAATGTTTTCGAAGTTGCTATTCACCCACTACGTGGTCTTAAGGGAAAACGCGCAGTAACGTGTGTGCCTTTTGTAATGGGTGCACGGCTTTGAACCACAATGTCGTTATGATATTCACACCTTCTGACGCCCGATGACTATGCACGCTTGTATCACGCAATATTACTGCGATATTACATGTTGTATTGTGACGCCTGTACACAGGACGCGCGTGTTTGCAAAGCATGAAAGTTATTTTCACTGCAATTCCAAGCAGAGGAAGTTATTTTATACGTAATCACAAGCAGAAGCGTGGCTGCGTGGTAGAACTCATACTTCTGAAACGGCGCCACAAGGGAAGACGAATGCACACGAAAAACAGAGGACACGAAACACAAGCGCCGTGGTAGAACACCTGCTTTCCACGCAGACGACCCGGGTTCGATCCTCATTCGGACCCGGAAATTTTTATTATTTATTTTATTTGCATCTTTCTCGATTTTTCGGTCACGGACAAGATGATGATTTTTCGCTCACAACCAACGACGCCGCCGCCGACGCCGACACCGACGCCGGAATTTCTGCGAAACGAGCTCTTTAACGCTATCGCGTTAAAAGGGAGAAGGCAGGGAGGTTAACCAGACTGCAGTCCGGTTGGCTACCCTACGCCGGGGGTAAATGGGAAAGGAGAGTGGAAAGATGAGAGAGACAGAGAGAGAGAGAGAGGAGCGCGAGAAAATATACTCAGAAAATAGGACCCCTTCCCTTACAGGTAAAATGGGGGGCAAGGCAAGCTTAGCGTGTGCGTGGCCCGACCTGCTACTTTTCTTCTTTTTTTTTTTCTGTCTATCGAATTGCGCAGTGCTTCCTTCTAACTTTTTCCTTCCTCCATGCCCGGAGATGGACATTCACCCACGTGCTTAACAGTACAACACTGCTGTAGCTACAGGCAAAAAAAACGACAGTTATTTGTGAAACAATGAAACGCAACAATTAAAGGCAACCATGAAATGTGGCAACATGAAATGGCAAGTTGCCTCGACAAAAGATCAAGCCCACGATTGAGGGAGTATCAATTATTGGAAAACGGCGCGTACAAACACGCATTTGACGCGTGCGACGAACTTTCGAGGGCCGCATTTCAGTACACCCTCATTTCTGTTCGCTCGCCGGCGTCCGATCTTTCGCGGGCGATGCCACCGCCGCCGCCACCGAAATCTGCTACTCATAGAGCCTTCGCTTAAAAAGAGCGTTTTTTGTGCCGTCTTTGAACAGATACAGGCACATTAACGATGTGCTCGACGTCAGGGAGCTAGTTGAGCTCGACTTTATAGACCTACTCCATGTTTCTGAACAGCGGTAGGCGCCGTCGACGTAGTGAGGCGCTTGTAGCGACGTCTTGACACGTGGGCTCCGCCCAACCCAAAGCTCGCCATCACCCTCTATGATCACGTGACAACGTGGGCGGAGCCCACGCGCCTCGACGTCGCTACAAGCGCCTCAGTACGTCGACGGCGCCTACCGCTGTTTAGAAACATGTAGTAGGTCTATAGCCACAAACACAGATCTTATTATTCTTGTTGAAATGCGAATAAGACGAAACCAATTTAGTCATCGCAAAACTGTAATGTCTATAGCTTTGATTCTGTAGGATTATAACGCAGTGATGTAAATATCGGGATGGTGGCGTCATCGATGCGCCAAAGTGCAAAAAATATCCATGGTGGTTCTCAAGGAGACGGGACGGTGTAGCGGAGGTCGATTCTTGTTCGCTCTAGGAATAAACCCCCCCTTGACCCCCCGGCTCCGCTTTTCAACGGTTCGTCATTTTTATGTTCAATGCAGGACACGTGGATGCGCCATATTTCGTCATTGAATACGTCCGGACGTGACTCCAATCGTCGAGGAAGAAGTAGTAGTAGAGAAATGAAAAAGCACAAAGCAACGTTGCGCATGAGCGTCTGAATAGCGCTGGAGAGAGAGAGAAGAAATAAACTTGATTAAAATAAAGAGAAATCGTAAGGTCCTTCGACGGGCCCTGGGTGTGGTTATAGTACTAGGTCCAGATATTCGCGGCCGCACGGCGCGCTCTCCTCACCAGATCTAGACGGTCCATGGAAGTAACGCTAGCCAGCGAGGCTTCCCACTGTTGGGCAGTAGACTATGGTATTCGGTAGTTTACGATGATAAAGCTGGCACGCTCAAGTAGCGTGTAGCATTGCAATATGAAAAAAATTGCTGGGGATATTGCGTGAGCCAATTGTGCTGCTCTGCAGCGTTCGCCAGAACGAAAGACGATTCGATAACGAAAAAAAAAAAAAAAAAAGAAGAAAGAATAAAGAAGCCCCGCTTCGGTGAGATGCGTCGCAGCGGGGCCATTTTTCTCGGGAACATTAAAGTTCGCATAAGGGCAGTCATAAATAATTTAGAGGAATGCCGTGGTAATTTAAACTTTCATAAATTACCAACATTCTCGCTTGCATAACCTTATCATCGATGCTTATAGGTGTAGTTATTGGTCTTCCTATTTGTTTTCTGTAGAAAAAAAAATGCATACATGTACTTGCTTTAGCCAAGTATTGCCCGTGAGGACATAAGGTGACGCAATCTAGCGGCACATGGCGCCTCGTTGACGAGGGATGAGCGATTATGCAGAGTGATCCTCATCGTTTGGCTGGCGGCGAATAATTAAAAATGGCGCGGACGCCCTTTATTGGACCTTTTTGTGAGTGCCTTCAGCGCTAGGTGAATATTTCACTCTTGAAATAATGGTCCTGGAGGTAACCAAGATCCCAATACGCTCAACAGACGCTCTAGCTCGGCAAGACACAACGCACAGCTGCACTTCGCGCGTATACTCAGAAACGTGAACCGCCCAGCAGGCTATCTGCGCGAACAAACGAAAAGCAATCGCTGAGAAAACATAATATATGAGAAGTACACGCTCACGTTCTTGGTTTTGCTAGACACGAAGTTAATAATGACCCAATGGAGCAATTGCGACGTTTCCATTTCGCAGCGATCGGTGGCTGAACTTTCTTTCGTTGCGATTGAACGATTTTTTTTTCAGAATTACCAGTGCCAACGTGATTCCGCCTCTCCACCAGGGAAACAACAAGTAATGACAAGGAAGCAAAAACAAGCAAACCCATTTTGAAGACATACGTGTCACAAAGGGCGATAGTTTCAAGATTTCTGCTAGGCAGACATGTGTTCACAGCTTCTCAGTTTTGCAATAGCGTACGCATTTGGGCTGGTTGGTTCATGATTTCCAGTATAAAACAGCGCTAAAAGACGGGACGAAGAAAGGACAAAGAAAAGTATTTTTGTTGCCTCTGAGCAGGTTGATAATCGATTTCTTTCTGTTGTTCTTGCGATTGTGGTGGAGCATATATATGCGGACTGGTTGAATAAAACACATTTGGTTGTTAGTCAGCGCCGTGGTTTGTGTCCTTTCTTCGTCCCGTCTTTTAGCGCTGTTTTATACTGGTTCTCAGTTTTGTTCCCGCAGCGCTTGTTCATCGGCTAAGATCTAGCGCTGCTAAGCACGGCGACACGCGTTCGGTACTTGGTTAACGAAGGCCGTATTTCGACGGGGAAGAAATGCGAAAACGCCCGTGCTTCGGGTGCCCGTTGAACCCCAGTCGTTCAAAATTAATCCGGAGCGCTCCCCTACGATGCGCCTCATAATCATATCAAGGTGTCGGTGCGTTATACCCTAGAATTGATTCATGTCAGGAGGAGAAGGACAAAACTTTTATTAAAACGAAGGAAAATTGTTTCCTCGATTGCGGGACGCGACGACGGTTAGTCGGCCACGAGCCCCTGCTCCTCGGCTGCTGCCTCTGCCCGGCCCGTGACCCAGACCTGTTCGTTAGGGTCGGAGCTGAGCAGTGTGGCCTCCCACTGCTGCGTCGTACTAATTTGCAAGCCCTTCGGGCTACTTCGCAGCTTCCCGACTACAACTTCGTACTTTCCGAACTGCACAACCATGTTGAATGTCCAGTTGCAGCGCGAGACATTTCTGCTGACCAGCCGCTGATTTACATAGTTTTTCATGATGTATGCTTTTGACAAGGAGGAGCAAAATATTGTTGTTGCGTGCACTTGTGCACGCTGCCACTAGTTTCTGAGTCAGCATGCGCTTTAGGCAGTCATGCACTGTTCCATGTCTGTATGAGAGTTAAGGATAAGCTTTCGCGCGATGGTCTAAAAAAGCGGCGAGGCACGTTCAACTGCAAGTGTGGGAACCAAGTAAAATGCTTTTAGCGTTTAAAAGGCTCCTCAGTCCTACCAATCACTGTTTCACGGAGACGGCGTGTGGGTCAAGCTTATTAAAAGAGTTACCTCGATCCCCCCTAAAAAAAGTCACAGTTTCGCCGCAAGGGCGAAGCAATCAATCCAGTAGCAACGAATTGGAATGTTATACATGGCAAGGCTGGCAGCTAACTCCATAAGGATCCCGTCTGGCGTAACTCTACAAAACACTGGCATAAGTAAATACGGCCGCAGCAGGACGCGTAGTGGTTTATCGTGCTGTCTATCGCTTCAACGCGAAGAAGCGGTGACAGCACCGCACGTACTACAAGGGTATGAGCCGTCCACTGATCTCAGTCGCACTGGCCCATACCCTTGTAGTACGTGCTGTGCTGTCACTATCTACTAAACTCAGCCGAGAGAGCCCCTTTCCCTTTACCCCAGCGTAGGGTAGACAACCGGACTGGTGCCTGGTTAACCTCCCTGCGTTCGCCCTTTTGTTTCCTTCCTTCTTCAGCCGAGATAGCCCTCGTTACAGCGCCCTGTTGATTAAAGTTCGCAGTAGCTGCCCGAGCGATGCAGCCCATCCGCCGGCACCCCTTCATGCTTCTCCGCCAGACGGACCTGGCCGATGCGTTTCATCGCTGATTGAGCCGCGACAGTCGGCAACCGTCGCACGCTTTTATTCGCAAATAGAATACACGATGCGAAGGGTGATGTTATCGATTTGGGCTTTATACGAAACATGACGGCGACGGCAAAAATGCGCCTCCAGTGTCCATATAATTGCTATCCTAATAAACACCAAGTCAGTGACACTGCAGAAGTTAGCTGCGCAATAACCCGACCTCGGGATTGTTTTTCATCCTGTTTTGTAATTGCCGGGTCATTACGTGTTTAGGACGATGACACATGAGTACCTTTTTTTTTTCGTTTACGAGGAGCGGTAAAGTTCGCCTTGCTCTATAACTTCGGGTTAGTGAACGGAATGTGTAAAAGGTTTAAAATGAAGAAGTGGACGGGGCGAGGATATTTTTAAAAGGACATTGTTCTTTCCCTTAACTCAATTTAGAAGGAAAAAGCAGCTCGCGAAGACACTTTTCCTTTTCTCAACTTCTTAAAAAACGAGAGAGCACCCGCTATATAAAAACCTCAAATCCAGCTCACGTTCGGCTCGCTGAACTATACAATAAACCTTACTTAACAGCGGCGCGCGATCCAGCGCAGATAGAACGTCATCAAGTTAAAATGTCTCAGTATTCGAAGGTTTAAGTTTCGTTCGTAGTTTCGTTCGTCAGCCCCGCCTCGTCGACCTCGGTCAATCCGGTGGATCGTTTTAAGCTCACGACTTTCGAACGACCGCGAGTTACCCGGCGCTTCTGCGTTACGGTGAAACGTGTCACCCGATACCATATCCGTGCCAGATACCCAATACGAAGACTTGTTCGAGACTGCGCTTGCTGCACCACCAAGCAAAGGCGCAATTACTATGTCGTGAACGTGAACTGTTCATTATCTGCGGCTACTGGCAAGGACTAATTGATATTTCGCCAGCGCCCCTTCTGCTGCTGCCGCTCACCCTTTTTTACTGTCTTATGATCTCTCATTTTTCTTGCTACTCATTCTTCATATGGGGGTACATCGTGTCTATCTTTTTTTTATGTGTGTGTGTGCTGCTTAATTCGACCAGGTTGAGCCGCGACGCGAGCCAGCTCTTAGAGCGACGACCTCATTATGAGACGATGAACTTGCCGTTGTACAGTCGCCTAGACTAGGAAGGGCGCGCGCATACGTATTATATACCCAGCGAAATACACTCGGCTTTTATTACTTTTATTACGCGAATTTTGCCTGTTTTTCTTTTGCCGCACTGTTGATCCTCTCACTAGCTCGCTACGGTTGCCGCGACGTTTACGAAGACAAAGCCAGAAACAGCTGTTAGGAGGAGGCAACACAAACAGAAAACGCACGTTCATGACGAAGCTTCACTTGTGCACTGCTCTGCCTGAAATACAAGCCCTCTGACTATGTCTTCGTCTCTTTACTTTTTTCTTTTTTTTTTTAACAAAACGCTGACCCAGTCTTTCATATCACTTGTGCGTCACATTTTTAGAGAACAGTATATTAAAAGTACAAAAGTATGTCCGCCGCGGTGGTATAGCGGTTAGGGTGCTCGGCTGCTGACCCGAAGGTCGCGGGTTCGATCCCGGCCGCGGCGGTCGCATTTCGATGGAGGCGAAATGGTAGAGGCCCGTGTACTGTGCGATGTCAGTGCACGTTAAAGAACACCAGATGGTCGAAATTTCCGGAGCCCTCCACTACGGCGTCTCTCATAATCATATGGTGGTTTTGGGACGTTAAACCCCAGATATTATTATTATTATTAATAAAAGTGCAAAAGTATGGTAATTGTACGAGGGGCTCTTTTCCTGCATTATAAACTTGTGAAACCGACAGACAATTGGCTTAATGGCTTAATTGTCTGTCGGTTTCATTAGTGTCGTATACTAAAAGAGTATACTGTAAAATCGGCGTTGATTTATTGTAGTAGTCCGTCTAAAACAAGCACGCAACGAAAGCGATGTCGTGGTCCACTTCGCCGAGTCTCAGTCTTCGCCTTGCCATAATAACAACGAATGAAGTTTTCATGCCTGCCTTATCTGCAGTTATGGACTGGAATGAGCACTCCTAAGAAAATACCAATAGGAGACCCACAGCGGCTGCAGACAAAAAAAAAAAATTCCTCAAATAAGGCGTTCAGTAGATAGCGACATGCACAACTCCTGCTGCGCGGTGGTCGTTTCGCAAAACGTAACGACGTTTCCCAAATACGAAGGAACGGCGTGAAAATCACGGACTCAAAACTGCGGTCCTTTCACGCATAATGAAAGTTTGGATAAACATAAGCCCTATACATTCCGAAATCATTCCCTCTTTCTTACACTCGTGATTCCAAAGGACGCACCGGCGATGGGTAAATGATGCCGGCGACTGCAATTTCAGCACGTCGTACCACGTAAGAGGGAAATGTTTTCCGTACGCGCACTCCTGGTAGCGACATTATTCGCGCCAGTTTTACACGCGGTGGCGAGGGAGCTGTAGGGCGGCAGATCTCATCAGGTGGTGTCATCAACGGCGCCATTCGCTAGTCCACAGTACCGGAGGAACACTTACGACAGTTCCGCAAATTACCCAGCAATCAGCGTGCCGCTGGCTGTATGTGCAAACGGGAATCGTTCGCACAAGCAGCGCTCTCCCTGGAAACTTCGGACCCGACGACGGGTGGTACGTTTACGGACGCCGCCTTCCTTAGCGTCACATCCGAGCCATTGAAGCGGCACTCTTATGCTCGCTGGAAGATGTAACGTTTACTGGAAGAGAAGCCGCATCCTACTCAACTAGATGGGAGTCTTTATAAGGCACGAGGAGGGGCCTGACGGCGAACGAGAATTTCTCTCGCACGGCTTCAGCACTGTGTGCAGGGTGTTTCAAGAGATATGTCCCAGAATTGTCAAAATTTAGGGAAGTGGAATATTTGCTCGCTGCCTTCATAATTACGTTTTCTGCAGTGGCAGGCATCTTAAGATGGCTACAGACGTCAATTGCTGTATTAGTTAAGGGAATTGAATTAAGTAACATTTTAATTAGTGGATAAAGACGGTCGTAGCAAATGAGAGACTTGGAGCCCTTCCTGCGATGAGCCCATTGAGCAACCGGTACAGGAGGGGCCGACAATTATATTGCTTAACACGAAATAGTGCGTGCGAAGTCACCTGAAAACAAACCCTATGTTCTCAATGCCATCTTTGTGTTCTTTACAATAACTTTATGAGTAAAGGTGCTGGGAACAGCTTCCTGAATGACATATCGAGATATAATAATAATAACTGTTGGGGTTTTACGTCCCAAAACCATGATATGATTATGAGGGACACCGGTGGAGGGCTCCGGGAATTTCAACCACGTGGAGTTTTTTAACGTGCACCAGTATGTACACGGGCCCCTAGCATTCTCGCCTCCATCGAAAATGTCATGGAATTTCTGTTGACTGATCACTTCTATGACATTTTAGCTGAGCCAAAGTATTTCCGCTTCGACGTAGAGTTCTTGGGCGAAAACCACAAGAGCCTGACTGTCAAATGTATTTTTTTCTTTTTTTCTTGTAAGAAATCTGTGTTATCTAAAAAAAGAACGCTGTGTATACACATACAAAGTGCGTACACACATACAAGGAAAGAAGGGAACTTGAACCAACCCCCCCTTCCCCCCAATCGCCTTCTTACTGCGTCGATGTCCGTAATCCTTACTATTTTTCGGAAGGCTGGAAAAAGTGGATGCACGTGGGAGAACAAAAGGACGCGCACACGCAATGTCATGTCCCGAGAGAAGACACGCGCGCAGTTAAAGGGCGCAAGAACACACAGTGCAGCACATGCTCCATGATCCCGTATAATTTTATCCCCGCTTGTATAGCAGCACAGATATGGCTCGCTTATGATGCAAGCATCACTAACCTAAAGGCTTCGCAGTTAAGCGCAATTATACGAAGTAGGATAAAGTAAAGTAGAGCGCATGTAGCTCCTCTGCAGGCGTAGAAAGCATTCATGATGTCAAACAGCGGAAACGACAAGGAACAGGTTCAAACGAAAAAAGGACAGGTCTGTCCTGTTTTCTTTTGAACCTGTCCTGTGTTTCTTTAGTGCCTCTCCTGTATTTTTTTTATTTTTTTTGTTTTTTTGAACTTGTCTCTTGTCATTTGAGCTGTTTAACATCATGAATGCGTACCAACTTGGCGAACTTTTCATTAACGAGGCGTAGAGAGCGCAATTCTAGGCCCAGAAATTATTCGGAACCACGAAAATGCTCGCTAGCTTCCACCACTTACAAGCTGGACTGTGCAGCATTTCAAGGCCACAGCGGTCACGATGAGATTACAGAACGCTTTTCGATTTTACCACTGCGCCGGTGGAGCTAAGCTGCAAAAGAAAACAGCGCCACCAGCAACGGCTGAGTGTATTCCCCCCCCCCCCCCCCCCCCATTTTTTTTTATTCCGGAGCACCATGCAAACATAAACGTCGTCGAGGAATGGCTGGTGTCGCCACGCCTTCCGTTTATGTGAATACGTCGTCTGGACACAAGACAGTGACCAGTATGATGTCAAGGGACAACTGATGACGTTACTAGTGAAGCGGCTGTGTCAAGGCTGAAAATTGTGAATATAATTAAACAAAACAGTAAGCTTCGCTAGTCTTCGATGTTCACGCAATGGAAGGTCTCCGACTTTTTTAAAATTTTATTTCGATATGCATACAGTAAGCATGCGCACAGCTTTATAAAAGGATTGGCGTCGTTCCCTAGAAGAGGAATCATAGTGCGCAAAGGGCGCGTGTAAACAATGGGAACTCTTCGCAGTGTGCGCGTGCGTGTACGGCGTGGGCTACTTGCAATGGCTGTTATTCCTTGGCAATTGACTGCAGTGTTTGGCCTGCACTTATATATATCGTGTCTGCGTCGTAATGGATTGTTCGTGTTCAGCACTCTTTCTGTGTTTGGTCAAACCCCTGCAATGGCCACTAGTTTCGTTGTTGTTCAGCGATTTAGGCAAATCGTGAACGACGCTGTATGCCATTCCGAATAAACAAAGTGGTCACTGCGATGACCTAATGCATGCGCTGCTTTAGCGGGACGGCAGGGAAACGGTGGCATGCAGGTGAGTAATGGATCGCCAGCTGTAACTTGCACGGCACGGTGCAGGCCAAATCTGTACAGAATGCATGAGGACACCGCGAGAATTAACATATTGCGATGCTGAATGTCAGATGTCTGGTGCGCCTTTTTTTTTTTTTTTGCATACAACAGTATACGTTTCCGAGTTTTCAGCACAAATTTTCGCATGAAGACATGCTCATCGTGTGCAACGCGTTTTGATGTCTGTGTTGTACTTTTGAGCAACGAGCATTTCAGCTCGTACATAGAGCATGTGCTATGTGAAGACGCCTGCACGTATATAGTCCGTAGCCCACAGCCGCGCATAGGACAACGTGTGTGCAGTAACTCATGGAACTGTAGCATAGTAAACTGCATCTACTTTTATCTGCAAACTTCATAGTAACCTGCATGTACCCTGTCTGTCTCCGTTACCCAAGTGAGGAGTAGCGGGCTAGATACATGCTCTCCAGGCCGACCTCTCCTCAATTCTC
Source organism: Rhipicephalus appendiculatus (assembly GCA_030522465.1). NCBI lineage: Eukaryota > Metazoa > Arthropoda > Arachnida > Ixodida > Ixodidae > Rhipicephalus > Rhipicephalus appendiculatus. The sequence goes on from JALIZH010032513.1 coordinate 747,202, forward strand.
TTTATTAAATACTATCTTATTTTACGCTTTATGAAAAATCAATGCGAACCGTGGACACACCCGCTACACGCTGTAGTTTTTTTCCTGAGGCCTACATTCCGCAATGTAGAAAAGCCTTTCATATTGCCCCTAGCTTCTCAGTGCTTTCTGATACGTGTGGCGCACATTTTGGCCCGAATAGGCAGCAAAATAAACGCGAACTGTTTCATAATATCCTGCTTTTTTTTATAGGGAGAGCAGCGCACATTTATGACTATAGATGTACGTATATAGGCTACTTACTGCTTTCAACTTAGCCGACGTAGCGGAAGTTGTGAAGCTATGTATGAAACGTTTTTTTTTTTATTTATATATGAAAAATATGGGAAGGTAGGCTACGTAAGAGCCGGCTATCCCAGCATCATGGTAGTAATATAGAAGATACATACAAAGATAAGAAAATAAAAACAATAAAAGAAGAAAAATAATCAGAAGCACTATGTACATATATACAATATAGGGCGTATAACGCATGACAGTCTATGGGGATAGTGCAGTTCATAAAGCATGTTAACATCGCGGATAGAGTCCGTACAGATAATTTTATGCACTTGACTATGAGTTATGCCCTTGTGCACTATGATTATGCACTTGCATCTTGACTATGATATGCTATAGACAGTTCACTAAATTTGTGTCCATTAAAAAATCACGAAGAGCGCTCACTGCGCGCCTTTGTTTATCAGGATGTCGCCACGGTCCAAGCACTTTGCTAATTGTAAGTGGTCGTTTGTCGAGGCGGTTCAATCGATCATTCAGTTGAGCGCGTTGTTCATCATATTGCGGACATTGTATAATAATGTGCTCCACTGACGCATCGGGATGATCACAGTGGTCGCATTGCGGGGACGTTCTTCTTTTGATGCAGCATAAGAAGTGAGGTGTGTGTGCAACACCTAATCGCAGACGGTGCAGGAGCGAGTCAAATGGTCGATCGATCTTTTGATTGGGTGTAAACGTTGTCGATTATTTGCAAATTAATGCACAAAGCTTTTATGACCGTAAACAAAAGCTGCGAATACGATAGACGACGTTAAATGCTCTTAAATAGTTCACTTTGCCCACTTTCGTTTCTTTCAGGTGCTACCTGCGCAATCAGTGCGCGAGACATCTTGCTTTATGACCCCGTCGCAGCGCAGTGACCGTGGTCTGAGGAGACAACCTGCAACATTGTTTCATATAGTATATAGCTGTACCTCATAGTCGCTTATCCACGTATACCTCGGTGAGGGGGCAACCCTCGTTACGACGGGCGAAATAATTGACACACTCAATCTACATGGGTGCACTGCCGTCAAGACAAGGAGAAATGCACGTTGCACGTTCAAAGAACCCCAGGTAATCAAAATTTCCGGAGCCCTCCACTACGGCGTCTCTCATAATCATATTGTGGTTTTAGGACCTTCAAACACGTGTGCACGCGTGCGTGCGTGCGTGCGTGTGTGTGTGTGTGTGTGTGTGTGTGTGTGTGTGTGTGTGTGTGTGTGTGTGTGTGTGTGTGTGTGTGTGTGTGTGTGTGTGTGTGTGTGTGTGTGTGTGTGTGTGTGTGTGTGTGTGTGTGTGTGTGTGTGTGTGTGTGTGTGTGTGTGTGTGTGTGTGTGTGTGTGTGTGTGTGTGTGTGTGTGTGTGTGTGTGCGTGCGTGCGTGTGTGCGTGTGCGTGCGTGCGCGTGTGCGTGCGTGCGTGCGTGCGTGTGCGTGTGCGTGCGTGCGTGCGTGCGTGCGTGCGTGCGTGCGTGCGTGTCATCACGACTACGTACGTATCTCTTAACATAACTGCAGCCCAAAGCCACCAACTATTCCAAAGCGCTGGCACCGCTCAGCTCGTTTATCATTTGCGGAAACGCGCCGCGCTACAAGCAAAAGGGCATGACGACGCGTTCGCTGAGCAAAGCCAGAACAGGCGACTGCTCTATACTCACACATCCTGCACACTGCGAAAAAAACAACAACAAGAAAACCCGAAAACGCGTGAAACGCGCGGAAAATAGAAACAGACGTGAGAAAGTGGAGCGTGGAGTAAAGGAGCAGAGGCAGAAGGCAGAAGGCAGAATGGTGATACTGGAAAGGCAGAAAGAAAAGAGGAAGACATTCGGCGCTGTTACCGTGGCCATCGTGGTTTTCGAGGATAGCCAGTGGCCCAGAGCGAGAGAAAGAGGGGAGCTGGACAACGACAAAAGAATGACGCAGTCGAGGACAGCTTGGGGCTCAATGGCCACTTCTCGCTTGGTATTGTCAGTGGCGCTTTCCGCGTCTGGCTAAATGAAAGCGGAAGTAGAGCGCTTTCGGGCGAGCTACCGGCGACGCTTCCCGTCAGGAAGACGGTAGGGATGCAGGGCGACCGCGCGGCCAGAAGTAACCGACAGTGACATACATCTTTGCGCACAGGTTAGCTGCTGCAGCGTACGTGGACCTGAGGATACTGGCAACGGACGTATCGAAAATCACCGAATGTTTCTGTTTACGTGGAAGCAGCAAAGTATGCTGAGGAGCAACGTATCACACAATTTTTTCCTTTAATGTAAGGGTGTGTTATATAGGCGTCAGCGACGGGCTGCCTTCTTTGTGCGCTGCTAATTGTATACTGTCGTAAGGAATTACGAGTTCGTGACATTGAACATACTAAGGACTCCTGACCAAGCCCCTCAGGAAGTGTTTGGTTTTACAACGTTAGTTTAAAAGTTTCGTATAGAAGGTGTCTTGCGGTCGTAGATTTCTTTACAAAATTGGTCCAACATGAGGCGAGACAGGAGAAGTAGAAATGCTGCTTATTCTGCTAGGAGGCCGAGTAACGTGGAACATTGGCCAAGTTGTTTCGTCGAGGCGAGATTCATTGCAAACAGAAAAAACGCTAGTTCTCGCCTAGTGACCATAAGTGGCGTTTCTTGACTGTTTTCTGCCATGCGTATCATAGTCGAGGGACCACGTCAAGCTTGCATCACGAGCCCCGCGTCCTCCTTTTTATGTGTTTAGTTTGTCCTTTTTGCTGCGTGGCACACTTTCAGATAGTGGTTTATAGCTTCCTGCACTCGATGATTTAACGAATATCTCTTCCGTATTCAGTTACGTTGCAGGCACTGCGCCTGACGTCGATGAGTCTGTGCGTGTGATCTTGATTCCGCGGCAGGTAAGCAGGGCTCTCTCCAGAGAAGAAGGTCACATGGTCTCGCAATTGAAAGTTCACCTATATGCTCTAGCCTTTCGTGCGCTTTGACATTTTACAGCCATTGTCTTGTGCGTGCGTGTTACGCGTACCGCGATTGGACTGCCCCTCTCACTACGAGGCTTGCGAATGTCAGGTGCCAAATTAGCGCTGCGTCACCTCTGTCCCTCCAAGAGGTAGTTGTGCCTGTCAGAAACGGGGCCATTCGGTTCATTTAACTAAGTGGCGCGGAATGTGCCGCTCTTTAACCTTGCAATTACCTTGAAGACTGCGTTCAACACGGAAATGTTACTATGTTGTACTGGCGCGCCAGTACAACATGTTGTACTGGCGCGCCACTCTGCCTGACGAGGAAGTTCGTGTCACCTTGAGTTTTACCCTTTCCTATTGTTGTATGATTACTTCGCGAAAATTAACAATTCTAGTTTTGTTCCAATTCCGAAGAAGTCGCTGTGTTCACTAGCTAGAGCTGCGTACCTGCCGCCGCGATCTGTATATTTACAAAAGTACGTATGATTCATTTAGTACATTTAAGCGTCAGCCTCTTTGATTTCTCCACCAAATTTATTGGAGCTTTGTAATATTATTGGGAATAGGGATCTATAGAAAGAAGAGAACGCGCCCCGGAAGCAATAAAACCAGTATGTGTTGGTCAAGAAAAGAAAAAGCCAGCTCGAAAAGTCCCAGAATCAAAATAGGAAAAGAAACTAGAGCGCAGTTGGACGTAGTTTTTTACTGAGAGAGCCACATTCACCAAGCGTGGAACAGATACTTTTTTTTTTTCATATAAGATGTTGGTGGCCTAACCGACGCTTTGGGCAAGGCAGACTTTTCGGCTGCGTTGCATTTCGCAGCGCTAGCAGCTTGAAAATAAAAATAATTTTGCAAAATAATAAAAAAAAAAAACAGACAAGGAGCATCCAGAGTTTCACACCTTCGCATTTTTGTTACAGCTACTGCGTGCGTCTTTTATGCTAAAGATTGGTATACGTTGTCCAGAAAAAAAAAGGAGACATTTCAACTTCAGCATGACAGCCTTGGCCACCGTCAAAATGAGAAAGAAGGAATTCCTGTGCTTTTTCTTATACGTAAATATACATAAGCATATCTTTCTACACAACCATACAGAAGCGCACTTCCTTATTTTTCGTCTTTATATTGAACAAGGTTCTCGCCCGGCAGCCGAAACGTTTCTTAGTCTTATATTTACGGTCGGCGTCCCGTTGCTCAACTATTTATACCATGCGTCATCCCGACCAGACGGATTTCCGTTAAACTCTCGACTTCGAATAGATACTTCGGAATGTCCTACATCTGCCCAAGTGCGCAGTTTCGCAGATGTAGGCGAATTCATAAAGGGCAAAATAAAAACGAAATTCTCGGAAGTTCTCGTCCGAGTGCCTTTCGCAGCTGGTTGGTCGGTGCCAACGCGGCATCGCCTCTATAGGCGGTCACACATTGGTCTCCCGAGAAACGATGCGCCTGACGCGCTGGCGACTTCAGCAGACAACCGTGATTTCAGTGTCGAAGGCAAGCTCAAAGACGTACGAATGCTTTCGCAAAACTCACCGCACATAACGCTCAGACGTCGGTTATTTTGTCGCCGAGGGTTCTTACGGCGCACCAACCTCAGGCCCTTTGGCTCGCGCTACACTTCGGGTGTGTTAACGCAGCTCATCACTTCCACCGGCACGTATGTACGCCCAGCTCTTTGTGGCTGGCTTGTGGACATGCACAGCGAAACGCTCGATCATTTGCTGCTAGAATTTCCAGCATTCAGCAGTTGTCGTTCCGCACCGCTGGGTAAATTCCGGCAAACTTGTGTTCTCGAGCCGCCGTCAACGATCTTGATTTTTTTTTTTTTTGCGATAACGTGAGCTCAGAGTGAATATGAGCCTCACGAAGTTTATACGTACTGAGATTTTCATCTATGGGACAACATTCTTGTAAGTAGTGCTCATAGACTTCGTGTGATGCGCACTGTGTGTAGTGCTCATACACCGTATGTGATACTTCCGTTTCTTTTAAAGCTCAGGTCTTAGGCACTCGTTCTTGCCTTGAGCGGCGTCACTGTCACCGTCGGTAGCGTAACCGTTAGACATGAAAAAATAAAATGAGAAGAAAAAAAAAAAACAACCCCAGGATCGAATGGGATTTGAAACCGGGCCCTTTGCGTTTCAGTCGAGCATTGTGCCACAGAGCTAGGCTGGTGCTTGAAACTCTTTTTTGAAAAGGACTATATAGGCATCATGTCGGGCAAGGAATCGCGTTAACCTATGTAATATAGCGTGGCAAAAAGAGTAAAATAAACACCGGTCATCACACAATGCTAATTGCGCAACGAGTACGTGGTTTAATGTTTGCCACCCACTGCAAAGTGCTCAGCCATGGTTCTTCATCATCATCAGCAAATTGCATATAATACCTTACAGATCGGTAGCGCGTACCTCGCTTATCCGCCGAAAGACGAATAATGGTGTTGTGGGTGCGAAACGTCGACGTAATAAATGAAGTTTTCTTGAAGTGCTCCCTCTCATACTATTATATATATATATATATATATATATATATATATATATATATATATATATATATATATATATATATATATATATATATATATATATATATATATATATATATATATATAACTTGTAAAAAACTTCCGAGAGTAGTGCAACATAGGAAACAAAACAATATTTATTTTATCCTAACAGTTTCGGCTGGCGGTCCAGCCTTCTTCGGAGAATGTAAGTCGAATGGCAGGACCTGCAACAGAGGGCCGCCCACCCAGTTTAGGGGCCAAAAGAGAACAAAAAAAAAAAAAACACGAGAGAGAGAAAGAAAGAAGAAAGAAAGTGAGAGAAAGAAAGAACTAACGACGGAAGGGACAGCGACAATTGCTTTGCTGGGGTGTTCGTCAGCGAAGGAAAGAAAAGCGGAAAGAAAGCAGCAACGACGGAGAGCCGCCGGAAGTGGGCGGGTTATCCGTGTATTGTCTACGAGGGGTAGATAAGAAGGGCGGCCTGAGCAAGCGGCCAAGGAAAAGGGGGAAAGATAAGAAATGCCGCTTCTACACATTGCACATATGGTTCAAGTTCAGATGGTTCGGCGGTTGGCCCGCGGCGCCGGGCCGTACACATACAAGGAGAGCCACATACGACCCGCTCCAGCTTCAGGAAAACGTTGGCCACGATACAAGGCTAAATGTGCACCCCTCCCCCGCTTTTTTATGCAGAAAAAATATATAATAATCAGTAATACTCAAAATAAATAAATGAAGAATCACTAAAAGATAAGCAGACAAAAGTAAAAACGAAGGGGAAAAAATCAAGACACGTGCCGGTTGATGCATGTAGCATCGATTGTTTATTTATTGTCCTGTGTATCGGAATTCACGTATTTATAAATAAATTAATTAATTCTCTTTCTGATTGCTACGATAGGTCGCGGAGGTACGTCAGTCGCCCAGGGCTCTCGTTGATTCCGTGGGAGAGTGATTTGAATTTGTTTATGAAATATGACTCCCGCTGTTCGCGCTCCCGTGTGTTCTGGAAGCCAGATTGTAGAAGTATAACACTTATGCGCTCGAAAGAGTGACCAGGCCGGTTAATGTGTTTGGAAAACGGCAAATTAGGGAGGCCTTTCACGTGTGGCCTGTGGTTGTTGAAACGCAAACGGAACGCGGTTTCCGTCTGTGCAATGTATTCCTGTTTGCACACTTCACAGCGAATTTTGTATACCACATTGGCCGAGTCACAATTAAGGTCGTCTTTAATTTTATACACCAAGTCTGAATAGGAGGCTTCAGCCGTATTTGTGGTTACCATGTGTGTGCACACCCTGCAACGAGGTTTCCCACATGGTTTACAGCCCTGATAGTGGTCGGATTTGTGTGTTTTCGCCCTGACCAGCAAGTCTCTCAGGTTTTTATTTCTTCGGTAAACCACCTTGGGCGGAGTTTGAAAAACGGCAGAGAGTCGACTACTCTGTTTAAGTATGTTGAAGTGGCGGCTTAGTATAAGAGTTTACCCGAGGGGCGGCGGCGGAGTATGTCAGGATTAAATTTGCCCCTGCAGTTATATCTTTATCTCTGTCTTTTTCTTCCATTGTTACTTCTCGGTCCAAAGAGCGAGCGCGCTCAATTGCATTGTCAATGATTTTTTCTGGGTACTTTTGACTCAAGAAGGCTGCTCTCAATTCCTGTGCGTGGGTGTCAAATTGTGTAATTTCAGAGCAAATCCTCCTGTATCTGTGGGCTTGAGAGTAGGGGACACCCGTTTTGCAGTGATGGGGGTGACTACTGTGGAAATGCAGGTACTGTTGGCGGTCAGTTGGTTTTTTATATAGGGGAAGTAGAGATGCTCGTGCCACTGATTGATACAGTGACATCTAGGAAATGAACACTCACCTGCGATATGTGTGCGTGAATGTTATCGAATGGTGCAGGTAGTTGAAATCAGAAATGAATTTTGAAAGGTTATGCGCACCATCGGCCCACCCGAAAAATATATCATCAAGGAAACGTCGGTAGAATATCGGTTTGGATGGAGAATTTTCGAGGAAAGGACTCTCTGAAGATGCCATGAAAATATTTGCGTAATTTGGGGCCATTTTGGTTCCCATGGCAGTTCCATTCACTTGTAAGTAATGTTTGTGGTCGAATTCAAAGTTATTATGTTTGAGTACAAGATTTAGAAGCACCTCTAAAGCGCTTTCATCGCACTCACTCGTCGATTTACTTTTTCCATAGGCGGCGATTGTGGCGGCGATTCCTTCGGTGTGGGGAATGTTGGTGTACAGTGATGACACATCCATGGTGACCAAATAGCTTCCTGGTGGTACTTCAAGGTTTGAGACTTCTCGAAGGAAGTGGCTGGTATCTTTAACGTACGATGGAAATGATTCTGGGATGTGCCTGATGAGAAAGTCGATAAAACTAGAGAATTTTTTCAGTGGCGGTGCCGTTGCTGGAAACTATAGGTCGGCCGGGATTGTTAATCTTGTGAATTTTAGGTAGTAAATAGAAGCGGCCAGGAAGAGGAGTTGCCCGGTGACATCATTTTAAGCATAGGAAGCGTTATCTTACCGCTTTTACGTAATGGGGTTAATGAGGCCTTAATTTCCTTTTCATATTCCTCTGTGGGATCACAAGGGAGTTCTTTGTAGAAATTATGATCTGCAAGTTGGCGAAGCCCTTCCTTTATGTAGTCGGTCCTGTCGAGTACAACCACAGCGCCACCCTTATCGGCCGGTTTGATAATTATGCTCGGGCTGTCACTTAAACTGCGCAACGCCTGCCGTTCCTCATTGGACATATTGTTGCGAATGGGTCGGTGCTTTTGATATTCCTTGATTATATCCCCCCTGTACGGCTGAAATGTACATGTCTAAATATTTGTCTCGTTGTTCGCTTGGAGTCCATGATTTATCGGAAAATTGATTTGGTTGTGTGCTGCTTCGGTCATGAAAATATTCTTTTAGACGCAAGGTTCTGGCAAAGTTGTCCAAATCTTGGTAAAGCTGGAACTCGTCAATTTTTCCAGTGGCGGGGCAGAAGGTTAGACCTTTTGATAGCAGCTTTATTTGCGCAGGTGTCAAAGGTTCGCTAGACAGGTTAACCACATTGGTGGCATCGGTGCTATTCTGAGGAGATTCGCGGGAGGTTTCAGTTGGATTTATATAAATTGTGGGAGGATGGCTGGCGGGACTGTTCGATGCCGGCCACGCGCCGTCTCGCTTCAATTTCTTGTCCTTTTTGCCCTGAATTGTCCATCGCTTTTGCTCTTCGTATTTGGAAAGCTCCTGTGTTTCTAACTGCGTCAAACTCGCCTGATTTAGTAATCAGCGCTTGTCCTGTTGTCTTTCCTTTCGTCTTTATCGGTGTGCGCTTAGAACACAGAAATCATGCAGGTGTTTATTATTACTGTTTATATTGTTTGATGCTGCCCCGAGGCGTGCGCGTGTCCTGACGGAGTACGGAAGCGGCAGCTGCTGGTTATATTTCATAAAAAGGCGGGGAGACGAGGGGGGGGGGGGGGGAGGAAAACTTCATTTGCTAGATTGCGACTCAGAGGGTCGCAACTCTAGCTGACCCGTCCGCCAGTGTGGTCGTGCTCCAGCGTGGAACCTACCGCCATATCAGGGAGCCTGAGGAAACTAGTCGTTTTTTGCACACGGATGGAGCCAACAAACCCCTGATCTTAGCCAAATAAATCTTCGCAGCGAAAATGCCATCTAATGGTATAGTGTCAAATTTATGACGTATACATGCCCTAAGCAGCGTCCTTCTATTTGCTGGAAAAAAAAATGTTGGTTGCTCTTCGGAACTTTTATTTCTAGCTCTATTTGTTTTACGAGTACAATCATGTGCCGTGCGGTGGTATCTGCAGCGAACAATTCCATCGGAGTGATACTCAACTGTTACTCGTGTGTGGAGCCTGTTAATGCAACATTATGGAACGCCTGCAGAAATGTTTTGCAACAACGCGCTCGTTCTGGAGCCTCACGGCAGCTACACCGTCGACAATGGCAGACCAAACTTTCTCAAAATGCATAGCACGTAGAGGTAATCAGGTCTCTGAAGATGTTCTTGCAACCTTCGACCGGGTAGGTTATTTTGTAGCGGCAGCGCTCACACCTTACGCAGAAATAAGTTGCGCCGGAAAATTATGCGCCGTTGATCACGAGAGGCATCATGTAAATTAGGGTTTCTATCATTGAAAAAAATCGAGAGAGAGAGAGAGAGAAAGAAAGAGAGAGACAGCGAATATCTCGCCACTCCAGTATTATAATGGAGACAAATACGCCTATAGAGGGCAGTTAAGGCAAACAAAATTGAACGCACATTGCGCACTCTCGCTGTTGGTATAAGTATCTGTAAATGGAGAACTTTTGCGTCAGCCCTTGAAAATTCGATATGAAAGGCCTGCACATACAGTGTCGCACCTTTGATACAAAAAAGGGCCTTGGCATAAAATGGTTACATTTACAAACTTAACCCGCCACTTCACGCTGGCTGAAAAAAAGAAAGAGAGAACATCGAAAAGCAATCTGTAGAGTAAACATAGCTCGAGTTTTTGAATAGGGCGGGGATCGACTTTAGAGAGAGAGAGGAAAAAAAAGAATTGTTCAATATTTACTACTGTGCTCACAAAAAGCTTTTAAGAAATGAGAAGACGTGGTGCAAGATATTCAAAGTATCGCGGCACTAATGGAATATGCAATGCCCGTATTTGGCGGAGGCCATATTCTCGCTTTGCGCTGCTGTATATTTATGAGCGGGAAATTCGAATGGCGATGTCAGAATGAAAGTGAATATCTGGAATATTGTAACCGAAGCCCGTGTGCTGCTATGGCCGGTAAATAAGATTCGGAGTCAATATCCCCGTCTCTTTAGCAAGCGTTTAGTTTCTGATGACATATATATATGGCGGGCTTTAAGCAAACACAACCGAAAAGCTACAGCGCGCGGCGTTATTCTTTATTCTGAGTGCCGTACCGAAAGCATCGTTCTTTTTCTTTTTCACTATAAATTTAATGCGGCATAAATATCCCACACGTGGTACGCCATGTGTGTGTGCGTGCGTATTCATGATTAGAAAGCGTCATTTCTAAGAAAAAAGGAAAAGAAAAAGGAACAGGAAAGAATGGCGCCAACGAAGAAGTTGATTATTCTCTGATACATAGTCGGAATAATGTTAATGTGTGTTTATTCAATTTTAGCCTTTGGAACCATGTGACGGGACATTGCAGCGTTACGCCTCACGACCGCACCTATCGAAAACTAAAGGTTCGTCGTTACTGCCTAAAATATTACCTTTGGCTAAGCAGTGCTGTCGGAATCGCGGATGAATGTCCGCCTCGGTGGATCAGTGGCTAGGGTGCTCGGCTGCTGACCCGAAGGTCGCGGGTTCGATCCCGGCCGCGGCGGTCGCATTTCGACGGAGGCGAAATGGTAGAGGCTCGTGTACTGTGCGATGTCAGTGCACGTTAAAGAACATCAGATGGTCGAAATTTCCGGAGCCCTCCACTACGGCGTCCCTCATAATCATATCGTGGTTCTGGGACGTAAAACTACACGTACTACAAAGGGCACAGTAATAATTCTTCATTGTCATCAGCCACAGCATCAACAAAGAGCACATAATGCTTTACAGATGTGTAGCGAGTCCCGCTTCTCCGCAGAATGACGAATAATGTCAGTGAGAGATTCCCTACTTCGCAACTGTTGTGATGATTTGTGGAATTGTTAGTACCTTGAAAATGTACTCGTAATAGTTGGAATGGAATAACTTTATTAATGTCCTGCAAAGAGCGCAATTGCCCAAGAGAGTTTACAACGGCCTCTAGAAAGGCTGCTTTTCCAGCTGTCGCTGTGACTGTGCTGCGTATTCCGCACAGGCTTGGCCTTTTTTCTTTCTTTTTTTTCCCCTCATTTTGCCACCAAAATCATGTGATTTCATAAAACCGGAGGACCCGATAAAAGTTTACCCTATCCAATCCAATTCCAAATCGCTGTAAAAAATAACCATGCCAGTGTAGTGCATAATCTCCTTCGTAGATACCACGCAGCTCGTTTCTGTGCCCGCGTACGAAGTGATTTTCAATTAAACCGCAGTATTCAAGCGCGTAATGAATACGCGCTTCGTTGCGCAACAGCAAGACAGCAGTTTAAGCGCAACTGCCGACTAAGACGGGCATCGTGGTAGCAGCACACTTCTAAATGCAGTGAATTCCACGCAAGAATCTGCTCAGCTGAACAGCCAGAGCCAGCAACTTTTAATTATAGGAGTTACCTCACGGCCATTCAGGAGTTTCTTCCTTCTATGCCCGTGTATTCAACGCACCGTGCACAGCAGCGCCGTGTCGTCTGTGCCAGCTGTTTAAGCGTGGCGCAATAGCACTGCCGATGTTTTTGCATACTTGTTGGATCATGGACCGCCGCCATAAAGTAACAACACAGTACAATGGTACGTATTCGAGCGAGCTATATAATTTCTAGAGCAGAACTGTTAACAAAAAATTCCTAAACTACGCGATATTTTTTCTAATGATCAGGAACGAAGCCATGTCACGGGAGTTTTTCCTTTTTTTATATATGAAGCTGCCAGCGGCTTCCAGCATGACTAAGTAAAGTTTAATTGAGTGAAACAATACAGCAAATGGTCTAACATGCCACGTGGATTAATTTAGAAACCTGGCAAACGCAAGCGTACAATTATCAGATGATTGAAAGGCAGGGATATTCATTATGGCTGAGTCTGGTTAACTACGTTGCGATGAGCGAAAGGCAAGCCTGCTAAACAAAGTGAGAGGAGAAGGGAATGCCAAGGAGAATACCAAGGGTTGTTGTCCTATGGACACGCCGACGTATGGAACCCTCAGAGCTAGGGAAGGGGTCACCTGACAGTGTTCGTATTTGAGCGCGATAGCGTTAAAAAAGCCTGCGTCGCAGAAATTCCGGTGTTGGCGTCGGCGTCCTTGGTTGTGAGCGAAAACTCGTCGTTGTTCGTGAGCGAGAAATCGTGATCGATTGAAAGAATAAAACACAGGCATTCCTAGCCGAAATCGATACCGGGTATTCTGCATGGCCAGTCAGGGGTTTTAACGAAGAGCCACGCCTGTGCTTGAAAAAAAAAAAAAAAAAAGACTGCTTCGAAAAAATGCCCTGTAGATGCGTCATGTAGTGCGAGGAGTCGCGCGTTAACACTTGTAATATCGCATGGCAGAAGCGAAGAATAGAACCAGGTGTCACACCACGTGAATTGCGCAACGAGTGGGCTGGTTTCAAGGCCCATCTATTACAAAGTGCTCAGACATAATTGAGCCTCAGCGCAAACAACCACCAACAAAACTCACACATTTCCTTAATCATTTGCCTAAGACAACTCGAAGCGAAAGCACCTTCTTTTTCTTCTACGTCGATTGTACGGATCCACCTCTCCTCCTTTCGCTTCATTAAACATCTTCCTCTTCTCCTTCGGCGATCGGAAGCATTGGAAGCATTCTGCACCTTACGTGGCTTTGCTGTTCCTCCGGCATCGGCCAGATTTCTTACCAAATGACGATATCACGTGATGACATCATTTGCCGTCACGTGATGTAACGTCATGTAACGCTCTAGTTTCGCGCTTCTGCTTTTGGAATCTACTGCCATTTGCTATTAGAATAGTTTGCTTCTGAGCTCTGTTGGCTTACTTCACAGGAATGATGTGTGAGTCCTTTATATGCCACTAATTCTACTATTTAGGCATCACATGTTCTATTTAGGCATCCCATTTTTTTCTTTTTTTTTTCTACGTGACGATCCTGGCTGGCATATAAAGGGCGTTTTTTCCAACAAAAAGTTTAGTTGTGGGTACAGCGCATGTCCTGTCTTATATCGTCCTTTGTATCCGTTACCGCACTGCCGTAATAAATCAGTATAAAGAAACATCATCATCATCATCATCATCATCATCATCATCAGCCTGTCTACGCCCACGCAGGGCAAAGGCCTCTCCCATGTTTCGCCAATCAACCCGGTCCTGTGCTTTCTGCTGCCACGTTATACCTGCAAACATCTTAATCTCATCTACCCACCTAATTTTCTGTCTCCCCCCTCACGCGTTTGCCATCTCCTTGGAATCCAGTCAGTTACCCTTAATGACCAGCGGTTATCCTGCCGACGTGCTACGTGCCCGGCCCATATCCATTTCTTCTTCTTGATTTCAACTATGATATCCTTAACCCCCGTTTGTTCCCTGACCCACTCTGCTCTTCCTGTCTCTACCTCCCACATGAATAAAGAAACAACGTTGTTCTTAATAAATGTGCGTGCTTCTTTACTATTCGTTTTCTGCTGCTTATACATTCGCTATATACGTGAACATTTGTTATTTGGCGAGCATAGATATCGAATAGCATTTCCAACATAGAGGCACCCGTCTCTATTATGCGGTTCTGTGTTACACCGGTGATGCTATACCGATATCACGGGCCGCATGCTTGACTTGTCGTCCGTTCAGGTTAATTCTACCACAGAGCCACGCCGGTGCTGTCCTTCTACAGGCTATCCACGACATCTTGTTAGCAGTCTACAGTAGAAAATACGAATAGAAGAATAGAAAATACGTGAACGGTGTGACTGATAGGCAACGGACCAGTAGGCGATCCAAAACACACGCTCGTTTCTTGAACCCTGCTCACGTACGCCGGACGTAATGAGCGAACGAGCATCAAGTGGTGCCAACGTGCGTTCCATCCAAAACTCCGACGTGATTTTTCTGTTCCATTTCTTCGAAGCGACGACAGCCTTCCCCCCCAAAAAAAAATTTCCGTAAACTTTATTCCTTCACATGTATGGAACAAAACACATATGGAACAAAACAAGTATACATGTTACCGGTATCGCATTTGGCATACACCACAGACGCCTTTCGCTTAACGTATCGCAACACTAGTCTAGAGCCGTCTAGATTTTGGTCTCGAACAGGCGAGAGTGCTGTACGCTATATTTCGAATACTCGATCGTGCCTCCAAAAGAATTCTTTTCCTGCATGCCCAGCAGTGCGTGATTGCGAATACCCACCGTGACAGATCCTAGCGTTGGGGCAGGCACGTGATGGGCGCCGCGTTAAGCTGCTGGCTCCTGCACAAGTGACGCGTACCGCCGGCGAAAAGGATGATGAAGCGCTTTGCGACACGGCTGCATTGCTACATCACACGCGATAATATACTTTTTGTCAACGCGTCTGCAAGTGTGCCGAGGGAACGCGAAACTGTTTCGGCAGTTCTTTTGGTTACTGGCTTTTGTCCACGACACGGGCCGTGTGTCAGGCTGGATCAGCAATGAAGAATGCATGTGCCGTCTTCGGATGCACCTTACTCGTAATATTCTGGCGTTCAGGCCCATCAGTGGGGGGCTGGAATAATAAAATATACTTGTTCCGCTGTCGTTGAATTTTAGATCAAGTGCTGGAAACGATTCTTACTTGCTATGTCTGTACTGTGGAACGGAACCCTATCTCAGGAGGATTCTTTTCGACAACCGTGCTCACGAGAAAATATGCGGCTAAGCTGGGCGAGGAGTATAATATAAGCAGCACGTGTAATGAGCCCAGGCTTTTTTGTATTATCAGCGTTATACGTTTGTTTCCTTTTAAGACGCTCACGCTCGTGTTGTGCTCTTGGTGCGGATGGGTGATGACGAAAAGCATACGCATCGTGCCGCTACAAGGGCTGTCGCCAAAAGCGAGTCAGAGCGCTGCGCGGTGAGCAGTTTTCCCTGGTGGCTTTAGTTATGTTCTGAATGATGTATGTTTACCTCGATCGACGAAAAAATGAAGACATTGCGGTGTTCCTTTTCTTTTTGACGTTTCAGCTGGGGGGATTGGCTTTAACAAAAATAATTTTCGTAGGCGTGACAACAGCTTTATCTTTCTACACTGCGGGTAGAGCATTGGTGCGACGTTCAGACACTGATACTGCTGATACTGCCACACTCTCCTTTATCAGTATAAAACGGCAGTTGTTGCACATGTAAAATCATTATAATTTCATAAACGTATGTCCCATGGAGTGATGGGGCCTCAGTGATGTGCATCAACGCTGAAACACCGCCACGTTTGGTGCGCCCGACAAGGTTAATTAGGTACTTCGGAAGCGACGAGAGTTCCTGAGTCATAGTGTGTTAAGTAAACTGTAGCACGCTGTGCACAGAACACAGATAACTCACGTTACTATGCATGAAAGCAGTAAAACTAAGTACACGCAAGAAGTAAAACTGTCGCGGAATTTTCAAGACATGAGAGGGATGTAAGACGAATATACATATTTTTTTCGAAAGGTATGCGCTAGTGCTCAAAGGTTGAAACGCAACACTGGGAGCTAGGTGCTGCAGGCGCTTTTTGCACGAAAATGCCGTCTAATCTGTGGCGGCATACGAGAACCTTTGGGACAAATTGCGACTAAATTTTGTCCCTCAGCGATACCCCAGGGCTCACCGATGGCGTAAGGAGCCACGTGCTCGAAGTATCGGGTAAAGGGCCACTTGCGCCATCCCCACCCCCCCCTTCCCCAACGCGATGCAACGCGGGTTTACACACCTCAAGACAAAATCCTGCCGACACCCACATCACCGAGTAATGTGCAGACGATTTTTGTCTGTCGTAAGTCTATTGACAAAAGTGGTTTCGCAGGTTACTCATAATTTTTCAAATCAGCCGCGGTGGATCAGTGGACGTGGTGCTCGGCTGCTGAGCCGAAGGTCGCGGGTTCGATCCCGGCCACGGCGGTCGCATTTCGATGGAGGCGAAATGGTAGAGGCCCGTGTACTGTGCGATGTCAGTGCACGTTAAAGAATACCAGATGGTCGAAATTTCCGGAGCCCTCCACTACGGCGTCTCTCATAATCATATCGTGGTTTTGGGACGTAAAACACCAGATATTATTATCACATTTTTTCAAACAGCGCAGAAACGGGACACCGAGAATAGACCACACAACACAGGCGCTGACTTCCATCAAGGGGTTTTATTGCGCGAACGCGAAATATATAGTCAGAGAAAAAGACAAGGGAAGACACATGATAAACACGATAAAAAGAATGACTAGGATATACTGGCTTTTGATCAGGTGTTAATCTTGCAGATATGCGATTTACTTGTCAAGTAATTGGATGGACGGTGAACTGACTTATTAAGGGTCCCGCTCGATAATGGCGAATACCTCACTGATCTCGCGCGTGTGCTGGTCCGCATGCTTCCTGATGACGGTGACGTGATTCAAATTCGGTATGTAATTACCAGACTGGCATTGTACAGCCAAGTTGCTGCCATCCTTTTGCTTAACGTTGCTGACGTGCTCCCTGGGGCGATCATTAAGGCAGCGTCCAGTTTGCTCTACGTAAGAGCGGGAGAAGGTTTCATCGAAGCAAACCTTCCAAAGAGCCACACCAAGAAGGTGTTCAGGTACGTAGACGACTACCTTGTCTTCATTGACGCGGGCAAAAAAGACGTTGATACAGCGGTACAGATTGTCTACGGGAACTTTAAGAAAACAATGAATGGCCTCACGCTCACCAAGGAGCGACCGGAGGATGGCACATTGCGTTTTCTCCACCTGCTCCTCCAGTTCAAAAGAGAACATGTATGCTGGAGGTATGCACCTCGCTCTGCCAAAAGCCTCTTGCCATTCTCATCAGCCCACTCAAGGATTGTGAAGAGGGGAATCGCCAAATCTGCCCCACGCAATGCACTGAAAAGGTCATGCACACACGAGATTGAAATGACTTTTGAAGGTCAAGTACAACGGCTGCTGCGAGCAGGTTTCCCGAGGTGCCTCAGCACTAGCAGAGGACATGCTAATCAAACTTTTAGAAAAAAAAAAAACAGGAAAAATGCCCGACAATACCACTGAGATCGACAAATCGAAGCTGGCTGTCATTCCGTATGTGCATGGAGTGTCCCACTGAAGAAGGCAGGCAGGGCGGGAGTTTCAGTTGTTTTTTCGGCCCCAGGAAAGCTGAACGCCTTATGCAGGAAGGTCAACCGAGATGAACCTCCGAAAAAAAGATGCGAGGAAAAACACAACGCGATCATTACCAGTTGCCGCTCCTAAGTAGGGCAAACTGAACGCTGCCTTAATGGTCACCTAAGGGATCACGACAATAGCGTTAAGCAAAAGCACGGCAGCAACTTGGCGCTACATTTCAGGCTTGGTAATTGCATACCGAATTTTAATCAAGACACCGTCATCAGAAAGCATGTGCGAGATCTTGAGGCATTCACCCTTATCAAGCGGGGCCCTTCATGCGTCAGTTCACCGTCCCTCATGTTACTTGACCAGGAAATCGCATATCTGCAAGATTAATAGCTCATCAAAAGCCTGTAACCCCTCTAGTCATTCTTTTTATCATCTTTATCACGGGTCTTCCCTTGTCTCGTTTTCTGACCATATATTTCGAGTCCGCGCAGTAAAGCCCTTGCATGTTGGAAGTCAGCGCCTGTGTCGTGTGGTCTATTCTCGGTGTCCCGTTTCTGCGCTGTTTGAAAAGCTATACCCACTGACTACCCGCCGTTCAACGTGAACATGCAATTTAACATGTACGCTAAATATGTAATGTGAAATTATCGTTTACGTTCAACAGTTTAGAAAGCAACGTGCGCAAGCATTCCCAATGAAGTATATTAATGACTATCAAACGACGACAGTAAAGAGCATTGGGAATACTAACTACATTTCAAAATAAATAAACGACGACTATGACGTCATAAAGCTAGCGAAAAGGCCAAGCTCTAAATAATTTTTAGCGTTCATGCGGAGCTGTGGCGCAGGTGTGTTTACTTTGTTGACTGTACACTCTGCGACGTGCGCCGACATTCTGCGACGAAAAGGACGTTATCAGGATTCTAAACTGCTCAATAATTTGGCTGCTGAAAGTTCTTGCTCTCAATAACTATAGATCAAAGTAGGAAGATCATTAGGTGCTGTTTCATCGGCTTCAGTGAAATGTTTTTGTGAAGAACTGTAATACTAGAGCTTCAACGTTCCCGCACGCCCTCTGTTTAAATTAGTGGCGCTCGAGCAGGCTTAGAAAGCGGCAGAAAAAAGTGGCTGCACTCTGACATATTTCGCCGAAAATTAGGCATAATATACGGCGCACAAGTGAGTTTTGATGAGATGCAGATTGGACGTCAACTGAAGGCAGCGTTGGGTTTCCTGCTCTACAGAACGCTGAGTGGACAGAAGAGCAGTAACACTGCCAAAGCCGATGAAAACGAACGGGCTGCGGTGACCGCTGCGAATAGTTCATGCATTATGAAAAACCGCACTGTTGGCACTTGTTTCATAAAATAAATAGCCAGTCACTGCTGTCGCGAGCAGCGCTCAAGAGACTTTCGCCATGCGTTGGAAGGTCAAATGAAACTTTTCAAAAGCCATGGTCGAACTGTGCACATACTTGTTATATTGGGTGGCTGTGGTTCTGTCAAGCTGTAATTGGGCAGCTTTTCTCCTGGCCACCTTTTTTCACTATAATATTTTTTTGGTTCTTGGTGAATATAAAACGTACTCTGATTGATTGATTGATTGATTGATTGATTGATTGATTGATTGATTGATTGATTGATTGATTGATTGATTGATTGATTGATTGATTGATTGATATATTGTACAACCTACCACAAGTAAGATAATGTCGTTCTATACTTCGCGTGTTAATATTTTTTTAAAGAGCGTATTTGGGCGAACAGCAATTTTGTTGCTCGCTATACTATCACGCTTATTCGTTGTATGAGTATGCATAAAGTCTTACTGAGACGTTTAGTACTGTTCCTATAGATATATGGCCTCTATGAATGCCTATATTGAACATGGGCGCCCATAAAATCACTATAGGGTTACTTTAGAGCGCCGCTTCCAATTGTTAATAATCATGTTAGACGACAGTATTGGCTGTTATACAAAGGTCGTGTGGTGCGGTGCGTACGTTCTTGCCGTAGTCGTTTAGCGGTCCATTAGTGCGCCCTGCACGCCGCAACGACGCCTGAAAAGAAAGTCTCACCAAGGGTGCGCTGATACGGCAGTGTACGTTGGACTCGTCGCATTTCAGGTGGAGACACCGTCTGCTGTCGACAGGTGCGGCAAAAATGTTCGGTTTCATTTGTGCAAACTGAAACCTTGAATCAGTTCTCTGCGCCGCGTTGAATGACATGTAGCAGCGCGGTCGCAAGCCACTGTCATGCATTTCGTTCTTGTTCACTTTTAAGGCTCGTTCACACCTGCGATTAGCACCGGTAGCTCGACTATTTGCGACTGGCGGCCAAAAAGCGACTCAAGGTGACCGATGTTCACAGCTGCGTGCGGCGTATACATACCCGTCGCCACACAGAATTCACGTCTGCCCGCATATGGCTCGCATTACCATTGCCCCGTAATATAAACTGACTTCCCGTTCCTGCGCATGTGACTGGTTCAGATCAGTGCAAACAGGATAGGTCTTGTCAATGAGACCACTTACAACGTGGATACTCATTTCTCATGGCTAAAATACAACAAATGAGGCCCCACAGATTTGCCATTCTACGAGCGCTCATCATCTAAACACGGCTGGTATAGGACGCTAAGGGACATATTTTGCAGCAAATTAAGACACGCACACCTGAATTACGTATAGATCCCGGCACGCGCGGTGCGCGTCATAATTTGCGGAAATATAGACTCTTTATCAAGAACCAACTACTGGCCAGCAAACAGTTCTATTGAAAAAATCGGGTACTATATGTCTGATACGTGATTATTATAATGTGTGAATAACACGGTTACAAACTGCTTTGGAGTGTTGTAATTATGACGAAGAGATATTCGAGCAGGATTATCCGCTGTGCTGATTCGGCTGCAATTGGTTCACGCGAACCAGTGGAATGACTCACGAACTCGTGCCGAAAGGAAACCGCCACTGTTTCCTTTCGGCATGATTGACACATTATAACGCTTGCTTTCCCGACCTGCACACATTTTAATATATATGCTGTGAAAATTGATCCTTATAAAGCAGTGGTTTTCAACAATGGATGTTTCGGGGACCCCTTGTGGACCGGTGGAAGTGATGAGGGACAACTTGCAGTGAGGGGGGAGGGGGGGGCTCATAAGTTAACACAACAAGCAGCATGAAATATTTGCCTTTTATTCCTCCCTGTCAAAGAATGGTCAAACTGAAGTCCCCCCCGCCAATTCGATCTCAACAGCTTGTCAATAAGTTGTGCGGTCTGCAGCCCCATTCAACCAGTTTCTACATATGTTTGCTCTTCAAACATGCAAGGCTAGAAAAAGTATGCTCGCGTGTACGTGTCGTAGAAAACTGCGACAAGATCTCACGGAGAAAGGGCAACATAAGTCAGCTCAGCCACAATGCGAAAATCTATGCGGTGAAGCATACCGAAAGTCAGGAAGGGGCCGCTGTCACGGGACATAGCGAGCATCCAAAAAATGCGTTTTTTTTTTTTTTTTTTTTTTTTTTTTTTTTTTTTTTTTTTTTTTTTTGCGAGGCTGGCTTTCGCGGACCCCCCATTTGAGAACCACTTTTATAGAGGATGACTAAACCCGCCGTGGGCTTCAGGCGTTCGACAATCTGAATGTCGTAGGGTCGGCTGCGTGGACTGTACTAGTTCCTTCTAGACCAGTAATTGTAGGTGAACCTATAACCGATACTTGCGTGAGATCCAAACCTAACCTCAAATGCGAGAGTTGTCGCCCTGACCAGAACCGAAAATACGAGAAATGCCTCGCAGGCGTGAAGCAGGCGTGAAGCAGCTAATGCATCTGTAAATGCTGACAGCCCAACGCCACGAAACCCTTTCGGTTTACCCGGGTTCAGCCGTGACAGCAGTATTATTCGCAGAGGCGGGCAGCCATTTAG
Source organism: Rhipicephalus appendiculatus (assembly GCA_030522465.1). NCBI lineage: Eukaryota > Metazoa > Arthropoda > Arachnida > Ixodida > Ixodidae > Rhipicephalus > Rhipicephalus appendiculatus. The sequence goes on from JALIZH010032513.1 coordinate 768,802, forward strand.
CCCGGAGAAAAATCTGCGCAAACAACCGGTGCTCTTGTCATTGGGTTCGGTGCACTTGAGCCAATAGCAAATATTTTGCAGCTGAATACTCAGGTTCCTATGCGTGTAATCTTCGAAATCGTTGCCCTAATTAATGAGATCACGCGCCGTACTCAAGATGAGAGTGAAATGGTTGGTATAACGCCCACTTTGCGGTTTGTTCGCTTGCGGGCGGTAAATCAGTGCTGCGGGCTGAAAGGCTTTTGCTTATAACTGAAGATACTTTTGGCGCAAATCGAACGAGGACACATAACACAAAAGAACAGGACGGCGCCCGTCCTGTTCTTTTGTGTTATGTGTCCTCGTTCGATTTGCGCCAAAAGTAGCCTCAGTTATGAGCCAGTACCAACTAGCTCAAACCAGAATTCTGCTTTTGCTTACTGTTTAATTTATAAATAAAGTGAATTCTAGAAGTTTACGTGCCAGAACCACCATATGATTATTAGCCACGCCGAAGAAAGGAACTGCGGAATAATACTGACCACTTTGAGTTTGTTTTACGTTAACGTGCACGTAATTCTGAGTGCAAGGCCGTTTTTGCACTTCCCGCCTGTGGAAACGGGGCCGGGTTCGGGCTGCATTATTGTTATATTGACATTGCAGTCTACCAGGATATACATGGCAAAAATTTACTACATACTACGTATGATGATTCATCTGGCAGGTCCACTTTTCAGTTTTAACTGCGTTTTAAGAAACAAATAGAAACAACGCGTGGTCCCCAACATATAGATACGAATGCCTGTTTTGTTCGTGTGTACTCAGAAGGCAACGTATGATTTTGCTGTGGAGTTCCGGTATCCGAACGTTGGTACAGCGTTTCGCATGTTATTGCATTTCGCGGCATTTGAAATGAGACATGCAGCAGAGCTTGGTATAAGTAATCGGTTCTAAGGGCGAAAACGAAACAAAAATGGTGTGTCCGGAACCATGAATGTTCAAAACTATGTAGTTTACTTTTAACGAGATAGATGAATATAAGAAGAGGTGGTGTTGTCGCCGCTTGCTGAAATAACACCCGTTTACTTAGATTTACGCACACGTTCAAGAAAGGTTACGTGGTCGAAATTACTCCGGAGTCCCCCCACTATACGGTGTGCCTCGTAGTCATATTTCGGTTTGGGCATGTGAAACCCTACAAATTATTATTATATTGCACAATTAGTTTTTTTCAAATATTAAAATGTTCGCCCTGCTTTAATCCATTCGGACACCGGCAGTCGTTACGAAAGTGCTGCGCTTCCCTCTCGTTACCGACTGCATGGCAGTGGATTGAAGGTTAGTGCTCCTGCCAGCCAAAGAAGGGAGCAGGATGGCTCGTCCAATGTGCTCGTCCATTTGTCCTTTCAGCATCATTGTAGGTCGGCGTTTCGCGAAAGGAGAGGTGGACAACGAATGAATGAATTAAGCCTTCTTTTCACGGAAGAGGACGGCTCTCGGCCGCGGTTCGGTTGTTGGACGAAGGGATTGTTGGGGATTGTTGGACGAAGAGCGTATAAAGAAGCCCCCCTTCGGGCACCGTTTGGCTGACGTGGCCCATACGTTTTGATTCACTGGATGGTGTTGGTAAGACGTGGGCATTTCCAGCATTTACTGCAAGTGCGTGTACATTTCCAATGGTCTCAGGTTCCTCACCAACAAAGTTGTCAGCCTTTCTGAAATAGTTCAACCTCAAACTAAGACGACCATTATTTTTACAATGTTGTTGTTCTTGTTACAGGTATCTAAGCTTTGACGACTCCTAGGGACACCATGGATGTATGAACGCCAGCGGGATCCATTTGACACCACTTCTTCAAGCTCATCTACATCGGACTTGTTCCAGTTGCCTCATGAATACCATTTAAACATCTCCCGCACGGGCGGCCACATTTTCACCTACTTTCAACTTTGGCTAGCATTAGATTTTGCTCCGTCGAATCGGCAGTTCCGATTATGTGATAATCTGACAGGCAGCCGCATCATGCTTACGCGTCGGAAAGTGAGCTTACAGTGCTTGTGATAGTTGCGGTGGCATTTGCAACACAGTGCCTCGACATTAGTTTAGTTGCTTTGTCAACTATACAGGGTGCTTTTTCTCGACTTTCTGCGGTACAGTTCGCCTGCGAAAGCCAACGCAAACAAGACCAGTCTGCCCATGATAAAAAGTGTTCAGACCCAGGTGCTTCGGATTTCTCTAGGCCTGCCTCCGAGTGCATCTACACTGGCAACTATGGAAAATCACCAGAGACCACCTCGTCAAGACACACATTGGCGTTGAAGCACCAGGAAACACATAAGACTTCTTGCCCAGACTCTCCGAGACAAACCATTCTCCTCTTTCTGCAAAAGGGTAACCACGCATGGTGAACCATTACCAACTTGCTTCACACCTGTGGTTATATCTTTGATTTCTTCATGATGCGTCATCCAGCCAAATATCAACCAGAAAGTACATCACATTCCAGAAAAACGAGTTGTCATTACCAGCTATTAGATAGCTCGCTTTAAACTTCTATTGAACAAAAACTACCGAGACACTGTACACATTCACACAGACGTCTCCGTACTGCTGAGCAGCTCCACCGCAGCAATCGTGATGCCAACAAAAGTCTCAACTATCAAAGCCCAGACGTCTCACCTAACAACGTCAGCGGCAGCAGAGCTCGCAGCGCTGCGTACCACGCTACAATTCATTAATGATCAAGCGACAACAAAATGGACAATTTTCTTGCGGATCAAAGGTGGCATTGCACTCTACTGTCACCTTTGCGCAGCGGTTCGCGCGAATGGCCGGTATTTGACATTGCAGAGGTGACACACTAACTCAGAAGGGACATGGGATACCTTTTCAGTGGCTGTGGCATTACCGACAATGAACGAGCCTATAAAGCTGCCCGTTCAGCTGACACAGAAGACCACCGCATAATAATATCGCTTTCTAGAAATGACGCTGCACGGAAGATCCGCTTGCTTGCTAGCCAGCGGGCCACGTCGCAGTGGAATGAGCCGCACTTCAACAATGATCGATTTTTTCACTCCCTTATTCCAATCTCAAGCCTTCAAGTCCGATCAAGACTTCGCTGAGTAGACGCTACCCTTTTGAGTCGTATATGGTCGGGCGTTGTATTTACCAACTCCTATGCGTTAGATGGGCAGCACTGCAACCACAGTTGACGTTTCACCAACATTACGCCTGCATAGGTTCTTTTTCTCAAGGAGTTCCGAGACCTTGCGTCGCTCTGTGGTAGAATACGTGATTGCCACGTAGAATTCTTGGGTTCGATTCCTGCTGGGACCATAACATATATTCTTTGCATTCGTCGGGTCAACGCTGCCGATGTTGGTTTTTCTTAACGCTCTCGCATTTAAATTACCAATGTCGGTTCTCGCCGTTCCTCGGTAGATATAAACTGTCAAAGACCTGTGACGCATACCCGTATACCGCGGCTAGTGGTATACGGGTATGTGCCACACGTGTCTGGAGGAAAGGGTTTGACGCCGTACGCGACAGGATTTTCACATTATTCGTGTCATGACCAGACAGTCATAGTCGTCAAACCATGTTATAATAGGGTTTTATTAAAATGCATTGTGAAGGACGAACTAACATTTGCATAATTTCGCGCAGAAGCATATATGAGATGCGTCAGTGAGATGTTACAAATGCCAAAGGAATATTTTTTTTTACTTGGGTCTCGTTGACTATAATAAAAGCTGCGAAAAACTTGCCACCGCCAGTACTACATTGCTCCTTTAGGACAAGATGCAGACCGGTTTAAATGATAACTTCTCTAGAGACAAAGAAGAGACTGACACCCGCGTTGCCCTGGTTGAAAACTTCGTTTTTCTTTTATTGCGTGCTCACGAGCAGCCCCGCCTTGCGCCCGCTTCTTCGTGCGCCTTGTGCGCAGCTTGGAGTTTCTCGCCAACGTATTACCGCGGCAGATCATCCTCCCGGGGCCGCAGCGTGGTCGCTTGCCTCCAAAGGGTACATCCGATGAGTGGCGCGCCTGATTTTCTGGCCGTTTGGGAAGGCGATCTTGAAATATCTTTCGATGTCATCTCAGCCTGGAAACGCCTCGACCATTTGCTGAATTCCCACTGCAGCGCCGGCGCTTTCGCTTCTGTGACATTCACCAAGTCACAAACGTGCAGGCGGGACGAAAACGATGGCTCACAGTGATGATCGGAGCGCAGGAGAAACTACTCTTCTTTCTTTCTTTCCTCTTTTCCACAGTCAGAGAAGCTCGTTCTTGCACTTCACACGCTTTGGCAGGTCATGCGCGGCAGAAAAACATCTGGTAGTCATTGCTGGTAGCCGCACGACGTGCTTGCCGGTTACGAGGTGCGATGGTGTCAACGCCCGTGCACCATTGGTGTCCTCGCAGTGTTGCGTTAGAGGGCAGTTATGTACTGTCCCGTCTCGATGACTTTGAGACCTCAATGAGAGGCAACGTGGAATGGCAGACAGAGTAGGAAGTTCAGATGCTGTCTTCTTCCACAAGTCTTCGGCGTCAGGTCGAAGGGGCTCGTCCCAATAGATGGGCTGCCCCCCAAAGCTTTCCGCGCCTTTTCTCCCCTGATAGTGTGGCTCGACAATCACGCTTCGCGTGTTTTGAGATGCCACAGAGGGAACACATAGTCTCTCCAGGTTTTGAAGTGACAGCTGGCGATGATGATCGCGCTGCCAGTGCCACGGCGGACGGTAGATGAAGCGGTGTCAAGAGGTCTGTTGCCTTGCGGGTTGCTGACGATTTCCATGAAGTGGTTTTCTCACGTGACATTCGAGCCTCCTCTCTACTCTCCACCTCAACTTGAATAAACTTCACTTGGTCTTCTCTCAATAGCCCTGCAGAGTCTGCGACGTTTGTGTCGGCCTTCGTGCGCTTACGGTACAGGATCGCCTGGTCCTCCGGCAATGAGCGCATCAGTATTGTCGGTGCGAAACAACCTCGCACTTTGCAGACGGCATGCCATGGCTGTCCAAGCAACTGGTCCTGAACTGGGTTTGCTCATACACGTCCCGCAGCCTTGATAACGGCGACGATGACTCGAACGGTTCCGTGGCAAGTAGGCTCCCTGTGTATTCATCGCCGACATCTTTTCGGCCATACCCATCGGTGGGAACCTTGACTGCGACATTGTAGTTCCCCTCAGTCAGGCGTGTTCCTTCGATGGCTCGATTCATAGCACCGGCCAAGTAAAGCTTGAACGTTTCGATGTCCGTGAGCTTGGGGTGTCTGTGAATGGTCGCATCGTAGTGCTCCCAGAAACCCGGCAACTCACGATTCTCGCTGCTGAAGGCGGGTGCTAGAAGCTTCGGCAAGGTGTCTAGCAGGCCAGGTGTTCGTGGCCTACTGTGTTCGATGAAGGCTTCGTCGATGTTATCCGAGTATATAGGCAGCTACCATGAAATTCCTGGAATCGTCTCTTGTCCCCGCGTACCTCGACTGGTTGGCTTCGACGACGGTAGGCCCAACCGATGCACGCGCGTTCAGCGCGGACCGAAGCCTGCTGACGGCTTTCACGATCTTCTCGTGGCAATCCAGAGCACCCATAATATCCTCGTCAAACTCCTCACCATCGAAAGCGTCGGCGATCTGTTTGTCAAGTTCGGCGAGAGCTGAGTCCTTGTCACGAAGCCGTCGATGAGTTCCTGCAAGTCGGCGGAAGACGGCAAAGTGTCTTGCAGGAGGATCTCGCTGGCCTCGGACAGGACTCGGGTAGTACCGCGAATGACGCCTTGGTGCCTGCGTAACTTGTCCCTCTTCGGTACGGGGTCAGTGCGGAGGGTGTCGGTCTTCTCCCGGGTTTTCGGCACCAATAATGTTGAGACAGAGAAGAGACCGACACCCTCGTTCTTGTTCTTGTTCGCCTATTAACTGTGGCGCACACCCTCTATGGGGGGATTGGCCATGAATTGGGTGGTTTTATAAAATATTACGAAATTTTAGAATAAGGGAGGTCATAGAATAGAAAGATTACAGATTACATAAGAAATTATGATGCTCAATCTAATGTACACCCGCGTTGCCCTGGTTGAAAACTTCCTTTTCCTTTTATTGCGTGCTCACGAGCAGCCCCGCCTTGCGCCCGCTTCTTCGCGCGCCTTGTGGACAACATGGCGTTTCCCGCCAACGTATTACCGCGGCAGATTCAACAACTTGTATAACTACCTTTACTGTTTGCTCTTTTTATAGCCTACGAAGCATCAATAATCTTGTTTAGCTTTTTTTCTTTTTTGGCATCGTAAAAAGAGAATTTTCTAATGCAGGTGAATCGCTTTGCTCTGTAGCGCGTTTAAAAAACGCTACAGAGAAAATGCCTGATAGTGTGAAGGCCAGAGGCACCGTTTCAGATTAGTGCGGCTGAGGTTCGGTGCTACCTAGACGCTAAATATATTTTGTATGCTCATTTATCTGTTCTGGTCGTTATAAATGGTCCGCTGCGATCAGTTTGGATGAAAAGTGTGCCTAGGCTACTTATTTTCTGGGTGTCGAACCACAAAGAAAAGAAAAACGTTGTTTCACTTCCAGAGAAAAAAGAAAAAAAGAACAGCAATAAGGGAGGAAGGTAGGTGGGTGCTTTTATTCCTACCTTGATGAAAAAAAAAAAGCATTCTAACAATCACTTAAGCGCGCGCACACAAGGACAGAGGGATGTGATGACAACCAAAGCGCTTCCATTCTAACGAAAAGTACATATGGGCTATCTGGTTCAAAGTTGCAAGTTTAACCAGTACTGCAAACCTGAATACCGAATTCTGAGTGACAGCGTAAAAGCGTTTCTGCGGTGATAATGGAAGCATTCTGTATAATAAATTACGAGAAGGCTCCCATTAATGACACTTCTACCATTTTGGGTAGCAGTGAGCGAGGCCTTTCCGAAAGAAAAAAAAAACTGCTCTCATTAGGATGTATCGCTAGACCGCTGAGAACCTTCTTCGTGTACGTAAAAAATCCCAGCTAGCCAAAATCAATTCATAGGCCTTCACTACGCCGTGCCTCATACGCGTAAAACGCCGGATGTTATGACCATTTGGGAACTTCGAAGAGCACACGAGGAATGATTCAGACTGCTGTTAGGATCATCAATATAATGATCGCCTCTGCGGAGTCGGCCTCACAGATGTAAACATAATAAGCGGCGGGCACAACATAATATTGCTTTCAGAAACCATATCCCGAAATAGGGAACAACTCTACTCGTGCGGCGTAATGGCAGCATTAACATGAACTAGCAGTAACACGAACTCACAAGAACTTTGGTGCTGTTTTGGTGGAACCTCGATCGCCGGTGTTTTTTTTTTTTTCAAGGACTACGTCTGGACGCGGAATCGCTACGTTACGAGGAGCGTATACCACCGCGGATAGCGTCATCTCAAAGGTGGCTTGTTCAAAACCGACTGATACACAACGGACTCGATTGGGACAGCGCGCGTACAGCTTATATAGTGCAAGTGGGCGATTCGGACCATTCTCATTCGGACCACAGCGCTCAAGGGACGAGGGCAAGAACGACGACAGGACGTGCGCTTACTTTCGAGCGGGCATGGGCCGTGCCTGGTGATGCGGAGAGAATGGCGTCTTTTATTGTGGCCACTATACGCAATGATAAAAGAATTCATACTTGGCGGTCAGCTTGAAAACGAAGGTAAGTACGAATTCTTACTAACTAGAAGAAATTTCAGTTCTTGTTTGCTAGTAAGGCGACTTGGCGGCAGACACTCGGCCCGTCTGCTAGAGAATAACACATTTAGAGACATGAATGAATGAAGAAAATTTTCGAAGGCTCGTTTCTTTTTTTCTTTTTTTCGGCACAACCGTAATGAAAATCAGCAGATAACTAAACCAAGGAAGGCTTTCCTTGCAAAGAAGGCCTTCCTTGGCTTCATTATGTGCTGGTTTTCATTACGTTTAGAGGCATGCCATTTGGCAGTATTGAAATGACCATGTTTGGGCTCTTACAATTCGTGTGGTTAACGGCGAGGTTGTGCGCTCAGTACTATCGTTTTGGTCGGACCGCAGAAGATAAGCGGCATTGCGCTTAATCGTGTTCCTGCAGAGCTGTTACAGTGCAGAATGTTGATAGCTCGTCGTCTGCTGCGGAACAGCTTAAGTGAGCATCTTGAATGAAACTGTTGACCCTTGGCTAGATGTCTTTGGCGCCTTTATGTTTGTATTTTTAACACGAAAGCGTTTTATGCCGGAGTCCACCGCGGCTCCACTGACGTATTTCCGTCACGGATATGAAGTTGTAAAATATACACTAACAGATGGCAAAAAAAAAAAGAACTAGAAGAAAAAGTTCCGTCGCTGGTAGTCGAACCTGCTCCGCAGTGAGCGGCGCAAAACGGCGCAAATCGACTCGAGCGGCGCAAAACGACGCAAAACGTACGTTCTATAGCTTACTAACGGCGAGCTATTTATATACACCATTTACCGTTGGCGGCACTCAGACCTGGGTGGCTTCAGCGTGTTCTTGTTATTACTAGCGAGATGGCGCGGCGGGCGCGGAGGGCGCGGAGGGCGTGCTTTAAAGGTCGTCGCCCCGCGCGTTGCGATGTGCGCGTGCGTAGCCAGGGCGTGATCGCTCGTGCGCGCGCGCGCTTATCTCGAGATGGGGGGCGGTTTGTACGTCTTCTGCTCTCACGACAAGTTTGCGTTGACGTTACCAGAGAGCACGAAGGTCCCTTCGCTCGCTGCAGCGGCCACGTTTGCGAAAGAAGCACGCTGCGCACAGACAAAGAAGTATTAATTGTGACATTTGTTAGCTCGCGCTCGTCATGTGTATACTTGTGCGCTCGTTTCGTGCTTCATTCTTTGTGTGTGAGCAGAGCGCTTAAGCGTCGAGCTGTGACAGTTTTTAGTTTGCCTCCGTCCTGTGCATGTTTCTTTCGTGCGTCCTTTCTGCTTGAGGAGCGAGCTGGAAGTTTCGAGCTGCTTGCCGTTTTTCGCATGACATTACAATTTGTTGCTATAGCATTCATTCCTTTATCCTTGTGGCTAAACAATGCACAATAAACGCTCAACTACCTCTGTGCAGACATGTTTCACTTTCGTGTCATACCGCTTCCTATGACAGAGGGATCAGCCATGTTTTTTTAATTCAGTGCTGTCGCGCGGTCTTCAAGGCAACCACAAGGCTTATGTTGGCAGATAGAAAGCCAATGCGGAGAATCGCTCTGATACATATTTTGATTATGAGTGCAGATTTCGTCTTTCGGCATTCCTGTTCACTTTGATTTGATACAAAATTATGCTACTGATCTTGCTCAAAGATCACTACAGTAGCCGCTCCCTTAACCCTCCCCCCTACCACGTATAACCTTTCGCATAACCTGCTAGTTGCTTTGTGCCATTAAACCACATAATGCAATTTCGTTCCAGCGGTGCAACCACGGCATAGGAGAGCTTCTTCCATTTCGTCATATGAATCACCGCACACGCGTAATTTAAAAATTCTGCCCAGAAGGAGAAGAAGAATAATAAGAAGAAGAACCGGTATCTCCCTAGCGCTTTCTGCATCACTTCAGCTCAGCGGAATCAATATAGGTTCTGTTTAAGCTCCTCGTAATTGCCGCACGATTCCTATTGAAAACATGCGCAATATTTGGACCGCGGAACTGAAAGTTTCATTCGTAAAGAAACTAATTATAAATAGTCAATGCATGACGATGTTAGGAAAAAGAGACGTACGAATGCTTGTTGAGCCGTATAGCTCGATTTCGATTTCTGTGATGCCTCGTCGTTTATAGCCTGGGGCATTAGTTTCGTTCGGAGTAAAGTCCGCAGACGTTCCTGAAGTAATTATTCAAAACGATAGAACAGAGTAATTTGTTTAGTAATTAATAAGCGTTCAACCATGCGGAACAGCTTTAAGAATCACCGTCTGCTGCAAGCAAAGGCATGTATAGCGCTTGCTCGGGAGATTATTACGCTATGTTCCCTTCACACAGATCGACGTCATGCTTTGTTCGGGACTCTAAACAACAATGTAAACAAAATAAAATGAAATGGCTCCAGCGGCGATACCCCTGTTCAAACACTGTTAATCTCTTGAAGCCTTCGTCTTCTCCTGAACTTCTGCAATGTAAAGAAAAAGACCTCCCCTGACTCCCCCCCCCCCCCCCTCCCCTCTCCTTCATTTCAAAAATATTTTGTGTTGCAAAGTACGTTTTCTTTTTTCTGTTCCTTGAGGCAGAGCTGGCGCTCCTCGAGCCATGCGAGCGGCAATCATCGGACCTTCTAGTCCGATGATTGCCGCAGCGCTCATGCATTGTTTTGCAGGAAATACCCGAAATGGAGCAAAATGAACCCCTAAGCTATTCCAATACGAGTGTAAGCAATGGTAATTGCATAAATTTTCGGCTTTGGGCCGCAGCTATGGCTGCTCCTAATATATGTCCATGCGTTGCATCGCGCTGATGTTCGGATTGGGTGCTGCATCATTCGGCTTGACAGCGGAACAATAGTACAAAGACATGAAAAAAGTCAGACGCAGCGTTTCGCCTGTCGTTTATCTCGCCTTTCACTTCCTTGCCGTTCGCGCTGCCGTCAAGCCCAATGTGTACCCCCCAACTCGCCCCAAAAACTGCATGCACGGGGGGGGGGGGGGGCACCTGCAGTAACGCGTACAAGTTATAACTTACCGCGGGCTGCTCGAAAGCGGTTTACAGACAACTTGCGTCCATGTTTTCCACCATTTGGATTTCGAGCTGAGAAGTCTAAAGCGCCACACACTATTTCCAGCGTCTTTAGTTTTCTGGCAGTGAGGACAACTTTTTTCTGGATCAACAACTGCGGCGCGAGTTCATCTGAATTTTTTTCTTCTGTTTCTCATTCAAACGGCAAGCAACGTGAAAAAAGAAGAAAAAGGGTGTTTTCGACTATAAGAAAAATGCGAAAAAAACTTGGAGGTCGTTTGAGCTTCGCCGTCAAGAGTAATACGAAATCGTTGCGGTTTAAACAAAAAATATGATTATGAGAGACGCCGAAGTGGAGGGCTCCGGAAATTTTGACCACATGGGGTTCTTTAACGTGCACCTAAATCTCCTTCAAGAGTAGAACGCGATAACGTAATTGAGCCCCGGGCGCATCGCCTTTTCAATTGCTAGCCTGGCTGCGGTTCTCGGTGGATGCCTCCACCGTGCCGCAAGGAAATGGACGTGCGTAACATTGGCCGTTTCAAACTATTCTAGAATGCCTACTGAAAGTTCAGTTGCGCAGTGCCCACTACGCCACCATTCTTCCTTTTGTAAATCAGCGAAGGGCCCACAACGCGTCCGGAAGGCTTCACACAAACCTACGCAGCTGCTGGCTTTGTTGATGCTTTTGCTGATGGTGATGATTAAATATAGTTCTCCAGAATGCGTTGGCGGGCTAGTTGGTGAGAATCCATATTGCTTTTTTAGCGCAAAAAACGACACCACAAGAAAGAAGACGGGACACAGCGCGAAGACGGGAGCGCTGTGTCCCGTCTTCTTTCTTGTGGTGTCGTTTTTTGCGCTAAAAAAGCAATATGGATGATTAAATATGTCTGAGCGCTTTGTAATGGGTGGACCTTTGAAACACCCACTCGTTGCGTAATTCACACGTTTTGACGCCTGGCGCGATTCTACGCTTCTGTCACACAATATTACATGCGTTAAGATTCACATAGTGTTTTTTTTTTTCTTTTTTTCTTTTTTTTTTTTTTTTGCGAAGCAGTTTCAAGCAATTGCGCGGCTCTTGGGTGGACCACCAGCTTGCCACGCAGAATGACTGGGTTCAATTCTTACTCGAACTCAAAGTTTTATTAATTATTTTATTGACATCTTTCTCGATTTTTCGGTCACGCACAACGCTGGTTTTTCGTTCACAACCAACGACGCCGACACCGGAATTTCTGCAGAACGAGCTCTTTAACGCTGTCGCGTTAAAATGAAAGTCAGGAATTGATTTTCTAAGCCTGTTGTGGTATAACATATAGTCACACAAAACTGTAACCAGGGAACAAGTGCTCACGCGGTAACAGGAAAATCAATAGTACGGCAAACGATATTATACGGATATAAAGAGTGGTTCACTAGGAATGTGTGCGCGCGCTCCCGAGGGTGAGTGCATGGGTATGCGCATACATGCCATCCCTTCCCCCCTTTAGGCAATGTCCGGTCCAGCGTGAGTACGTTTTTTTCAAAATAGTCAGTTTTTTTTTTTTTCATAGCCAATAATATTTTTCTCCAGTGTACGGTTCGCTGAGAGACCTGTATGCTTAGTGCGTCTCGTCCTTACATACGCGAATAGTTGACGGGCAGTGTTGCATATGATGAGTTCATTACACGAAAGCGAGGAGTAGTTTGACATATCAATAATGGTTGAGTAACGTTTGTGCCACGCCTAGCTTATCAAGATCTGTATATTCACTTGGGCCGTTCAGGTTGTTCAAATAAAAAATTATGCTTTTGGGAATGACACGATGGCAACAAATGGACAACGAAAGGTGTGCTTGCCAATGAACGTTTTTATTGACACGTGCGTACAAGAAATAAAACAACAGAGACATGCTATGACAACGTGTAATAACGGCGCACGAAATTTCTTAGGAACATAACGCTCCCAAGCCTATCGGTAATAAACCGTGCTAGTGATACAATATGAAACAGACGTCAAGCGTTTTGGTGCCGTACGACAGGAAAATAGCAGGTGCTCCAACGAAAAAATTGAACCCTTTTCGTGTTTTTGTCCGCATATTGTAAGTGGGAACCATGTGCGTGAATACATGTGTTGCGTGCAATCACCAGAATAACTGTGAAACACTTTAGGGTATTGTCCGGGCATCCTCTCAACAATGAACCATGCCTCGCGTCATGACGTTTTTATTAAAGTGTTAAGATTTTTATAAGCCGCGCTTCTTAAGGTACACATACAGAATTGCGCATATATAGGCGGTGTAGTTAAACATAGACGTCTGTCGATGCTTCCCCTGTATGTGTCCGCCTTTATGTATTGTGAACAACACGGGTTAGAAACTTCGGCAATAAAGATATCGCTTCGGGCGCAAAGCCAACCTAGAACCTCAAAGGAAATGACGGAAAGAGTGGGCTGAAGAGGCAACACACTTTGCCTCCGAATCCGTTGTAGCAATGCGAACCTGCTGTTTTGCTACGCTTTTCAGCAATATGCTCTTAAGTCGAAAATTTGTTGTCGCTGTTGTTGGAAGGCGCGACCGGTGCCACAACTTACTAACCATTACGTAAAACTGTGTTAATATTGAAGTACATATATTTAGTCTGGAAAAACGCGTTTTCGACAATTTATACGGACTCTCCTTTTGATTATGTAGATACATAACTAGATGGTCGCAAAATCAGACGTCTCTAAATAACGTAGGCAGTTAGAACACTTTTTTATCCAGATTTTGTACCATTTTTATTAACAACCAAATGCTTTTTTTTTAAATTTTCACATTACCTATGATTATTGCAAAGAATAGTGATGAAGATAGCCAGTTTGAAGTTAAAATAGGAAGCATTAATACATAACTTTAGGGGTCGAAGGGCCCAGTTCGCGCGGCCAGGCCCAATTCATATTAGCGGTATCTATTGTGAAATAAATCGTCGTCATTATTTAACCACACACAAATTACGCACGTTGCCGCAATACAATTTTCCAAACAAGTTCCATGCACAGCGTGCCGGCATAAAAAAATAAAAGTAAGACAAAAAAGGACATCAACAATGTTATTGCTGGCTTCTTTTCAGATTAAAGAGAATTCGCTGGTTTGGTTGTGTGCACATCACCTTGACGATGAGCAATAAATGGTGTATGATCCATACCGTGCGTTGCTTTTTGTGACATCTGGCGTGCTTAGGTTCAGCGCGGCTGTGATCACAGCAAGGTTAACATAATGCCTTCTGGCAAAAGGCTGTGCAACATTAAGGTGCAAATATGTGATTCGGAAAGAAACGAGCACAGGACGTGGCCTACACAAACAAGATCTCCAACGTTCTCACACCCAGATATATTAACACGGAGTTTAGCTATAGTTCAAACAACGTACACATAAGCCAAGTGCTAGATTTTCAAACAATGCAATGCTTCAGTAAGAACAGCACACAGTAAACAAAGGTAAGCTCTCGAGTCATTTTTGTACAGTTGCGGACAGAACGATACGCACGTCAAACATACAATGTGCAATTGGGCAATGAGCATGGTCATATAGCGCAAATATTTACACACGTGCACACAGGAAAAGTTATTCGGACCAAACTTTAGGTGAGGACACCCCACCACAGAGTCTAACAGAAACACGGTATTCTGCGATCAGAGCACGGACCTTTTTCGACCTTATACTCTCTTCACCTCACCTCCGTTCATTAAAAAAAAAAAAAAAGTAAGTCACTCATTAACTGGAAGTTCATTGTTGGAAGCGGTTAGTGCTCAACACCATGATGATATATCGGAATGACGACGTAATTTATTATTCCACAACAACTGTTGATTGTTCAACAGTTGCCTATCTGCAATGTTTAGAGCTTTCTAACTCACACATTCTTGTTTTTTTTTTTTGTTTTTTGTTTTCAGTGACTAGCATCAATAGGCAGGCGTTTGAATATTTATTACACGAACTTTTGCCTCCACACAGCGTCAAACTATTCATTCTCATATGAATTCAGAGTGCGCCCGGAGAAATCGCCGGCAAGCTTTGCAAGGCCGGATTCGCCTGCAGGGAAGTCCTCCTTCATGCGACGCATCCGGTGTCCTCGTCATCGGAGAAAGAGCACACTCTATTACGCCTTTTCTGGTGCGGATAATTAGATGAAAAACACACAATAGCCATAAAAATACGGAAATTTTGAACTGACTCTGTTCACAACTTTCCTCTTGACCGCTACATGCACCTAACTACTCGCCTTCCTCGCTTCATAACAAGAACATTTTTGTGCGGTGGTGGGTCCGAGGTAGGGGGGAGCAGGGGGCTTACTTGAAGCTTCTAATATTTACATAAGCTTGTCCGCGGGAACGCAGAGAATGTTTTCTTTGCGAACTTCACGATTTCCTAATCTTCAGTGCATGCCCCATTCAACATAGAACATGCTATATGCTGTCATCAGGCTTTCCAACCCGTTCAGAGTGACCTGAACGAGACGGCATAGCTCTTTATTCTAGCACTGATGATGTTTAAAGCAGCATGCAAGGAGCGAACATGTAATGGGATAAAAATGGCGGCAAGCTGGATGTCAACACCACCTCGCGCAACTCGCGCTTTATTTTCGCTTCAAGCGCAAGTAAGCCATCTCGAGGTGGTCCTCCAGTGAGTACACGGAGAAGCGCTGTGGAAACTCCTATAGATCCTGTTCATTCAGAAAAGCGACTGCAGATCGCATCAGTGAGACGGTGGCGGATTTTTTAAACATTCATCTCTGTGAGTACAGTAGATAAGCGTCGAGTCCACTACGATTGCCGTAACGTGGCGCTTTGTGACTTGGTTTGCGGCCGGTTAGGTAATTGTGCATACATGCACAACGTTCACAAGGCAGACTTGTTAGTTTGATGGATGGCAATGACACTAACATTTTGAATGGACGTTTTAATCGAAGGTACCGTTACTTTGTGGTTACCCGCCACCTATCGCGTGTACCATACCGCCGCCATGCAGGTATTTAGGATAGCCCTGAAGGCTATACAGAGAACTTGCCGCTGACGAGGAGTCGCAAGTTTTCGTGCAGTCCTGAAAGACACGTGAAAGTTTCCAACATATTTTCACCATTGGACAAGTTCTTACGCTGTCACTCTCAAACTGTGGCCTTCGAAATGGTCGCAATATCAAAGGCGACGAGCTCCGAGGCACTGCCACAGGTCTGCCCGTCATCGAAACGGGAGGCGAGTCTGATCAGAACACTGTCGACCCGCAATATTTATCTTCTACCGTCATCATGGTATGTCTAGCCTTCGTATGTCTACCAAGAAGACAGTTAAAGCCGTTTCACGTGACGACGCAAAAGACAGAGATCTTCAGGCTTCGAATTCGCTCGCAGCGAAAAGAAACGGCGAGTTCTCTCACCGCAACGGTCAGCGGCGAGCGACCAGCACGTTGGAATTTTTTCGCTCTGCGATTATCTGGTCGGAACTCGTCGAAATTGCACCCAGCCCGTCAAGCCTTCAAAATTGTGCCGACAAGTTTGGTTTGGTTATGGCCGCTGTTGCGCGCTTCAAAATGAGTCAGGTCGGAAAATGTTTTTAAATGACAGAACACGCGTGCTCTTCGCTGCCATTCATGAAGACTTGATATTACTATAATGCGCAGATTTTGACATTACCTTTGAAAAAGTTATGAAGTTTCGTCACAAAGAACGGCAGTAGGAAACCTTGTGCGCCGCCTCAGTTGCTGAGCGAAAATCGCATACCATTCGCAGCCCATGTGAAACGAAACCGCAATTAGAGGCGGTAGCGAAGAGAGCCAAAGTTTTTTTTTTTTCGCAGGATGTGAAACAGCCTTTAGAGGTCCCCAAGCGTGCCAGTCAGCATGCCGCACCAGCGTATTTTATAATTCAGGTAACTATAGCGAAGCTCCGAGAAGTCAAGTCATGGTAACTTTCGTGCTGCTAATATTTTAGCGGTGCAATTTCTTATACCGTATACTCACTCTCACTGTAACGGCCAAATTACAGTGGTCCCGAACATCCATACAATCAACCTAGGCACTCACACGTATACGCTGTCTTACTCCACCCGGCAAATGCCTGCGCAACGGCGCATCAGGAACGCGGGAGAGCACCTGTGGAAAAGGGTCGACCAGCACTCGATTCACTTTGCTTTACTTACAGGAAACAGCTTCATTTTCCTGGCCGCCACCGACTGTGTTTCCACAATACATCACCGGACAACTTCTTCCTCACTGTTGGTAATAATCTTAGTCGCCGTAAAAATCATCTATGCACGTGCGAGAAACTGTCGAATTGGTCGACACTACAACGTTCCCCTACAATGTTCAACGTGCGCATACGCCACTCTGTAAGAAGTGCTGTGACGTAAACACTCTTTAGGAAGCGCTAAATCACTTAGCAAAAATGCGGCGCGAACATCTGTACTTGTGAGTGCTTGCTCAAGTTTATCATTATCCCAATTATGCTCGTGAATAATAGACATAGGAACGCCATGAAGCTACCATAATTTTAAACTACTCCTACGCAATTCACGCTCTTACAAAAAGTAGGCTAGGGAGACGCTTTTGTAAGCAAATGTTTCCAAAGTCACGAAGACGCGTGTTACATGTCACCCACTCTATCAGACACAATCTACTTGTACTTTTAACCGTCGGGATTAGCGGAAGCACCCAGTACTCGCAATCTCATGGGAACACGCGCCGCAAGGCAAATTATATAAATTCAATAAATAAATACAATGAGCAACCACTATGTTGCACCGTCCCGTTTTCGTGGCCGAAAAAAAAAAAGGAAGCCTGAACACGATAATGGCTCAAAATTATAGGAGCATGCCAAATATGTTCAAATTCATGCATGATATAAATACGCCCTTATCTCTCTCTTTCTTCACCCTTCTAACGTTCAGTCTCCCCCCCCCCCCCCCACCCCTTTCTCCTGTGCTGTTTAGCATACCGGTTATTCCAAACTAGTGAACATTTCTGCCTTTCCTCTCTCTTTTCTTTCCTGGTATACTCATCGGGTGGTACCTTGAAAAATGGCCGCACAACACACGCCGAACACGTAAGCCTCGGACGACTTCAGAAGCACTTGTTTTTCTGATCTGCATCTGGCGCTGCCAGTCGATGTAAATGACGCTTACAGTACCCCCCATGACCGATTACAAGTTGTGGAATAGACAAAAGGCATCTTGTTGAAGCTCTTCCAACAACAACAAAAAAAAAATTCATTCGCTGAAGAAATTTTAGCTGTTCAGAGGGGAGTTTAGGAGTAAATTGCGCGTAAGAAATAAACAATAAAACGCAGACGCTGTGCGAAAAAATTAATTAGCTGAAGAGAACCACTGAGAAATGAGCTTAGCATCAACTTACATTTAGAAGGAATTCATGAAACAAACGTTAGTTAAAGACACTATGCGATGAGTTACAAATAAACGAAAAATTATGCGTGGATTGTAGAACCTCATTCCTGCATGCAACATTAGTACATATAGTTTCACTTATTTGGACACGTCAGGCTCGCAGATGCTTATAAAAGTCTCTTCCGGGCTGGCAAGTGCATCAGCGCTTTTGATGTCGGGGAGACACTTGTTAATCTCTTTCGGAATTTAAGGTTGAGTATTGCTTGGTATCTTCTTTTTTTTCCATCCTCATAATGCTCCTTTTGTTGCCTTTCTTTGCAGATATAGGTATACAGAATCCCTTTAGTTTCGTTTTCGTTTTGCGCTGATCGCTGCTGATGAATCTCTATCAAGTCACTGGCGCTAGTAGGCGACTATGAGGACACGCCCCCCATTTTGTTGTCCTCGCCACTCGAATAGCAGAGGCAGGCTCATCATAACATGCGATGTTCGGCCACCAGAAAACTACGCCATGAAGTGGCGGCCCTGGTTTTGTATTCGTGATCATAGCTACTGAGTCCTCCAGCAGGAGTCCTTGGAGTAGACACGGATCAATAATTGCGAACACACTCTTATAGCAACATGCAGCAAGATTTACCCTTTTGAACAGTTTCGAGTAAATGGAGCAGCAGTACCACCAGTGCGGTGGACGATAAAAAAATTCCGCTACTCATTCTCGTAATGTCGCTGCGAAGATCTTGGGCACTGGCGTGTACGCTGTTGACGTCATTGTGAATTAATGGCACCATGTCCACACATATATTCCACACAAACGCAGCTCTCGAAAAAGCTTCAGCTGACTGTCAAAATGGCGGTTTACAGTTTCTACCGACACACTTCGTTAAACCTTTACACCATAGGGTCCGTGCAGAGGACCTTGTCCTCTCACTGAGCACGTTAATGAAGGTGAATTAGTTTCATCGCATAACCGAAGAAAATACGCTTCGTGGTTCTTCGACGTGGTATATAGTGCATTGACTGGCGAATGCCTTGGCGTATACATCGGCCATGTGGCAGGCGGGGCCACTGAACAGGTTTAGCTCGGGAAGTTACACTGTTCTTGAAGCATTCAGAGCACACCGAGTAAGTACAGTTTGTTACGCCCGCACTCAAACGCACAGAAGGCATAAGCACAAGAAGAAATCGTTCTGGCTGCGTTCTTTTGTCCTCCAGTAACACGGCCTTCTCCAAGCACCACCGGCTTCGTTTAATACGGGCGCATGCCGCGGAGGAGCCACGTGTGGTGGTGCGTTGCCTTTAGTCGTACACGGGGTGCCAGCAGTGTTGCTCCACCCTGGGCCGCACGTGCAGGCGCTGGCTGCTCGGCAGCATCTGTTGGGCCCCCCGGCGGCGCCACTTTGTCCATGGGTACGAGCTCCATGTGCGCGACGTGCTTATCCGGCGCGTAGCTAGTTCTCCTGCAGGAGTCTCGCGTCGGCACGGTCCCCGTGGACACGGTCATACGCGATCTCTGCGACCAGCCGCCTGCAAAGAGGGAACGGGGAGTCGCCGTTAGACACGCCGCCCCCCTCTTTGCCCGGTGGCGGCACCAATCGACCGTTCGCGCTCAGCCATAGCCTGTATGTGCGTCCACTTTTGGCAGCGAATATGGCTGGCACATCTCACAAAACTATACCTCTGCAACCGGCACCACAGTCCTTTTCGTAGTCGGCAGCGCCGAAACGTGACAATTTGGACAGGTGAGCTCATGCTTATGACGCACGCGACTCGAACTGCTTCGTTTCTAAATCATATTGCGCGTCTTAAACTCATAATTTAACTTTTTGGGTGTTGCGTGCCAATACCACATTCCTAATTGTGAAACGCGCCGTCGTGGACGACTGCGGATTCATTTTGATCCCCCGCGGTTGTGCAACTGCACCTAAATTAATTGCGTGAGCGTTTTCTTTCATCGTACGTTTAAATTGCTGCATCCGGGAATCGTACTTGCTATGTCGTGTTTAGCTAGCGCAGCGTGATCACCACTAACTTCGCCACGGTGGGCTTATACTGTTTGCTTAGTCGGCAGTGACAGACACGGGTCTTTCGTGCATGCCAAAACTGTTCACTGCGTGATATACAGAGGTGGCAACGTTGCACTCGCATGTGCACGCCTCTTCTTATCTCTCGTCTTGTAACGCGCAGTTTCGACGAAATAAGTATCGGTGGAAACAAACCATATAATGGTCTTAAGAATACACCTCGGGAGCTTTACCTAACCCTGCAGCGACAAATTCAAACCTTCGTTTTCTCTACACTGACGGGTATTGTGCTTTCGCGTACTCTTCCACCCTTGCGCAATCACAGCGCTTGAGTTCCGACTCTTCGAGGCGTTCATCACACGTCTTTACCCGCCCTGTAATGTGCTGCCTTGCTCTAGCCACTGGACCGACCCTCAGCACGCTCGCCGCTCGTACGAAGTGCAGTAGTTAGGGAACGCACAGTATCAAGGTTAAACTGGCGTTTTCAAGACGTTCGTATTTGATGCAACTACAGCAGGTGCTACTAAGCTACTGCGGGGTCTTACTTTAGCCAAAGAGGGCACGCAGATGCACTCCCGGATGCCCAAAATAAACACAGCGACGAAAGCAAACCTTAGGTGTGCTTCTGCCTCTAGTCATAATCATCCGTATTAGGCGTCAACAAAAATATATACTGATGCATATATCTTCGGCTGGCGCTGTCGGTTTAAAACTGGGCCTTCCTGTTCAAACCAAACGAACATGGTCGCCACTGTGCTCTGCGACAGAGGGTGGGAAGACAGTCCATTTAATCTGCTTCTGCAGAATATTTACTCTAGCAAAAATAGCCTTACTGTCAACACTGAACATTTACCAAAGAAAGTAAGCTTAATATCTTCAGCTAAGACACGTTTTTGGTCGATACAATAACGCCACCTCTATTGCTTCTCACGCAACCAACATACTTTTTAACTTCATTAAAGACATTTCTCGAAACAGATACTTCAGATTATTGAGTGCCCTACAGTGTTTTGCGTATGTTTGCCACCTGTCGCACACGGTGTATTTCATACTGTTTTTGACCGCACCCACCAAGCGTCAGCAAAGGCTAGGCGTGCCGCCAGGCAAACCTCTCCAATATACATGTCTATAGCGACTGTGTATGTAAAGTGGTCATAAAGCAATTCGTGAAAAAAAAAAGGGGGGGGGGGGAGGGGGGGGATATAGCTCAGGACTAACGGGAGAACTTATAAAACACCGGAAAAACTAGAACCACCTATCGGTCAGCAACATATTGATTAAATATCAAATACCGAGTCTCCTCAACAAACTGGATTACGTTGTTGACCTAAATAAGAAAACTTCCAAAAATAGGTTTCAGGAAATTCTTCTTTATAATTGCATTGAATACACCTAATACAGTTATTTCTGCCGGAACTGGTTAACCTCCCTGCCTTTCCTCTCTACCATTTCTTCTTTTATTGCTTAATGTCTTTAGAGTACCAATTTTACTCTTTGTCTTTTTTTTGTTTTGTTTATTGTGTGTTCCAAGTTGCTTAGGAATGTATATGTCTGCAGATGCGTTCTTTACCTCACCCATTGTATACAGTGCGATAACGACCTTTTTTAAGTATTTCATAACTATTTACTGTCTTGTTTCTTTTTTATATTTGTGATGATTATATGTCCGATTAAAATTTGCTGATTGTGAGTTCGTACAAAATGCTGTTCTTCAACTGCATCCAAGTTGTGTAGGACGCGTTTTTGTACCAGACGGTATTTCGGAGCAAAGCCTCCGTCAGGCTATGTAGCCTTTTCCTTTTGCTTCGTTTTTTATGTTATAAGTACAGAAAATAAATGAAATAAATCTCAGTAAATACCCAATTTCCAAATCAAAACGATAAGGTGTAAGCCTTTTGTTTTATCTTTATCCTAGCTTCTCTTGGGATAACCTGCACGACATAAGCAGATCGAACTGTCTGCTCACTGATATTCATTCGAAGCCTTTTAAGTCAAGCGCCTATATTAACGGCTGCTGTGCATTACATTTGTAACGTTACGCGTGTGTGCGCTTTCTTGTCTTAATGATTTATCTCCCACATGAATTGGCTGCAAAAGTAAGCTAGAGAAGACAATCCAACGTCGTGATCCACAAATGTTCTTCTCAATTAAGCACAAATTACTAAAAGTATTGAGCATGAGTATGAACGCTGTAGCCAAACAAAAGGATGCCAGGAAGTCAGAGATTAAGTATGCGAATAAGTACGTCGAGTGCGCTAGCAGACGTGTTTGCAAAATCCCGCTGACAAAGGGAAAACCGTATCACACGGCAGAACGGCTGTTGTATAACGTTCAGTTCTAATGGCGGATTCGTAGCTACCCACCGGCTCTGCGAGTGAGCACACCTCTCTGGCGTATAGAAACGTCTCATGATATGCAATTGGAGCATGACGTGGGAGCAAATATAACGCGACATTGAAAGTGCTCTAGTGGATCCGAAAATTATCCAGAGTGCCGTGCGTGGCGCCATCTGGCTAGATGGCACAGCAGGCGAAATATCTTTTCAAATGACCGATCATATCCACCAGTTTCAGCGTCGCTGTCTGCGTCCGATTGGTCGCACGTATCAAAATATGACATATCCGGATCGAAGCTGTCACCATCGAGCGCAAAAAGCACAGTCGCGCGCCTCGACTAGTGTTCCATGACGTCTGCGATTACCGAGAAAGTCACAGCTGCGACGGCGCCACTAAGTGTATCGTGAGCCGTGAAGGAAGGAAAGAGCACGCCTGATGGAAATAGATCACGCGGAGTTCCGGTCCACTCGCCGTTCATCACGGAACCGCTTTGACTGCTCTACGGAGTGATTGGGGCTCATAATCTGCTCTCGATCTCTAACCGGAACAGGCAACGCGCGCCTCGCGCCCTCATTCTGTCAGTGGAACATAGTTGCTCCGAAAAGTGCAGAAAAAGTTGCTCCGACTCCTCCATTGGAATTCGTCATAAACGTCAGATTACGGGTATACGTGCCGGTTGCTCACAGTGCTAAGCAACTTGTTGGCGCGCCGTAAACAACGACGACACCTCCCCCACCCCCTTCTCACGTAAGATGCGACAAAAGTAGCCAGAAAAAAAAAATATATGCACAAAGAGAAAAGGAGATCTCAGGAACCCTCGCGAGAATCGCAAAAGAAAAAAAAAAAAGAAAAAAGACGAGGGTGTAAGCACTCCCGCCTTTCCCGCCCACACAGCCTTTGCTTCTCCACGTTCACTTTCTTCCTCTCGAAGCCGAGACAGAGTTCATATGATTCAAGACGTGCAGGTCAATTCAGTGGTTTTGGCCTTTCGCACGTAGTCGATTGTACCTATCTTGCCCCGTCTTTCCCTGCTATCATCCAGGCTGCCAACGTGTGCACTGGTATGATTACATACAGCTAGTAGTTTGCGCTTCGTCCTTCCTTCCGGTAGTCTTTTGTTCTTTCAGCGTTAAAAATCCGCTCGACTAAATCATGAACGTGCGCCAACTACCCCGTTCATTACATTGCTTGACGCCTGTCGTTGCAGGGCTGTGGAGCAGATGAGGTCGCGAAAGACTGGAGCAGGCGTGGCGGCTCGATTACGCACTGTGAGTTCGCGCCTTGCTCAGCTTGCTAGCTAATGACCCGGTCAGAGCGCAAGTTACGCTACGATGAAGGCAGCTTCTCTTTTACGCTTCCTCGGATATCGTCTCATCGTCGCATAGATGCAGGCATATAGATTCCTACAAAGAACCACTAGTATAGAAAACGCTGGCGCTAGTGTGTACGGGAGCTGCAAGCGTGGCCGAACATGTGAAGGATGGAAAGTTATGAATTTGCGTAGAACTTCTTCATCATGACCTCAAATGGCTTTGCGACTTGGCAAAGTTATCGCTTTCAATGAAGCATCACGTCATGCACGAAACAACTCGCAGCGTGCTGTGCATGTGCGCATATTATTTTTGTCTTTTCTATTTACAAAAGAAAAAAATATTAAGGCTGGTTCACAATTTGAGCTAATAAAGACAAATATGTTATTGTAAAAAAGGTAGATTGTCTTAAGCCACAATGACGAATATCAATGATATCCACGTAATATCCGAAATTTCCATCATATCTGAAGAATGGACGCGCAACAGTTCGATCTAGTAATTTTATCAAGTAATCATATTGATATCACGAAATATATGACGAGGCCGCGTACCTGACGGATAGCGCAAATACATTGATGCAGCCTTGTCTCTCTTTTTTTTTTTTTTTTTCAGAGCGCAGCTCTTAGGCGCCCGTTCCTGCGTTCTGCGAACGAGGACGAAAGAGAGTGAACGAGGGTGAAAGAGAACGAACGCGGAGTATCGAAATTACGAGCCACTGGCCTCTAACCTCGCTTGCTTCCGCCGTCGTGCGCGCTGGCCCCTCGGTCGGAGTTCGTGAGAATGCAAAGGCTGGCACGTGCACTGCGGCTGGCTTCGCCTGTCGTAACGGGACTGTCGGCGTTTCGCTAGGTTCGCGACGCCCGCAATGCACAGAGTGGTGTGCGTAGCACTCGAGCGCTGGCAGTTTCTGAGGCAATATGTAACGTCTGTTACATTGCTACAACTGCGGATAGCCAAACTTCAAACACAGTTGACGTTGCCCCAACACGCCTACTGTCCAATGGACAGTACACTCAGAATTCGCATTAGGCACTATCGTAATCATCAGTGAATTCCTTTTTTTTTATCTTCCACGTAGGGGTGCCCCTCGAATCATTCCAAACAAATTTAATATAGAGGCATACCTACATCGAGGCATTCATGCCTCATTGGTACAGTAGGAAGAACGCCGAGAGGAAAAGGAAAGGCAACAACGGAATAAAGCGCGCAGTAATAAAAGAAAGAAAGAAAGAGAGAAAGAAAGAAAGAAAGAAGGAAAGAAAGAAAGAAAGAAAGAAAGAAAGAAAGAAAGAAAGAAAGAAAGGAAGAAAGGAAGAAAGAAAGAAAGAAAGAAAGAAAGAAAGAAAGAAAGAAAGAAAGAAAGAAAGAAAGAAAGAAAGAAAGAAAGAAAGAAAGAAAGAAAGAAAGAAAGAAAGAAAATGGTGCCGCTCGAAAAGGGTGATTCCCCAAGATGCAACTTATAGAGAAGCCAAAGAAGGAGAGAAGACAGGAACCTTGTGCAGCGGCTTTTGATAATGCCGGCGTGCGAGAGAGGCATTGGCATATATTATTACCGTTGCTTTTCCTTTCATTCGCAATCCGTTCCTCTTAACGAGGCTACAATTTGGGCTTGCCTAAAGAACAGAACGGTCGCATCCGAAACAAAACAAGCAGTAGTAGCAACTGGAGCAGAAGCACGAAAACCTGTATCTTGACGAAGCAAAATGGAAATATACTAGTGAAGGGCAATATAACGTGGGCAAAAAAAAAAAGAAAAAAAAAAGAAACAGAAATGTAGCCGTTGGCCTACGCCATATACAAACGGCGAATAGTTAAAAATAAAGTGGACCAAGAAAAGCACCCATTCCTAGCACTTTCGGGTCGATATCTCCTGCTTGCCTCGAGTCTAGACGAATTCATTTCTCACCAGGAACACTCCCGCACAATCCGATGGTGTGGAAATCTGTGCCGCTTTTATTCTTCGGCGTATGCCCCCGCCGAGTGGTGCGGCGGGCCTAACACTCCGTTTTCCGCTGGGCTGCTCAGCAGCGTGCGGCGGCGAGGTGTCGTTCTAAGTTGTCGGTTCTCGCCACGGGCCGGATTTCACGTCGACGTTCCACGTCGGTCGCGCGCAGTGAGGCGCGCACGTGCTCCGCTCATTTGACAACGCGTCCCGCTTGCCCCGTCGGAGCTGACTTAATTCCCTCCGTACACGGATGCGAGGCGCCAATTTTAATAGGCTCCGAGCACACGTCCCGGAAATTGCGCGGCCGCTTCCCGAGGCTCTTCGGTTTCTTGCGAGGCGGGAACCCATCCCGAGCCGCGGAGAAATTCAGCCCCGTCCAAAGCAAGAGGAAGTTATAGCTGCCAGTAACCAAAGAATCGGCGTCGCTTTCTGTGCTGGGCATAATACGTTGAGCCCGCCTACGTCTTCTCCTCTTCCCACGCACAAAGAGGAGAGTTACAAGAAAGAAACGAGGCCGGCTGAAAAAAAGAAAAAGCAAAAGGTGTCGGTGAAAGAAGAAAAACAGGTAAGTACACTGTGTGTGTGTTTGTGTGTGCGTGTGCGTTTGCGTGCGTGTGTGTGCGCGCGTGCGTGCGTGCGTGTGTGTGTGTGTGTGTGTGTGTGTGTGTGTGTGTGTGTGTGTGTGTGTGTGTGTGTGTGTGTGTGTGTGTGTGTGTGTGTGTGTGTGTGTGTGTGTGTGTGTGTGTGTTTGTGTGTGTGTGTGTCGACGATAAGAGACGCGTAATGAAATATAATCCGTGAATTTCACGCTAAAAGCGGAACCTGACCAAAACAAAGCTTTCCTTCAGGAGTGCACACATCATGCGGGTCGTAAGAACGGGATAGAAATTGCTCAGGACAGCGGCCACAACCCGATGCATACCCAGTATTGCGGAATTCCGACAGCTAGATGACGGCACGTCGATGACTGCATGATTACGAAGGTATCGTGCCTCCATGACAACCATGCCGCGAAGATGACATGGTTGCGATGATCGCGACGACACGACGATGGCGAACTGACGAATGAGAGGATGGAATGACGACAGACGTATGACGACGAAGTGCACAATGTCAGGGTGACCATAACACAGACGAGAGGGTGTCGATGGTGGAACGGAGACGGTGGGACAACGACTGCCTGAAGACCACAACGTGACGACGAAAGTGGGTTCGATTTCGACAACACACCTCGCTTTGCTCTATATGCTGTGCGGGTCAGCAGCTTTCCTCAGACGACATTCGTGTGAGTGAGCGCGCAGCACCCGCCGCATTGCCTATAGTTTAGTGGCATGTATACCCCAGGACTAGCCCAAGTTCCATAACAATAACACCTTGGGGAGTGAATATTGACCGACAGCGCGCATGAAACGTGAGATTTTCAATGATATATCACACAACTTAACCTCATACTTGTGACTTAAGTCAACCTTAGCCATAAGTCCGCCCTTCACGCGTTTCAAGAACCTACCTTGCACTTATCGCGGAACTTTCCTCGCACTTAAGTAAGGCTCGCTTAAGGTAGCCTATGACCTACCTTAAGGCTTCCTTGTAGGCAAACAACATGGCGGGGGACGACAACTTTGCGCAGTTCGTTGATTATGTGGACCGCTATGAAGGAATATTGAACAACACAGAGTACGCACACACGCCACCGCCGCGGCGAGTCCTGAAGGATCGACGGAACCCTGTGGATAACTACGACAAGCAGGAATTTTCGTGTCGCCCCCGCCTCACAAAAAGTGCCGTGAAGAAGCTGCTCGCTGTGCTGTTTCTGCAGAAAAATATCAACGGTCGTGTGTTCCCTGTGCCGCCTCTCGTGCAGCTGCTCATCGCAACGCGCTTTTATGGAGTGGGCACGTTTCAACTTGGGAGCGGCGACCTTGTCAGTGCCTCGCAGCCGACCGTGTCACGAGTATACAGTCCGGCGGATATCTCCTTTGATTGCAAAAACACTGTTTCCCGTACTGGTAAAATTTCCCAAAGTGGTGCTAACACTTTTCTGGTTGTTTGGTCGGCAGTACACGGATGCACATTGTGTCGGCTGTTTAATTCTATCGCGAGCTGCGTCCACGTTTTTTTGTTTTCTCTGAAGGGACACGGCCGGCGTCCGTCTTCATGTTTTCAAGTATACCTCACGGTACTTGTTGACAAAATCCGTCACGACACCACACTCTTCGTCGGTAAAGTTGACTATAGCGCCCCGTTCCACAACAAATGCAGCTTCGTAAAAGCAAATACTGTAAAACTGCTCAAACAATCAAGTGAAATTTAAAAAGCGAAAGAAAACGACAAACGCTGAAGCCAGCGCAAAAATACCATCAACGAACACAGCAAAAACACACAAGACGTCGAAATACCAACAGTGACCTCACGACCCCACTGTGTCGACGGGGGTTGAACCAATGTGGCCAGACGAAACACGTGTATTTTACCGAAAACTCCCGGTGCCCGAACAAACATTTCTGCTGTGTACGTATGGCTGCTTCTGTGCATACTCTTCTTGGTTTCTTGCAAAACAACTAATTTATTGCTGCTCGAGGTAACCATTTTGTAGCAAAAATTTACCTAGTCTCGCTCCCAGGGTATATACTTGGCGAGGTAAGGACGCCTTTCATAAGGCGCACTTATGACAAGATAAGGCAGGTTTTTGACACTCACCTTATGCTTTTCTTATACTTATACTTTTCTCTTCCTTTCCTAAGTAGCCTTACCGCGATAAGTTAAGGTCGGTTCATGAATACGGCGGGGATGTATGATCGTGAGCCTACATTCTGCAGGTAGGCGACCTCGTTCCGCCTTACTACATTTGGTTTTGCTACTTATGGAATATTGTTCGCCGGTTATCGAGTAAGAAGACGCGAGAAATTGCTACTGAACAGACATTTTTTTTATCGAATGGTGTAGTTGAACGATTATTTGACAACAGTGCCCGTTGCGAAATTGACAGTAAATGGCGATGTGTTTTGATATTATTTGGTGCCATCGAAGGACCGCTGCATGTCCTCCGTGAACGATTAAAAGGCAGTAGTTCACACCCACCTCGGTAGAACACGTTGTACGCTGCTGGCACTCCATAGTACTGAGCCCTGTTCAAGAAGTGGTCATAAAGACTTCGGCTAAATAATAATTCGCGGCTTGTGATCGGATGACACCGCGTACAAGTGTTAAGAGCAGCAAGGGAACAACGACAGAGACGGTGGCATACGTAACAACGCCTTCGATCGACTGGACAGGGTGTTTTCGCCGCAGTGAGGTGCGAAATCGGAGGAGTCACGTGATGTCGCTCTCCATGCATCGAAACGACTGCAGCACCGGTCTCTACAATAGCGATGAGTATTTACAATAGCGTCGCCTATTTTGTTAAGTTTGGCTACAGATTACTATGGACGCGAGCAATGGATTATTTGAGGTGCAAAAGGCAGCATAGCATCCTTTATGGTTTCTCTGTAATTACGAGAAAGAGTCGATGCCCTACTTTTGTTTATATAAACAGGTGTGTTTCAGATAACTTCCACCAAGTATTAACAAAAACAAAAAAAAGCAAAAGAAGACATATGCTCTACGCGTCTCGAATTGGTGCAGTGTTGTGTTGAGCCATGGCACATAGAGCACGTAAGTATATTTTTTCCAATTCGCCAACCTCGGTAATAAACAAAAATTGCTTCATAAACTTTTTAAATAGTGACTCTAGCAAAAGGTCTTCCATAAAAAAGTCGTAGCACTTGTTAAAAAAAAATCGCATTTCTAATCAGTGCTAAGATAACTGCCCTGCTTAATTTTTTTTTCCCCCAGCCTTTCTCTAAAGCGCTTGAATCTTAAAAAAATACCACGCGACTGCTGCCTAATGCGCTGTGCTCTTAGTGCCCTCAAATTAAGTTGAACGATTTATCAAAGACTGCTCCGTGCACAGAGGTAGACTGAAGGGGCCATCGGTGACTCTGGCATGGACGTTAACTGACAAAAGGAGAGCGCCACTTTAAGAAGAAAAAAAAATCTTCAACGAAAAAGCGGCAGCCACGGCCAAATGCCATACGAGAGCGTAGGTAGCATTTGATGCACCATAGGCATTGCTTTCTTTTCTTTTCACACCAATGAAAAAAACACGATGCAGGGGGGTGAGGGTGACAGTGGGATGAAGGACGGATTCACTCGCATGTGGCGGCCGCGTTTTCGTCGAAGATTTTTTTGTTTTGTTTGTTTTAATAGCGAGTCCCCTGCCCTCACTTAACGTCCATCGCAGTTTCCTATGGCTTGTTCATTCAATCTCTGTGTGTGAAGCCGTCTCTGATAATTCGTTCAACTTACATGTGGGGGGCACTAATGTCGCCGCACGTTAGGCGGAAGTCACGTGGTTTTTTTTTTTTTTTCAGTTCACGCGTTTTAAAGAAAGCTGAAAAAAAAATAAGGGGAGCTGGAAAAAAAAAATTGTTCATTACCGAGCTAGGCGGACTGAAAAAAAAATATCTTGGCGTGTACTATATGGTTCAGAAGAGTACTACACACCGGCTACGTTTGTGTATACGGAACTTGTTTGTACTAGTTGTGTCGACTTGTGGCCAAAAGAGAGCAAAATACATTGCTCATTTGATGAACTGAACCTTCTGCATAGCCAATATGTCTTGACTTAACCTCAATTTCTCCTTTGTTCCTCTCTCTCTTAATCTCAATATATTTTTTTTTACTCTTTGGGGACTTATTAAAAATTAACTTATTAAAATTTTTTTCGTCTAAACAAGCACATACAGTTAGAGAAGAATTTGCGCAGAGGGCTTGATGGAAACATGCGCGGGTTTGCGTAAAGTGATAACGCTGTGGTCGGGTCGTTGTCTTATTTTGCGTACATTCCGTTCGAGGTTTCCGTCGTGGCTATGCAGGAAAATTGTATTGCATCTAGAAAAAAAAAAAGTCACACACTTTACAGTAGAAAGAGAGTAGAGGTCCTCCAGGAATGCGGTAACGATCGCGACAGTGTTTGGATCTCGAAGAACATCACCGAACATTGTTTCTTGTTGGTCTCACTGCAGGAGAGCTTAACAAAAAATAGCATTGTCAGTTTATTCCCCACTACACAGTCCATTCAGCATTCTTTTTAGCCGAAAGGTTTCTATTCTACGTTTCCAAATATCTTTTCTTTCCTTCTTTGCCAGACCAGAGAATTGGCCTCGCAGAATGTTTACCGAATTTCGAGGAATACGCAGCTTGCATGTTGTTTAAGAGCATTCTTAAGACGTTTTTCTATGGGATGTTCGAAATCTGCGGCTTCTGACTCTCGCGACGAGAGTTAACATTCCATTGTTGTGCATTGTACACTTCTCTAGAGGCCCACAAACAGCTTTCCGGAGACGTCCTTATTGCGATCTCCCCAAAGAGCTGCCGTGAACATTCGTTCTTCGTCGTCAGCCTGGAATTTGAAGCGCGAGACTTCTATTGTATTTTTTTCCTCTCATTTGCCTCATGAGTCGCATTGCTCGGAAATATAAATAAAGGTACTAGCACTGCGCGTGTCGCATGCCTGCGAGGCAGTGTTGGGAGACGGTGGAAAAAGAAAAAAGAAAAACGCAGTTCCCGGGTTCCCCTAAAATGAGCCCAGGGTGAACGGCACCTCGCAAATTCACTTTGCACCCCGTTCTTTGTCGAGACTTGAAAAACGATCGCGAATCGGTGCAAGTTCCGTCGGGCGTCGGTGGCGTTAAACAAAATAAAGAAGAAGAAGAAAAAGAAGAGGGCCGGAGCGACTGCATGTCGACTCACACTGAGCAAAAATAAAAAAAAAATAAAAAAAGAAAGCCAGGACTTAGGGGAAACGTGCATTCCGTAATAAGAAACGGAGACGATATAAATACCAAATAATCGGCAGCAATTTCGTCGCCTTCACTCGCAGGCTCGTGTCACACGTACAATGTCACCTATACGTATAAGACAAAAAAAAAAAAAACATTGAGAAAAATGCAGGATGGAATGGGCACTCAGTCTATCTATAGGCAAGTGGAAGCAAATAAGGAAGGTGCAGAGAGCTCACTAGCTACGCATGTTGAATGACTGAATGATGTGCTAATACCTTCTCGAGCAATTTTCGTCACTTTGCAGACTCTCGTTTGGTATTTGCTTGCGAGGAACATCACGGGATCGCTGATTTTTCAATTACATTAGCCTATCGCCAAAGCGAAACGTGTCTCTATTTTTTTTGTGTCTGTGTGCACACGCGACGCTACAATTTGTTTCTGGCGTGTACTTTCAGCGTGCAGGCAGTGATAACTTTTCAGAATTGAGATTATTTTTCTTCTGTAGGTGCGGAAGAGTAAGCGAGGCTATGGGTGTCTAGGTTTGACATTTAATATTTATTGCCTTCGTCGCTAATTTGTTTTCTTTTCTTTCCACTTCCGGAACGCCTTTCAAAAGAGCAAGGCCGCGAGGAAGATGTGTGAGTTTGTTAGAGCATGTGCGTGGCGTTCTTTGTTTTCTTTCTTTGCGATGACTGCTTAGCAAAAAGGTAACAGACAGGAAACTGTTCGCATATACGGTGCGCTCGAAATAAAAGGGAAAAAAAAGAACACGTTGAAAAATGCAAGTTTTTAAGTGATATCCAGGAGGGCTAGATTCATTTGGCAGACAAGGAAGCGAGCCCAAATGATATACAACTGATGTTTGCACACATTACCGCGGACATCAACGTACACGATGACTTTAACGCGTGTCGCCATGCTACACATACACTTATAAAAATACTTTGTTGTTACAATTACTAATAATAGCAGCAACAACAACGACGACAACAACAACAACAACAACAACAACAACAACAACAACAACAACAACAACAACAACAATAATAATAATAATAATGATAATAATAATAATAATAATAATAATAATAATAATAATAATAATAATAATAATAATAATAATAATAATAATAATAATAATAATAATAATCAAGCACCTATCTGGCGTCAGGACTGGGGCTTAAAGAGGAGCTGCACTATTTTGTCAGCATGGTCAGAAAACGCTGCCGATCGGTAGTCGAGGCTCCTGATAACAAACGAGCGAAACATTATGGCGCAGCACGAGGCCTGGAATTTACAATTCATTCTCAAAAGTCAGCTAGAAAGAGTTCCCTCGTCTTTCTACAAATGATGCTGTATACCCAAATGATCGCTCCGTATATCATGTGGGGATCTCGGATATTAACCCTCGCCCTCTCCCACAGCGGCGGTGATAAGCAGCTACGGGCGCCACTGCGCATGTGCCTTCATGTGCGAATGCTTCATAAGCCAGCACAGCGAACGGCCCGGGGGGGAGTTGCCGGCGAACTGTCGTGAAGTTTGCGCGTGTGCGCGGCGTGTGGTGCGCCGGGGCCAGGGTTAACGGCACAAGCACGGAAGTGGTGCGCGGAATCTGTGGGGAAGTTTGTCCTGATGTATTGCCTTTTCGCCGTAATATTTTAAAGCGGTATCGTTACTAATAAATTGTTTTTGAGTTATCCCGACGTCGACGAGCGGCCCTTTTCTTGGAGCAGACACCGAACCCCGCAACCCAAATTCACGGCCATTGGCCGATTTGAGCATCGTGGGCTGCATATTTACCGCGGCTGCCGCGGGAGGACGCCACGTGCCCGCGCGCTGGGTGGCGATCACACTGAAAGTAAGCCGCATGCTCGAAAAAGAAAAAAAAAGAAAAGTGCTGAAGGTCATGACGCGCGTGTGACGTGACTTCTTTCCACCATGTCATCCACTCTGCTTAGCTTCCAGCGCTCTCGTCGGGACGAGGGAAGAGAGAAAGCAATTACAGCGAGCGACAAAGCTTTGTAACTCCGTTCGTACTTGACTGATACTAATTTTTTTGTGGTAGTCGATTCGTGAAGCAATAAACTCTTTAGCAAAGCCATTCCATTGTTACTTATAAAAGTGTTGTTACTTATAAAAGTGTTACTTATAAAAGTGTTGTTACTTATAAAAGTGCAACTATTCTTCAAAACAATTCATGCGGGCTTTCTTTTCTTCAAAGCAAGTTCGACAATAGATATAAATTTTCAATGACGAAATTATAAGATCAGACTTCTCTGTGAAGAAATCTACCACTTCTCTACAAAAAAATGCTTGCCACTGTTCCATAAGTATAACGTAACAGTTCATAAGATAATTACGTTGTATAAGAAAAAGTTATGGAGCCTTTTTTCTTTTACCGCGTTATGCGGGCGTTTTACAAACCCCTTCAGAGCTTCAAAAAACCGTCTGTGAATAGCAAGCTATGTAATGATGGCAGCATGTGTAAGATTACTTAAGTATGCAGGTTCTACAACAAGCTGAAATAAAAAAAAAATGTTGACAATTGCACGTTCGCTCTCTAAATATGCCGAAATACTGAAAAATATTAAGTCCAGCGCCGCAATGACGAAATCAATTCAGAAACAGCAAAATTGATTAAGCCGCAAGTAAGAAATAAATGTGGAAGTCTGCAGGTTCAGAAGAAGGTGTACAACTATGAGAAGCAGTATACAAAAGGTACGCAGTCTCGCCACATATTTACGTTACCGGAAAGCGACTGAATCGGAAAGCACTGACATTGCACAGTACACGGGCCTCTGCCATTTCACCTCCATCTAAATATGACCGCCCCGACCGGGATCGAACCCGCGACCTTCTGGTCAGCAGCCGAGCACCATAACCACTGCTCCACCGCGGCGGACGATGTCGCGATTGAATTCATGAGTACTGTACGAGTACGCTGCCTGTGAGCGATGGGAGACCAGAATATGAAACCCCACTGAAATATATCCCTGAAGTCAACAGAGCTAGTCTCCGCCACGGAAACCTAGCAACGCACCAAAAACACGCCGTTTAAGCGACTGCGATGAAAGCCTCCTTGTCGGCGGTGGCGCCCCTGGCGGGAGTTCTGTCCCTATACCAAACTTGGACCAAAGTCCCGTGACCAGTAAAAAGTATTGAGGGACTTACATTACAATTTGTTGCTATAGCATTCATCGCTTCGCCCTTGCGGCGAAACTGATTTTTTTTTTTTTTTGTGCTTCCGCGTCATACTACCGACATAGCAAGATGAAGTTTTCCGTGCCATCGATCTAACCAAATACGGCACATTGTGGGGAAACGTATGATCCAGTGAGCGGCGGCCCTGTAAGTGAACAGTCTACCCAATAAGAAGCCGTTACCCTCGTCCCCTAAGGCAATGGGAGCAATATTCTCTCCAAAAAACAAACAAACAAACAAACAAGCTAGATATTGCAGGATTAAAAAATACCTTTAGTTTGTATTAACTGCATCTTCCTGGCGAGTGTTAGCAACAACCAACCAACGCTGATTCAAAAGCTCCACCAATAACGCGCTTGCCTTTCATGTGAGCTGAGCACTTGTCTCTGTCACTTCTTTGCTTTTAATCTCAGCGTGATTAAAAAGTTAAGTACTAAAGTGGCACATTGCTTGCCCTACAGCCACTCACCCTCCTCCCTCCCTTCGATATTTTTTTTTATTCCCTCGTGGCGTAAGCGTTCACTTGAACGCAAGGTCCCCTCGCTTCCTTTCTCTGTCTCTTCTTTCATTTTCTTTCCATTTATCGAATCCTGCTCTCACTGCCAAGCGGACGTCATACTAAAACGTGCTTTGCTTGTCAAGAAAAAAAAAATGTCTGTTCTCTCGTTCTCGGTTATGTAAACATTGCTTTTTCGAGCAAACAGTTTTCATCGTGCTTTTTGAGAGAGCTCGCAAACACAAAGCGAGCAGCGCGAAATTGCGCTGAAAGGAGCCAATCATGAAGCGGTGTTATTACATTGGTATTTACGCACGTGCGCCGATGAAGAAGAAAAAAACAAAACAATAAAATACGCTGAGCAGCGTTTGCACAAGCAGTTCTAGTACGCAGCGTGCGCCCGTGTTTCTTGGTTGCTTTGGATATAGCGAGAGGACTCGTCGGCGCAAACAAATCGCACTTTTGGCTAACACGTTGCGGCATGTCATCAAGTGTTGTTCTGTGAGGGTGCAAACGTGAATCGGGAAACTTCCACCGAGATCAAAAGGACGAAGTCATCACGTTTAAAACGATTCTTATTAATATGATTGGTTATCACCGCCAAAAGGCTTTCCCCTTCCTTTTACCATAAGGCACGTACACAAACCTAACAGCGAAACAGAAAGACAGAGAGAGCAACGCTAATGTACATAGGAGTTGTGCGAGAAACAGCCCCAGAAGTTCAGAGAAGGTCGCGATGAAAGCGCCCGCACATGGACATTTCACTACGCTACTTTCACCTTCAGAATACATCAGTTGCGATTACAGGAGGGAAGAAGGAACAGACGGAAAGACAGGTACGTTAGCCAGTTCTTAGGCTGGCCGGTTACCCTGCGCTGGGGAAAAGGGGAATTGGGACTAAAAAAGAGCGGAAAGGAGACGCTACAGCGAAAAATATAAACAAAGAAAAAAGAAAGGCAAGGCGAATACGACACTGCTTCACGACACTGCTTTCAACGCCTTCTGTGCTGATGTCGCTATCGACTGGTACGTATTCCAAGATCTTTTCTTCCGACAAAGGGCGATTGTCAAGTCTGTCTAACGCATTTGAATGTTATTTTCTGGGCGCACTGAAACGGGGACAGTCACAGAGAAGATGGGCGATCGTTTCCCCGCAGCTACAATTATCTCACGTAGGTTCCTTAGCCGTTTGGATCCTTAATGAGTAGGCGTTCGTGGAGGCCACGCCAAGCCTCAGGCGGCACAGAAGCGTCTCCTCAGCTCAAGCTGCTTCGTCGATGCAATATGCTTCGTCGATGAATTCCATCGAGTTCCACTGTGTCAATGTGAGTTCACGTGCCGACGAACGAAGCCTTCTACAGTTAAAGTAGTGGTCAACATAGCACTACGGAAGTGGCCGCAGGCTGTCCGGAGTAAGAAAGCATAGTTTATCTGTGATGCTTTAATACAGCGGCTATTGTTAAAAAAAACAAACAAAAAACATACAAAAACATGGTTAATCCCGCCGTCATAGGAGTCGGTATAACACAAAAGTGAACTGCGCCTTCACAGGAGTAGTTTATCGTTTATAGTACATTGATGTATGAGAGCTTGAACAATATATATTGGTGTTTGGTGTTTACGCCTAGTGGCACATCTCCATGCCGACGAATGACGTGCATGATCATTATTTCACCCTTCTGGTCGCCAAAGTCGTCAACATACACCTGGACACAGCATATGGCGAATCCCACACAAATATGGCGTCCACAAGCATTTAATAAACACTTATACTAGTTACGCACTCATTCAAAGCGTCGTCATTTGACGAAAAAAACGCCAAGGTGTGCGCTCCCCAGTAATAGAGTAATCTACGCGTGTGCTCGTGCATGTACCACACACCGCTTCAGGAACGCGAGAGGCAGTGTTCGTATCTTGAACAGTCAACGCGGGAAGGTGATCGGCTTCCCTCTGGCGTCTCTTGCTGCATCAGAGCTCTCACTGCGTGACATTCGGCGGCCGACATCATCGCGTTTCTGTGCTGCTTATTGCTGCAGTTTTATAAGTCGGTGCTATCGCGCTCGAAGCAGTAGGTGGCGGAGAAGCACCGTTGGTGCCTGTGGAAGCTGCAACACTCTATCGACGAGGCGTTACACGCGTGTACAACGTGAAGTGCAAAGCACGTACTGCATTTTCCTTGAACCGAATGATCGCGTATACGGCGCATGGCACCGGCCGTAGAGTTTCCTGCAATAATGCGCTAAAACAACCAAAACTCTCCCTGTCGGCGCTCGTTAGTGTCATGATGCACTACTTCACGTCCCGCACAAAGATGGCGACACCACCCTGTCAAGCAAGACCACTGCGAGACGGAGAAAGTGCGAGAGTTATAAGCCGCGTTGGTGGAGCATTAGTGGCGCAGTGGCGCGACCTGTCGTCGCGGAGCTCAAAATTTCAGACGCCGCCAAGCATTATGTAGATCCCACCGCTACAGTTTACAGAAATGAGCGTGAAAATCCGGTGTAGATTGAATGCTTCGGAAGCAGGTCATATTGTCCGAGTGTTACAAGTCAAGGAAAAACGGAGTAACTTAACAAAGCAAACGTTCTCTGAGGCGATTTTCCAAATATACAGCCTCCACTCGAGGCATTTACGCATACATTCAAGTTTGATATATTAGAACCTCTGCTGAACGACGCTGACAGCTAGTCTCTTTGTGCTCACTTCTACGCTACGCAGGCATGTGATCGCGTCTGAGGATCGCGCGGTCAAATCATGCAACATCCACTCGTCTGTACGCGAGGCACCAGGGTTATTATTCACATAATTTGACCTTGATACACGTGACTACAGAAGTGGGTTGGAAGTGGAAACATGCTCTTGTGTTCGTACAGCGATTCCAGGAATACAAGAAAAAAATCAATAAAGGAAGACGCCGGAATCGGCAGCCCGCCGACGTGCTGTCAGCGGCCCGAGTCCGGTATATTGGGCCGGTGACAGTGAGTTATCACGAGTACGGGATACAACCGCGCATACTCGCGCACTTGTGTTTTTCTTCCGTCTCTTACGTTTACTTATGCTCGGATGTTGTAGCTTTGACAGTAAGCGTTGGAACACGAGCAGCCGAGAGTATTCGGTGCTCACACCTTTGACAGACACCTCCTTTTCCTCCTCTCTTTTCTGGATTGCTAAGGTGTCGTCAGTCGGCTTTTCCCCAATACCTTCTTCGCCCACCCTTCACTTGCCATGCACTTTCTTCCTAGCTTCTGTGGAGGAACTGTGGTCGTTTCAAACTCATGGCATGACCGCTGAGCGATTAAGATGCTAAGTTTAATCGAGAGGGCAATCGCATTATGGCGATCTTTATTCAAGCTAATTTCAGCACGAAGAGAATGCACATTTAAGCAATAATTTCTTTTGAAGCACCTCTGACTTGCAGTTTCACACGCCCAGCGTGCCAATCCATAGAAAAGTGAACAACACGGTTCCGTTTGGCGTTGATGCGGTGGTTGCGACGAGATTTAATTTTCATTGAATTTTAATCGCCGCATATGATTGTAACAAGTAAAATGTCTGCTATTGTGCACCTAAAAAATGTCGACGAAACAAAGCGAAGGTATGCAGACGCACCATTCCCCGCCTTCCAAAAGCATAAATGAAATCGGCGAGGGTGGTGGATAGATTGTATGTTAGCATGATTACTGCTATTGGTTCCGTACGCATGCGTGGCGGTGTTCCAGGGATTACCTTCTTTCAATAAACTTCAATTGTAAGTCCATCCTTGTGCTGTGCGTCTCTCTTCTTCTTGTGCTCGCGTTCAACTTTCTGGAACCCTTCACTTGTCAAATGAAATAAAGAACGTCTCATAACCATAGCTTGGCATTCGCATTTGAAATAGAATGCGGTACGAAGCGCATAGCGCCTGGTGACGTACTAGGGTTGCCTGCCAACTATGTTAATGCAATGAGCGCCTTCAAATTGACGTGGTGCACGTAATGTTAAACGACAGTTAGGTATGGGAGCCCAGATCGCGCCAGTCTGATGTATGTGCATCTCTTCGCAATACCCGGGCAATTCCACTATCTATACATGGCTTAAAGGAAATGCCAATGTCATATGCATGTTCTGCACAGAGACGACAAAGGTCATAGCGCTGTCCAGCAACCGCCCTATCTGCCCACCGCTTCATAACAAGTGCGGTAAACCCGACACTCGCATGGTTATTGGGCCTGAAACGTTTTCGTGGTTGTTGTCAAAAGAAAGCAAATTTTGACTGTACAGTTTCGGTGCATGCTATAACGGCACATAAGATGTCGCTCTTAAAGCAAGAAGCTGCATATGGTTGAAGGCATTCTCTAAGGTAAACACCTCGATCACATAAATTAAAGTGAACTTCTGTCTTGTCTGCGATAAGCGCACTTGGTAACTCACATGCGCAGGCATTGCGCCTTCTTACGTAACGATGCGCGTTCACAGTAGCCGAAGTCGTGAACAAGAAATCATTCCTCTCGCCTATTTTCTTTTCTTTTTCTGCAGCGTCTCATTTCTGTTTCCTTTCGTTCCCATTTCTTCCTTTCCTCAGCACGGGGAGGCCAGTCAAGTCTGAAACTTGCTAACCTCCCTGTCTTTCCGTTTGTTTGTTCTTCCTCCTCGAAAAACAAAATTGAATTGGTTTATTTCGCCATCGAAACAAAACGTGATAGCCGAGGAGCCCGCGGTAAAAGCTATCTTTCGATAGCTTGACAACGCCGTGGACACCAGGTGTTCAGCAACTATCATAAAATCAGCATAAAATCAGCAACTATAGTCGGTGACAGCCTAAGAATAAATATAAGCTCCACCCGCGAGGTCGCATTGCTCATATTTAGCATGCCTCCGCGCTACAAACGAAGTAGTTCCTAAATGATGAAAATAATTTTGACTCAAATAAATATTATCTTGCAATACTGCATTGATATTGAAATCAAGAAAGTGAAACTAGATAAAAAAAATGTGAACGCACGGCGTTCAGCGTCAGCTTAACAATATATCTGTTGTTGAAATCTCACCCCCCCGCCGCGGTCATTTCGGAGGCTAGGAAAAAGTAATGTACATCTCAAAGGCGACGTTTCTGCGCAGCGCCTATTATGGTATTAAAACAAAGAATGCCACATTTAACGTAAAATTTAATGTAAAGGAATAATTTATTCACGGTTTCACAAAGCGAGACAGGGACATAAATTACATTTAATACGGCCGTTCTCAATTTGTTTTCTCTTTACAAAACTTTCAGCGCCAGTTTTGGTCATTGTCTGCTGTAACTATGGCAACTACGACTCAAAGCGAAGAATGCGAGGTGGTCTATGATTGCATCAGCGAATTTCGATCCTTGTGTTGCCGTGAATACCGTATTTGGGTCTGGAGTCGCCGTGCTTGTCATCGTGTTTGAGGTAAACGACAAGGCTTCATTTGCCGTCGTTTCAACGACATAAAAACGCGTAGCGCACATGGTGCCTAACTGTGGGGGGTCGCTGCATATGTTGCCGTTACGTTCACGCCAAGGCGATGTACGCAACTAAAGTGGCAGTGACTAAAAGCTTTACGTGAGGTTGTTTCTCGCTTCGACAACTTGCACTGGCGCTGCCACGACTCCTTCAGCCTTTGAACATTCAACTTCTTTAATTTAATTATTGTTTATTTATTACATACCTGCATCGCCCCAGTGGGCATTACTGCAGGCGGGCCCAGTTTTGCTGGAAGAGGGGCCCCTACCTTCTATGAACAGAAGAGAGGAGGCTCCCCCCTCCTCCTCCGTTCGTGAAGCATACTGAAGCATACTGAGGGGGGTGAGGCTTCACAAGAAGGGCAAGCATATAAAAAAAAGGTCTACGTACTATAAGCTTCCCGAGAGTCCACTGTAGTTTAAGATAAACAAATTATCCCTGCGTAATACATGCACACAATACACACGAAATGCAGAAAACGCACGTAGACAAAAGCAGGAATTCCAAATATGGTATCGTGAAGTATGATGCAACGCGTTTATAAACAAAAGATTTTTTTTTAATTTTTACTCAATTATAGTTTTAGCGGCGTCACTTCAGTTCCGATCGCGATCCACGCAATCGAAAGTTCCGGCGTCACAGCGATATTACGTAGCATGCATCATTTAGCGGTTTGTAGACGATTACCTCGCACGACGTTTTTCATGCAAGGCTTTCGTACATAGAGCGTGAGCCTTACGGGACGGGCACTTAAACCTAGCACATCATTCTGGGAAGGTGGCACCAGGGGCGTAGCCAGAAATTTTTTTCGGGTGAGGGGGGGGGGCACCTCCTTGATTTCGGGGGTGCACCGCCCTCAAATGGTCATTTTTCGCTCTGCATGCCATGGCGAAAAAAAATTTCGGGGGGGGGGGGGGGGGGGGCACGTGCCCGGTGTGCCACCCCCTGGCTACGCCACTGGGTGGAACACGTCGCATAATCACACATGCACCGGATGACCACAATTATCTCCGATAATGCACACACCACTGCATATTCTCCACACCTGGTTTGTTTACGTTCGTACTGTGTTGCGCTAATGCGTTATGATGGTCGCTCTCTTTCTCTTGCTCTTCATCCGCACATACGTCATTCATAGAGACGCACAGCACGGCGCATAGATCACCAAGATTCCCATGTTGCGAGCCCCAAGTAACGTCCACACACGCACGCACATGCGGCAACGCTAATCCCATGGCTTTTGCGGACGGTAATAGTACAGACGCGCACATTCCGACTTCACCTCACTGCACACGAATGAACGCCACAATGGCCGATGTGGTGACAATCAGGCGATATGCTTGGTGGATCCGAGCGATGGAAGGCACACAAGCCGTGATGCAGCCGAAACGACGGAACGCGATAGCGTTGTAACACTCCGAGCTGCTACCGCTTCGGTACCCTTCAAACGCGGCAGAGTCACAAGCTTCTGCTGCAACGAATGACGACCGGCAAGGATGATGCTGCGTACGTGGGGTTAACAGTAGGAAAAAGCTTCTTCTGGAAGAAACAAACGCCACAGGAATTCGAATTGACGGACGGCTCTCGGTCTCGGTACAGCGCTCTCGTCGCGAACGGCGCCATGTTGTATTTTCCATTGGTTCGTCTTAACCATTACGTCAAGGTAAAGAGCGGCCGTAGTTGGACGCGCATGATACGAATGAACAGCGGTACAGTTTACTTTTTATTCTTAGATTCTCACCGACTATAGAAACACGCGTTGTCTCTTGATATGTTACAAAGGGCCACGAATAAGGACGGCATCCGCGGAGCCTTTCTGCATCCTTCAGCGTTTTGAAATTAGGTAAAGACTTCAAACAGCACTTCGTCTTTAGTAGCAATGTTTCGACACCTAAAAGCAAGCCTTGAGAGACATATGCAATATCCAGACTTAGAGAAAAAAAAGAAGAAAAAAAACGTCAGGAAAAGAAATAATAATAAGATAGATAGATAGATAGATAGATAGATAGATAGATAGATAGATAGATAGATAGATAGATAGATAGATAGATAGATAGATAGATAGATAGATAGATAGATAGATAGATAGATAGATAGATAGATAGATAGATAGATAGATACGGCTAAAGTTTCTTTGGTTCGTCAAGAAATGTTTAGCATTTAAACCGCGTACCCTCTCTATTATGAACCGACCAATAACGAGAACACCGCCGAAAGAGAGCAAGAGGCACTTAACGGCGCCTCTGGCGACGAAGTTACAGCACTCCGTCCACCAGCGCGTGAAGACCATCTAAATTGTCGTTACGGCTATATACAGCAGTCGTTACGGCTATATACAGCAGTCATCTGTTGCCTGCCGCGTCACATTTCGCTTCTTTCCTTCACGCTGTGGGCGCTCAGGCAAGACTGGCCACTTGGATGTATCGAGGACAATTAGTGTTTCGTCTCTCTTCGTCGTTGCCAGTGGCATAGACGAAGAATGAGAAGAAAGAAGCAGTTTGTTGCCGACCGCGGCTCCCACGGACCAGCACCGGCTCGGCTATCTTCTTCCCAATGGTGTCACGTGGCGAGAGGCCCGCGGGCGCGGGAACGCGATCCGTCAGGTACGAGTAATGACGCAGAGCCGCTGGGGTGAAGAGAAATCGGTAGCCGGCGGCGTGTTCGGTTGGCGCCGCGGAATATCCGTTGCAGTCGGCCCGCTGCTACTTCGCACGCTGTGTCGCAAAGCGTGCCACCTTCGCGTGCCTCGTGCTCGACGCTGCTGTTACGCGGTCGAAAACGGTTTTTGCAACGCGCCATTGCCACTTTTTTCTCCTACCTCTATCGTCTAACTTCTTCCATCAGCGACAATCTTATTTTAGCTCCAACATTCTCCCTGGACGTTTCTTTATCTTTTTGCTTCGGCGTTTTGTATTTCGGTTGAGCCGTCGTGCGTCATCGGACCGAAGAAGTAGAATGTAATTTCACGCGTGCTAAGTCTGTCGCCGGTGCCGCCTTCCTTCGGCAGCCAACAAGAGGGTAGCTCTGCTCTGTAACTGCTGACATCCACGAGGTAAACAAAAGAATTAGACGCCCCCCTTTCGAGGCCGCGCTCTCACTCTTCGACCCCGGACACGCTGCTGTACGTGGACTCGTCCTTTGCAACAACGAGACTTTCGGGTTCTAAAGCAATGGTGCTTAGGTTATTTCTTGCTCCAAATTACATTAGGATGCGCTATTGGAAATCCTCCGCCGCTTCTTTGTGGGGCCGTCAGAAAACTGATTTGCCGTTTTGGGAAAATCATATTGCCCGACGCGACAAAATGATGACAGTAACCCGATATGTACAATAATACGTACAGCACTGAGAAACAGGCAGAAAAAAATGATCCAGCTCCAGGAACTTACGCCTATGGCTGGGTTGGCGCGTAATTTTATATGTAAGCCGGCTATGTGGAGCCACGCGAACGCCAGCTCGCACAAATAACTGAAGCAA
This sequence comes from Rhipicephalus appendiculatus, assembly GCA_030522465.1. Lineage (NCBI taxonomy): Eukaryota > Metazoa > Arthropoda > Arachnida > Ixodida > Ixodidae > Rhipicephalus > Rhipicephalus appendiculatus. The sequence continues at coordinate 812,902 of JALIZH010032513.1, forward strand.
AATGGCATTCCACTTGGTGTCTCATTTCGAGCATATTTAGGTTAAAAGCTTATGTTAGGTCACGGACGAAGCCCCAGACGAGGGGGAGGGAGGGACATCTCGAGTACGCTTCCTCAAGTACCATCTTTAGACATGCCGGTAATGTTTACTGGCATAATTATCTTCCGCTGTGTTTTAGGCGTCGTTTATTTTGATATTTGCAAGAATCACTTCAATCTTTCGACGTGAGCCAGTCGCTTCGATGTGGCAACCGTAAACAAAGCCTGCACTTTGAGGCGTTCTAAAGAGAGGCATGTTGAACAAATCATTTTCTAATGCTGCTAGCACAACGTGCATAATCTAAAAAAAAAAATAAAAAAAAGAAGAAGCAGAAATGAACAAAGAAATTCACATACTTTAGAAGTAAAGGGGCCCTGAACACTTTTCCCAAGTAAGCATCAAATGGTTTCATTAAATGAATTTATTGCCTTTTGAATCGACCACCACAAAAATCTTTAGAATCCGTCAAGTACAAACGGAGTTAGAGAGATTTGTCGCACGCTGTAATTGCTTTCTCTCTTCGCTCGTCCCGACGAGCGCGCTCCAAGCTAAGCAGGGAGGGATGGCACGAGCACGGGGGAAAAAAGTTATGTCAAGCGCGCGTCATGACCTTGAGCACTTCTTTTTTGCTTCGAACGCGTGGCTTACTTTCATTGTGATCGCGAGCGCGAGCGCGTGTACGTGACGGCCTCCCGCGGCGGCGGCGGCAGTGGCTATGCAGCCCAAGGGGCTCAAACCAGCCAGTGGCCGTAAATTTGGGTATACGGAGCGATCATTTGGGTATATAGCATCATTTGTAGAAAGAAGAGGGAACGCTCTCTAGCTGACTTTTGAGAATGAATTGTAAATTCCAGGGCACGTGGTGCGCTATAATGTCTGGCTCGCGTCTTCTCAGGAGCCTCGACTACCGATAGACAGCGTTTTCTGACGATGCTGAAGAAGTGTTGCAGGGCCCCTTTAGAACTAAAGAAAAGCTATCTGTTCTTATGCGAGTAGTTTTCTCCAGGGATAGTCCGTACGTTTTACAAAAGAAAACAAATGCCCTTAGAAAGAAGCTTGTGTGTAGATGTACTCTAAGCTAGCTTGCAGGGTAAATGATAGCGCGTAATTAATCTGGAAGTAAATATCAGAATCGCCACTTTTTGAAAATCCCGCGTCAATCACAGAACGCGCTGGCAACAGTGAGCGTGACATCAAAGGGCCGCCGGGCGGCCATTCCACGCTGCGGCGTAGGTAGTTGCGCAATTGCGACCGTTTTTTTAAGTGCGTAGCGCTATGGGGCCCCCACTTATCGTGCATCCATAAGTCTCACGAGGCGTGGTCACGCTCACAATCAAGCGCTCAATACAGGCCCAGAACATGACTAGCAATGCTCAAAACCGGCTTAAAATAGACGAACAAGGTCTAGAATAATATAACTAACAGCAATAATCAAGAATTAATTGGAATAATCAACTTAAAATTGCCAAAAATGCTTCGGACACATGCGGTTGACTCCTGCGCCGCGAAAGAGAGGGCGCCACCGCCTCGCAGAGCACACAATTGCTCCTCCCACCTGCACTTCGCCGGCGCTTGGTCGCTACATCTGGAGGAAACAACCTGACGGACTCGCTGCAGACGGCACGTATCTCAACTGCCGTAACAAGCAGGAAGTCGATAAAGCGCACCAAAAAGTAGTGCAGATGTTGCACACCGAGTTTGCGAATCTCCCTAACAAGACTGCTAGTGCCGGCGAAACCCTAGATGCTTATCTCGAACATTCACGTCATCGACGGTGTCGTAAACGGAGCAGTGAGAACTCTACGAACGGGAATCGCTCCATGACCGTGCTACGCACTTCCCCAAGTTTCACAGTAGTCAAGCTGCATTTGTATCTTTATTTTTTGTGAATCGAGCGCTTCAAGCTGGTTTATTCCATAACGCTACATAATAAGGAAGGCCTGTTGTGCTCTTGGATGTGTTAGGAACTTATCCGACATGACACTTCACAAGTTTACCGGCGATAAGAGCTTACGGGCGAAGTGGGCTGCCGCCGTTCGTCGCACCAAGAGTTTTCCATCGCAACACTCGAGGCTGTGTCGTCTAGCCAAAAAAAAAGAAAAGAGAGAGAGGAAAAAAAAAACACAACCCAGAAGATGCGCATTCAAAAATAAAGCTAGTGCGTCAGTAGACAAATTATGCACCAAAGAAAATGCAAGGGGTAGCCGGCGCTTTATTTGTGCGCCATCTCCTTGTATTAATAAAACAAAAAGAGGTCTTTTATTTAGAGCACTCGATAGCCCAACTCTTCTTTGCTTCGCCTGTACACGTGGGGGGTTGTTTGCATTTTCTTTTCGGAATCAAGACGAATGCTTTTTGACGTCTTTAGTAAAGAGGGGTCACATGGGTCATAGGTTGTCAATGTTTAACTGTGTATGTACTACAGGCTCGTCCACTATTAGGGTGAACATGGCTCAGCGTGGCAGCGCTCCCGCGGAGCGCCAGTTCATCCGGCGCGGCCATGCATATTTAAACGAAGTCGCGCATGCGCACAGGAGTACGCCGCTCGTGCTGCACTGCAGCAAAGCAACAGCGGCACGCTCGAGTACTGAAGCAGACGATGCGAAGTACCTCCCGTTGCGAAAATAAAATTCGCTTGCGAGTCAGCGCGGTGGTGTGCCCTATTTTCTTCTCGTGTCCGTGTCGTTCTTGCGCTGTATTTCGAGACGTTCACGAACGATTACCAGCTGGCTCAGTTGCGGATTCTTCTATACATACGGACGCACGTACGGAGCAACAAAAATAAGCAACAGAAAATAGGGTGAGGAATGGGAAGCACGAGCACCGTTACGCCCTACCGTTATGGTGCCTGCTCTCTGCTTGTACTTTGGTGTAAGGGCTTTGAAAGGGGCGACGAAAGTTCGAAGAAAGAAAGAAAGAGAGAGAGAGAGAGAAAGAAAGAAAGCGAGAAAGAGAGAGAGAAAGAAAGAAAGAAAGAAAGAAAGAAAGAAAGAAAGAAAGTAAGTAAGAAAGAAAGCGTGTCGTATAACAGGGCTTTTGTTTTTCGGCTGTTCGATCGCCGGCTCTGATTATGCGCGTGAAGTCGATATGCCATGGGCCTGTAATTATCAGCCGGGCCTATAATCCATTGGGCCGACTGGCACTCCAGTTACTGGAAGTCTGCACTTGACTCAGCTGCGATCGGCGCCCGCGACGGACCGTGACGACGAGGGTGCCCTTGCGAGATCAAGTGGCGGCAGCGTCTTTATAGTAACCCTCCAACCTTAATGAAGCGCCGCCAATAAGTTCACCTTGCAAGAAAACTCACAGTCGGACGCTTCCCGAAATAACTAAGAAAATGCATCATCGTCGGGGCGATTGAGTTACTGATTGGACCGAGATACCCTGTTTTTTTTTTTAACTTTGAGAACGTCTTGATAGTCGCCGGAAATGAAAAGTTCTTTATAATAAACACCTTAACGTCACTCGACACTCACCGAGGCTGTCTCAAGCAGCAAGATCGGGCTCGGTGGGTATAAGGGGCTCAAACTTTTTTCTGGGAATACGTTTTTTTCTGGCAAAGATTTATTTATAAATGAGTCATTTCATGCCAAGTGTCCCAGACGTGGCGCTCGACCATCGCAGATTTTGCCGATAAAATTTACACCCTTTTCGTATACCCCATGGAGTACTGTGGCCAAACATTTTTGCTCAAAAAATTTTTGAAGACTGTGGCGCCCCTTCAAAGTTCGCTTGCTTTTGCTAAAGTGTGCATAATAGAAAAATGTATATAAAATCTATATTTGTATGTTGAGCTTCGAAACGACGCTTGAGCTACTACAGAGGTTTTGTTTAGCTGCGCTACTTATCCATTCCGAAATTTTTGTGTTTACCTGCCAGCTAGGCCTTTTCAAAAACAACAAAAATCTTCAAAGTTTGCAATTTTTTCTGATGCTATCTGGATCTCTCTCTAAGCATTCTTAATATTATTGGGGTTTTCAGGAAACTGTATTTTTGTACAAAAAATTTTTAGGGGTGAAATAGACTTCAAATCTTCCCCCCAAAAAATTGTGAAATCGTTAAAAATATGCGATTTGTCTCATATTTGCCGTATTTTTCGTACCATATTTTTCGGCCACATTTTTCCATCGCCTCGATGGAGAATTCCTTCTTGTTCGTCGCGGCTTATACCAATATTGTCACGCTCCATCGGCGGAACGTGTCGTCTTTTATAAAGCAGACATCGAACCTTCCTGCGTTATCGCTGGTGCTCGCGTAAGCTCTCGAATAAACTTGACTGCTGGCGTCCTGCGCGTAATCTTAATAGAATGATCCACACAATCGCGAAGCTCCCCAGACATTGCGGCGTGGTCTGCGCCGAGCGTTGATAGCAGTTTTTGTGGCTGAAACACGAATAGATCAAAATGAGGCAATAAACGCAAGTGGCAATATGTTGCCTAGATTTCTGAGGAGGCCTCCAAACAACGATCGGTGAGGACGAATACCCAGCCCGGAACAACATCATCCGTCATGCACAAAACACGCTGTTATAACACTTCTAACACCGTGGCACAAAAAAGCTGTGGTCTATCTTGCCATTTATTACATTAAAGAAAATAAACACGCGCAGAATTATATATGCAATCAGAAATGAAAGGTAGTAGCACTTGGTTCTATACTCAAAACAGACAATTCATGAAAAGCGACATTTCATTTTACAAATACTTGCGGAATATTTAGCAAATGTTGCTTGAACGTATACACGTGCTGGAAGTTACGCTGTCCGGCGACGAAGTCCAGCGTTTCGACAGACACTTACGTGAAGGCCAACGGGCGAATATGAACTGCGAGCACAAAACATAACTCAGGGCTGGTCAATGAAGTCTTTAGCCCTTAAAGGTTAGAAACGTTAACATTGTTTGAAGAGATGAACATGCAATTCGTGAACATGGGGCTGGAGCCGACGTTTTGAAAAGTCTCGGTGTGCTGTACCGCAGGTGATATCAATAGGCGCTGTCTTACTCGGGAACAATAAGTTAAATAAATAAATAAATAAATAAATAAATAAATAAATAAATAAATAAATAAATACAGCAATGATTTCCTTAATAATACCAATAATTCACGAGGTTGAACGTCCCAAAAACCACGTTATGATTATGAGAGACGCCGTAGCAAAGGGCTCCGGAAATTTCGACTACCTTTAACGTGCATCTTTAACGTTCTTTAACGTGCATCTAAATCTAAGTACACCGGCCTCGAGCATTTTCGCATCCATCGAAAATGCAGCCGCCGAGCAATGATCCCCTTGCATGACAGTTTGACTTTATTATCCTATAATGCAATAAGTTTTTTTTTCTTAATTTTCACGCCATTTCTCTTTCAGTTTCAATGCACCGTTCCCAGCGAGTTAACATGCACAAATTATTACGACGTGCAGGCTCATAACACACCAGTAAACCGAGTAGTGGAACACTATAGAACAAGGTAAGCTGAGACACATTTACAAGGTTAACTCTGGGGTAGCGGACTACGTTTTGCTCAAGGGCCCAATATAGTCCGACGTATACCATTCGCGCGAGCCAGCGGCGGCCGAAGTTGGCGACGCTAGGTTCGTCACGTTACGTTGACGCGTTGCCTTGACACATGCGCGTATGAGCACGCCGGGCTTCCCTCGGTCACGAAGAGACTCAGACGCAGTGCAGTCTGGGTAGCGTCGCCGGCGCGAAATGCAGTATGTCTCATCTCGCGCCGGCTGCCGCCGGGGAGCGCCGACACACCGCGGTCGCGTCGGCCGCGCCTCTTGTCAGACAGTAGAGTGCTCGCGTTTTGTTAGCGTAGCTTCGCTGTGCCCAGCGTGCGCGCGCGTCCACCTTACGTCGGACTCTATTAGTCTTCAGACAACAGTATAAGAGAGCCAAGCATCCCGAATCATTTCCACGAGAGTCAGAAAATTTTGCGCATTTGCATCGGACATTTTTCCGATTCATTTTTGCTTATTCGTCGATGAATCTCTTGGGCTCTCGCTCTATTAGAGTTGACTTATGGTGTTGCCCGAAAGATGTGTGAGTGGAAAAGTAAATTAAAACACACACACAAAAAAAAAAAAAAAAAAAAAAAAAAAAAAAAAAAAAAAAAAAACAGGAGAAACAACCTGAAAACTCAATAGCTGGTCGGCTTGCGTGATCAACAAGCCCTAATAACCAGTAGACCACGCCGTTAAGGTACCATTAGTGCTTTGTATGGACAAATAAACAAAGTCAAAGGTGATGGATTGCACATTCCCTAGGTTGTGTAAGATATTTTCTCTAGAAAAACCACAAGAACGACATGAACACTGTAGTATTGAGTTATTAATGAACATATCTTATAGTCACGATACATGTAAGTGTATAGAAAACTATCTCTACGGACTCTACCCGCGGTGTGACCACACTGAATGCACTGAACTATGCCCTTAGAGTCTGCTAATTCTTTATACGCCACATATTGTATATGTATACATAGTGTTTCTGATCAGAAAAAAAAAAAAACAATAGTTTGACCTTTGCCCATATTAACTTCTCAGTGTACTTTCGCAGTTTAGGTTTAAGTTGGCGGAACACGCACGCACGCACACGCACGCACGCACGCACGCACGCACGCACGCACGCACACACACACACACACACACACACACACACACACACACACACACACACACACACACACACACACACACACACGCACGCACGCACGCACGCACGCACACACGCACGCACACACACACACACACACACACACACACACACACACACACCCACACCCAGAGACACACAAACACGCACACACACACGCACACACGCACAAACACGGTCGTCCTAAAAAGTTAGGAATATTTCATTCATATAATAATAACAATAATAATAATAATAATAATAATAATAATAATAATAATAATAATAATAATAATAATAATAATAATAATAATAATAATAATAATAATGTTCACATAGTGCGAACAAATTTAAGTGTTTGGAGCTGATAAAACGGAGTCATTTATGCGAGAGTAAAAAAAATTATGCGTGTGTCTGGAAACACTCCAACACCGAAAGAACAAAAACCGGGATGAAGCAGCGACGAAGATCAAGTCCCGGTTTACATAAGCGTATAATGAGTTTCTAACATTTATACGAGGTTGCGATGTTGTCCCTGATGAGCAAGCGCTCATATGAGAGTAACACAAATTATATAAGACACACACAGAGGCACAGCAGTCGAAAGTGCGCTTTACAACACAAGCTTGGAAATAAACGTAGCGCAAATAATTGGACTCATCCACGAGAAAGGGTACGTCGCACGAGCGTACTCACACAGTTTGCTCACCGGCAAAGGTCACTAAATAACTGGAACAAACATGGCACGTGCACAAAGAGACGGCCAGTAACCACAGCTGCGTGTCGAGAAATCTTCTCCCTATTATACAGGCCGCTAGAAGGGTCACTAACCCGAATCACTTGCCTTCATAGGTACTTAAACTTCCAGTAACAATTCGTGCTGCCACCTCTACCTATGGTCTTAATCTCGTGAAGTCAGGGACCACATGTGCATGCCTTTGCTAAATTAGTCTTTTCGTTGCTTATATTCAGCGGACGCTCCATGTCTCTGTCTATTATGCAGCACCCAGTTGGCAGCGACCCCGTACGAAAATAAGTATGGCAGCCAAATCAGACAATACGCGCGTACAATGCGAATTGAGAAACTGGATGACATTGCTTGTTGGCGCTTGGCTATAGCACGGTAGATTTCTTACAATTTAAACCATCTCTGGCCAATATAAACGGCGCCTAAATTGAGCAAGGGGTAGGAGAATGTTAATAAAGGACCTCCTTAAGGACACGGATTTGAAAGAAAGAAAGAAAGAAAGAAAGAAAGAAAGAAAGAAAGAAAGAAAGAAAGAAAGAAAGAAAGAAAGAAAGAAAGAAAGAAAGAAAGAAAGAAAGAAAGAAAGAAGGAAAGAAAGTAAGAGAGAAAGAAGAAAAGAAAGAAAGAAAATTGTCAAAAAAAAAAAGATCAACGATGATTGCCGATACTTGCAAATAGCAGTACGCTTCAAGAAAGATATTCGACATAATAAATTGATGTTGCGCATGACGGTATACGCATATTAGCCACTGCGAGGGTGCTCATTTTGCTAGCGTTTCTTGCTTTATGGTGTGTTGTTGTAGAGAACAGAAGCCACTAACCAACAAATCTGCAGCAGTAGTATATACGTATACAGTGTAGGCAGCAGCATGTGCCTTTCGAGCAGCTGTAAGAATTTACGTCTGGGGACGAACGCTTCCCGAAACACGCGTAAGAACGACATGACAACTAGTTCACTTAAAAACAGCGCTAAAGACGGAGGACAAGTAAAAGAAGGACACAGACGGCGGCGCTAGTACATTGGGCTCTTTTATTTGTTTCACCGTTCAGCAGCGCCGCCGTCTGTGTCCTTCTTTTACTTGTCCTCCGTCTTTAGCGCTGTTTTTAAGTGAATTACGTCTTACCAACTCGCCCAAGCCACCACGTTAGCTACTTTTATGACAACTAGCGCGCAGGGACTTACGGTGCTTGAAAAACGCCGGCAAGAATCGGGAGCCTGCCGAGACCCTTGCGGGTCGCGTGAGGAAGAAACTGGCTGATTTTTTAATTGCAGTCGGGGTGTAGCAAAGCCTCATCTTATAAGCGCCGATTTCGTGAAATTCTCCTTTCCGTACTGTGGGCTGGTTGAATGTAATAAGAAGATTTTCAGCAAGTAACTGAGTGTAACACCCGTGGAGATGATGCTGAAACGTGCGCCCCATAATAGACTGAGTGCGGTCGCCGATAAATGACGACCTATCTCTGACATGATGCGATTGACCACCGAGATGTTCTTTATTGATTTTATGCTGTGCCATTGGCGTCACCATGCTGATTGTCCCGAACCAACGTGTGTCGATAGTGCCTTTTTGTTTAGTTGAAAAAAATTAAAATGGATGGAATAATTCGTACGATCAATACAAAGCAAGAAAATCGCAATGACTGCTAGAGGTCGCAGCTAGCTAAAAGCTAAATGAAATATACACAAAAGAAAAGATACAAGCGACACCTGAAGTAGGCAAAGTTAGCATATGTACAGCCGCCCATTTTTTTAACCTGAACACGCGAGCATCGACCGCCGAGTCTGTAAGCGCCTGTTCCGGGCGTCCTGGTGTCCGGTTCCCGGAACAGCCTAGCAGAGGATAGCTGCACAGGACTGTTCATCGCAGGCATGCATGTATTCTTGTTCATTTCGCCGCTGTGCTCCGTTAAACGCCGCTTATCGACTGGGCGGTCGACGCTGGCGTGTTCAGGTTAAAAAAATGGGCGGCTGTACATATAATTCGCGTGTCGTGTAGGCATACCACGAAAAGCCCACGCTCGATCCCGTAGGGAAAAAAATTGTTCATGAGCCCCGCACTGTCACTTACGTGAACTGTAGTTTCTTAGTGCGCAGAACGTTTTAGAAAGGAGTCAGATAGGAAAGAGCGCACACTTACAACCACTTTATTGCACAGATTGGCGGGAATATATACACAATCAAGAGAGCGAGAGTATGACACACAGAAAAAGGCGGGAATAATGGCGCATGCGCCAGAACATCTTATTCAAACTTGATTTACATTTTAACTTAAAAGATACTTGTACTCATTGTCCAACAGGTTAACAGACGGGGCACTTACACACTCAGTTCCGGCCTTGCGTATCAAAAATGCTTCATGTATTCCACGTGCCCTCTTGTCCCTATATTCCCGCCTTTTTCTGTGTGTCATACTCTCGCCCTCTTGATTGTATATATATTCCCGCCAATCTGTGCAATAAAGTGGTTGTAAGTGTGCGCTCTTTCCTATCTGACTCCTTTCTAAAACGTTCTGCGCACTAAGAAACTATATTTCTTTTAAAAATGCAATACCAACCAGCCCAAGTAGCTACTCTTTTACGTGAACTGGCTACAAAAGGTAACGCACGATCTACAACATAGGAGTCTGTACAGTTCCGTCCATGATCGCTTTCGCTGCAGTACGAATGGCAGTCAACTGAAAGAAGGCATCTGCAACGAAATAACCAGGTACAGGCTTTGAAACGCGCATTCAAGGAATATACTGGCACATGATAAAAAGTAGTCCCGGTGTCGTGTTCCTTCGTGTAACCCTCTGTCGTGCAGGAAGCGTTAAGAAAATGTACTCTCTCTCTCTTTTTTCACGGCTCGGGGGAGCTAATTATAGTACGTTTCAGTGCATGGCTTACGGTATGGAACGCAGCTGGAGGTGTGAAGGCAAACAACTGAGGGGGGCGCCGACTATCGTTCTGTTACGAAGATTTCCCAGACACCCGAGGCTATATTACTCTCGTATTCGGAGCAAACGTACGCGCAAGTCGAGAAGTGCAGACGCCTTCGAAGAAAAAAAAAAAAGCAGTAAGCTTGCTAGACTAGAACGTTTCCGAGATTTCATTTTCTCTGCAAGTGGCTCATGTGCTGCAAATACACAACGCACTATACCGCACTGCAGGAGTGTCTGGCACGCTCGTATGAGCTGCCGAAGAGTACTTACTCTTTTTTATTTTAAATTTCATGATGCGAGGAAAAAAAAAGAGATATGGCCCGTAACACTGTGCATGCTTACTCGCACATTTCTGGAAAGAAAACGAGTCTGTTCGAACGTTTGCGGAAAAAATACGATCAGAGCTAGGGAGCCTGAAATGTGGAAGTGATTCCGCGAGTTACTTCGGCGCCGGTGCCCTTTATAACGGTGAGCGAGAGACAGAGGGAGGGAGAACGAGAGAGGTTGCGCTTCGTTAATTATGCCATGCTTTTTTCTCCCCTTAAGAATAATTGGATGCATGTCTTTTCATATGAGCACCAGCATGTTGAGAAATATTACTCGAAAAACGCGCAACGCCCCAAGTATTAGCACCAGTTAGGGCAAGCAGCGTAATTTATTATGCATATAAAGTCAGAGTGAAAAACATAACATTTGTGCCGACGTTTCGACCGGAAGATCGGTCTTTCTCGAAGAGACAGGCCGGTCTTTCGATCGAAACGTAAGGATAAATGTCGCGCTTTTCATTGTGACTTTTTATTTATATCCTTAACCTAAGTGTCAGGAACCTTCTTCTCAAACTATATAATATTGAACTCTCATCAGCAACCACCCTCGTCCAGACAAGCTGGCGGGCTTAATTTGACCGGTCGGCTGCCTATAGATGAGCCTGATTAAAAACGTGAGGCTGTGTAAAAAAGTACGCCGACTGACTGTTTCTACAGCGAAACATCCTTTAATTCTTGTCCCACTTCCCTGCAAAAGACAACTTTTCCTTAAAATTTTAATAAAGTGAGCATCCATACCTATATTTCTTCCAATGTGACGATAGTACCACGTTGGCATAGCCTCTGCTGCTGTACTTCTCTAAAAGAATGTCTCAAGCAGGGTTGCCGTTGGGTAGATTTAAAAAAGGAGCCAAAACTCAAGCAAAAAGTAGCCAAAAGTAGCCATGCCATTTACCTGTAGCGCCAAATTTGTAGCCAAACAGAAAAAAGTGTTATATCTTGTACAGAGTTATGGATAAATAGTAAATAATATGATTTTGAATAGGCAAAAACGAAGTGTAACGAGCACAATATTTCTTTCTTGCTTGGTCTCCGAGGCGCAGGTAAGTTGCGAATAAATTAATAAATTATTATAATTTCAACGCCTACATACAGTTTGTCTAGAATAGATAAAGTTCTTGTAAAAGTTATTTTGGGCCAACAACTCAGCAGGAATGTTAAACGTGGATGCTGTTTTTTCTTGAAGCCGTAAACCAAAATTGATACAATGTTACAATAATACTAGTCCAGCTTCAAGAAGCAAAATTTGATCGAAGATGAACAGCTCACAGTGGCGTAGCCAGGGGTGGTGGGTGAAATTCCACCCAAAATGTTTCAATTTTGCATGTGTATATATATATATATATATATATATATATATATATATATATATATATATATATATATATATATATATATATATATATATATACACGCACACATACAAATGCACGCACGAGCTTACATAAAGCATGATTGAATCTCCCCCCCTCCCGAAAAAAGTCTCAGGCTACGCTACTGACAGTCCAGCTTCATTTTGTTGCGGATATCCCTCTGATCAGTAAAAGAATAAGCACTAAAAATCGACGAGCACACACAAAAGAGAGCAAACAAAATTCCTTTGTCTGCTCTCTTTTCTGTGCGCTCGTCGATTTTTAGCGCTTATTCTTTTACTGACTATGAATAGCCAACTAGCCGAACAGTCTGTTCTGCTAAAGTACGCGCTGTGTTTATGCATTAGATTCTGGCGTCATCATTCTGTTATGTAGCCACGCGTTTCGTACATGCCCGCGTCCCTCCGTCTTTTAAGATGGGGAAATGAGCGCATGTAACGTTGGTCGGGTACCTCGGTGCGCACCAGCCCGCTTGCAGGGGAAAGACATGTGCGCGCATAGGCCGACACTACAGAAAAGCTTGCAAGCAGTGGTTATTCTTTAAACTTGCTTGCTGTTTTATCTTGAAATAATACATACGGAGAAACGCTAGGCAAACGCGCCAAAGTGAAAGTTCAAAGTAGCCAGAAAGTAGCCATGGCGCCAACCTGAAATTTTTGTCGCCAGACAGGGTCGGAAAGTAGCCAATTTGGCGCAAAGTAGCCACCAACGGCAACCCTGGTCTCAAGAAGCACCCCACGCAGGTTGACATCAAACATAGAACCTCGAGGTCCTAAGTTTGATACTATCTCGGAAGCTTCTCATAACGAGGAGAACCTCTCTATGGCTTGCCGTGCCGCCACATGACGCCGCATGTCCTGACGGACAGAAAAAAAAAAGAAACAAAAAGTGGCAAACTTTTTGGGGTCTGCCGATTTCACACAACGAATTTCCCAAAGGGTGGGTGTTCTTTCAAAACTACGTCCCACCGAGCATCGGGGTGGAAGCGCTCGCTCGCACCGCTCTGACCGGTAGATACCCAGCGGAAGCAATGCGTTCTGCCTCTCACTGCCGCAGCAGATGCTGTGGTCGGATAAGATGCGCGAAAAGACCTTCCCAAGTATTTATGGAGCCACCCGTAGATATAAGAACGCACACACAACCTAGCGAATGGTCGTGGTATTCGTGTACTCTTAACCAATGGGTTCCGACGGCAGGGCATTATGTGGGCAGTGGAATGAGGGTTCACTTTTGCATGCACTAACACCACCTTAAAGTTCCTATCGCGGTGATACGCGAACTCCGGTGCTTCGAGAAACGCTTTTCTGAGGCGCTCGTTGCTAGCTAATATCTTATAATACTTGCGGAGGATATTATTTATGTTTGGGAACGCATTTGAGTATTTGGTTATGAATGCTTGTGGCTGGTTAGGCTGCGCTATGGGGGGCTCTTCTACCTAGTGTTGATTTCATATCTACTTTCCCGCATAATACCTTGTTCTCGTTCAAGATGTCAGACTTGCAAACACCTTCAAGATGACGTTATAGTTAAAAATACCGGAAATGATTACGTCCATCATATAAAATCTAATTTTAACTGCACTAGTTCAAACGTAATCTACATGATCGAATGTTCATATTCTCACAAACTACAATGGCGAAACAGGACAGCCTGTTAATGCTAAACTAAACGGGCATCGCACAGATACGGTGGAAAAATTACCGAGAGAAGCGGCACAACATTTTAATGTAGCAGGTCACAACTTCGACGATCTCGACTTTTACATATCGCAGCCAAACTTTCGGTTCCCAAGAGACAGAAAATATACAGAGTCATACGTTATTCGCAAGTTTAATACACTCCAGCCAAGAGGTATAAACGTTTCAAAGGGGGCTCTTGAATCCATCCCATATGGTACATACCCAACAAAAACCCATGAGAATTAAGCCCTTCTTCTCGGAATTTCTAACTTTATCCACGTGAAATTATCATCGTCAAGTGGTGCTTCCGCCTGACAAATATTCACCGAAACGTCAGCACACCCCCGTTTAACGAATTCATCATCTCTACCGAAAGGGTTGTCATTTGATGAAAACATTTGATGATTATCATAAGGGAACCACTCTAGTAGTGAGGTCCGGCTGCATTATGGAACATGCAGGTATAGAACCAGGTAGAGTAAAGAAGACACGTATAGGCCTACTTGCTGTGGCAAAGCTATGGAAATGTTGAAGCACTTTTTATTTGAATGGAGAGATATCAAACCATGCGTTGGTCTCCAGCCATGAAGCCCTCCGTCTCATGGATGGTAGGGATCAGTACAGACCAAACTTTCGTGGGTGTCGCCATATTGCCTAGCGGACGGCGCCATCTCTGGTCTGGCAATCAACTGACTTGTGCGAAGCTCCGCGTTGGAATATCACCTGTACGTTTTTGTTCTGGCGCACTGAATTTCGTATCAACTGGTGCAGTTTAGGTAGGAAGTGGGTCTGTGAGACGTCCTGAAAAGGTTTAGACCGTTGAGGGTCAATGACGACTGCGGCACGAAAGTGCCGGAAATCGTCGATGCCATATTTTCGGCACTGTCTTTCTGTAAGAAAAGCGCGCAAATACTTCGACTCGTTCTTGCAGGGCAAGTAAGTGCGGGCACCCTTCGGTGATACAATGAATTTATTTTCTTGCCTGCAATCTTTGAGTTTTTCTTTTATTTTTTATTCACGGTTTGCTTATGCTGTCGCACCGGCTACCGCTCGCACATGCGGTCATGCGTGAGCGCGCAGTGGTCAGTCTCGATTTTGTGGCGCTGACGGAATCTGTCTGATGCTCTCAAACCGTTCTCTCTTGTTACTCAACTTTCAAGAAGTGGCCGCTTATTACTCACTCGTCTGTTGCTCACTTGTGTGAACGAAATTACAGCTGTTCACAGGCGGGGTGGGTACTGTTACATCAAATCTATGCGGATGTTATCATGCCGGCTCGCTTCTTTTTTTTCCTTTTGGCAGTCGCCATATTTGATTGGCTCTCGGCGGCGACAAGATGAGGATGGTTAGAGAAACTCTCTTCTGCCGGTGAGACACAAAGCGCGCCCCGTGTGGAGGGTATTATCGGCCTAAGAGGTGATTTGTTTTAGTTTTTTAATAACTTCTACCGAATGTGCTGTTTTTGCGAAATCCTCGCTCTCGTTCGCAAAGCTAAGCAGCAAAATTAGCCGCTGAAGGAACGCTAGACAAGCGTAATAGCGGGGTTTTTGTTTTGTTACTTGGATGAAATTTAACTATGCCGCATTGCGGGACTGGTCGTACATGGTTTTTGAGCATGTAAAAAATTGTCTTCCTCGGGCAGCAAGAAAAAGTTGCATCACACACGAAGCACGAAAACCGTTTTTTTTAATTTTACTATAATAATAATAATAATAATAATAATAATAATAATAATAATAATAATAATAATAATAATAATAATAATAATAATAATAATAATAATTATTATTATTATTATTATTATTATTATTATTATTATTATTATTTTAATGTTTCGCTTTCATATCGCTTCTCGTCTACGATACATACAACCCACCATAGGTCGGCAAACTCACTCATGAGTCGACTCACTCAGACTCAGATCGGGCCGTGAGTCTGAGTCCGAGTGAGTCCGGTTGAGGAAAATTTTTCGTGAGTCTGACTCCGAGTGGGCCCGACTGAGGTTAAATATTGGTGAGTCTGAGTTCGAGTGAGCCCTAAGAGCAAAATATATTTCGTGAATGAGTCTTGAGTGAGCTCCACCTTTAAGTGCCGACCTATGGTCCTATCAACTCGTCTTCAGAATTACTATCTGCGTCATATCGGCTTAAGTTTGTACTCAAGTCTTTTCAGAGATACCTCAACAATGCGCTACCTCATATTTGTTAATCCGAGGCTTGAGTTAGGAGAGTGGGGAGGGGTGTCATGACTTTCCCCCGCGAGCTCTTTCAGGGGAAGTTCTTGATAAAGGTCTCCACCTTACTGAATTGAAACCACTAATAACTCGATTTGAAGGCACAAGATATAAAGGCGTATCGTAGAGCACCGATTACTTGAGGTATTGGCGTTAAAGAGCAATGACACCAAAATTGAAAAAGCCCATTTTACGCTTACGGACTCATGAGTAGACTCACTCAGGCTCACTCAGACTCAGGTGAAGCCGTGAGTCTGAGTCTGAGTGAGTCCGGTCGAAAAGATGTACAGTGATTCTGAGTCCGAGCGAGTCCGGTTGAGGAAAATTTTGGTGAGTCTGAGTCCGAGTGAATCCAAAGCACAAGCTATCTTTCTTGAGTGAGTCTGAGTGAGCTCCAGTTTCTTTGCCGACCTATTCACCCCACTGTTATACGGAAATTGTAACCTCACCTAAAGGGCTCCACCTGTCGTGTCCGTTAAGTCTTGGAGATGGCGCTGGCGCTGGTAGGTCTTGACGAATAGAATAAATCGGAGCTCGGGAGGCTCCGCCGGGGATTCGACTAGCTGCCGTCATCCGGTGTACACTCTCTCTCACAACATGGTGTCAGAATTGAGTTGCGGATGGTCTTGATACCGACTAGGCAGCGTCGCACTTCGAATTTAGCAGCGATCAACTGCGTCAGTCGCTAAAGCGTCGGTCTCTGCGCCAAGCCATGAACGACACCAACGCTGCGACGACTTCACCTTGGTGAGCTCGCCTGCTGGGTCCAACGCAGCCGCTCCGCCATATTCGACAGGACATGCACAGCTGCGTCCACCGCCACCGCTCGACTTTGAAAATCCAGGATCCTGGCCAACGTGGCTTCTACAGTTCGAAGACTACTCCTACGCCATGGGTCTATATGCTGCAGAACAGCAGGTGCAGGTGCGTTCCATGCTGTACTGCATGGGCCCTCAAGCAAGAGTCGTGTTAGCGTCCACGCCACTTGGAGACGACGCCCCGCCGGACTTATCAGTTTTAAAAATGGCCTTCGGCGATCACTTTGTTCATCCGCCGAACGAACTTTATGAGTCTGCGCGTTTCCACCGCCGCGTTGAAGAGCCCGGTGAGTCCATCAGCGCCTTTTTCACGGCTCTGCGTACAATGGTTAAACACTGCAACTACAGTTCAAGTAGCGTCGAAGAAAGACTTGTTCGGGAACGTTTTATTGTTGGTTTGCAAAATCAGAACTCTCGGACCAGCTTTGCCGCAACCTGAAGTTAACGTTACAAGAAGCGCTCACTTACGCTCGTCAAGACGAAGACGCCAAAAAGGTTCCTTTTCGGCGTTTGCGGGAAAACGCCCCTCATGGACGTTGACGCCGCGGGCGTTCGTCGACAAAAAGAAGCATCAGCAACAAGGCAGAACAACACCTGCGGTTTTTGTGGTCACGCTTCACACGCGCGTTCCGACTGCCCGGCTCGTCGCGCAATTTGCAATTACTGTCGCAAACGCGGGCACTTCGAGGTTGTGTGTCAAAAGAAGAAAAGAATGATCAACGAGCAGCAACACAAGCCCTCTGCGAGTTCTATCGAGCTCATTGCTGTGACTGAAAAGCATCTGAACGCCAAGTTCATCGACGTGCTCGTGAACGGGCACTCTGTTTCGTTCAAGGTGGACTCGGGTGCTCAGGTTTCTGTGGTCCCCAGCTCATTCGCTGGTGTGCCCACAAGGTTACAACAACCAGAAGGAGAGCTCAAAGGTCCCGGAAACCACCCCATCTCTGTTTTGGGTACTTTCAGTGCGACTCTATCCTGGAAGGGGCAATCTACCAAACAGCTGCTTTATCTTCTCGCCGCCAAGACGGTGCCGCTGCTTGGTTTTCCGGCCATTCACGCCCTGGGCGTCTGCAAGTTTTTGGATGTCGTGTCCGAAGAACAAGAAGCCTCCAGTAATCTGCATCTAGATCCCAGCCTTTTCCGTGTGCTTGGGACGCTGCCAGAGGGGTATATCATTCGGCTTCAACCAAAGGCCGCGCCATTTTCATTGAGCGTCGCTCGCCGTCTTCCTCTACCTCTGCACGGCGCGGTAAAAGCAGAATTAGACAAAATGGAAGCTGGTGGAGTAATTCAGCGCGTCGACGCACCAACAGAGTGGTGTTCAGGATTGCTCATCGTATCCAAGTCGTCTGGCAAGTATAGGCTCTGCGTCGACTTGACGCGTCTCAACAAGGTCATCCTTCGTGAGCGTCACATCTTGCCGACGGTCGATCAATGCCTTCGAATGCTGGGGGAGGCTACCATTTTTTTCAAAACTAGACGCCACCTCGAGTTTTCATGAAGTAAAGCTTCCCCTCGAGTCGCAAGAGTACACAACGTTCATAACTCCGTTTGGACGTTACTGCTTTCGCCGACTACCGTTCGGGATAACGTCGGCGACCGAGTACTTCCAACGTCAGATGTCTGATCCTTGAAGGCCAGGCGGAAGTTGTCAATACGATTGACGATATCCTTGTTTTCGGCAAGACACGCAAAGAGCACGACCAGCGTCTGCAGCATGTTCTTGCTCGGCTAAAAAAGGCAGGCATTACATTCAATCGGGAGAAGTGCTGCTTTGGGGCTAGCAGCGTCAAGTTTTTAGGCGTGAACGTAGGTAGGCGTTCGAGGCATCTCACCAGATCCGGATAAGATTGCAGCGATCCAGCATATGCCGCCTCCCGAAGATGTCTCCGCAGTTCGTCGTATACTTGGGCTTGTCAACCATGTGGGACGCTTCCTGCGACATGTCTCAGAGACAACTGCTCCGATTCGCGCTCTGCTACGCAAAGATTCACATTGGACATGGGGACCTGATCAGCAGACCGCCTTCGAAAGCCTCAAGGAGTTGTTGTGTTCGACCTCTGTTTTGCGCGCTACAATACTGCCTACATGACGACTGTGTCCGCTCGCGCAAGCTCTTTCTGGTTGGGAGCCGTATTGTTACAAGAACAACCCAGTGGCCAACGCCGAGCGGTTGCATTTGCTTCAAGGTCGCTGACGTCCACTGAGCAACGCTACAGGCAGACGGAGAAAGAGGCCTTGGCTGTTACATGGGCAGTGCAACGATTTCAGGAGTTCATCCGTGGTCTTCAATTTTACATTGAAACAGATCATCAACCTCTCATGGCATTGCTCGGTTCTATGGATGTGGGCATGTTGCCACCCCGAATTCAGCGTTTCCGTTTGAAGCTGATGCGCTTCTGCTACCAAGTGCTCTACGTACCTGGGAAACAATTGGTCATGGCTGACACGCTCTCGCGCGCTCCTACAAGACAAGTTTCAAGCCTGGAGTCTACTCCAAGACAAGTACAGGAGACCATTCGCGCTCTGCCAGACACCCTGTCAGCACACCTTCACGAGCTTCGTCAGGCACAAGCTAGTGACGCGGAATGCCACTTGCTCCTCCAGCACTGCACGAAAGGCTGGCTCAGGAAGTCTCGTGTGCCGACACACGTAAGGAAGTACTGGCAGTACCGAGGCGATCTCAGCATCGGTGAAGATCTACTTCTCAAGGGTGTTCGTGTTGTGATTCCGGCATCATACCAGCAGCGCATATTGCAGCTTCTTCACGACGGCCATCAAGGAATAATCCGCTGCAGGTCTCTAGCTAGGGAATCTGTTTGGTGGCCTGGCATAAATTCCCAAATCGAGACTATGGTAATGAAGTGCTCTCAATGTGCTGAGACCAGAGTACAATGCGCCGAGCCTATGCTTGTTAGTGAGACTCCAACAGAGCCTTGGGAGGTCGTGGGTATTGACCTGTTTCATCTCAAGGGCGGGGACTACGTCATCATCGTGGACTACCGATCCCGTTTCCCAGAGGTCTTGAGCCTGCGCTATACGAAAACACCCGCTGTCATATCTCCATCAAGAGCGTGTTCGCACGTTACGGCATACCAAGGGAGGTTCGCAGTGATAACGGGCCACAATTAGCAGCGAAGGAATTTGCGGACTTTTCTAGGACCTACGGCTTCCGTCACGTTACAAGCAGTCCCGGCTTCCCGTAATCCAATGGAGAAGTGGAACGCACGGTGCGGACGATCAAGGACCTTCTTAAAAAACTGAAGATCCCTACTTGGCCTTGCTGTCGTATCGGGACACCCCGTGCATCAACGGTTTGAGCCCTGCACAGCTTCTCTTGGGCAGGCGCCCTCGCACTCATGTCCCAAAGACTGGAAAGCAGCTCCAGCCTGCTTGGCCCGATGCTTCAGTATTCAACCACCGCGATGAGGCTGCCCACAAAAAACAAGCGGGAGACTATAACAGGAGACATGCAGCTTCTCCTCTTCGCCGACTAGAGCCAGAAGAAGTTTCGGTGAGCGATATGAACTGCCCTGCCATTGTCTTGTCACCCGCCCAACGTCCACGCTCATACGTGGTTGAAACTGCGAAAGGCGTCATTCGACGCAACCGAAGACATCTTGTTCCAAGAAATGGAAACACACCGCTTGCACTGGGGCCGTCAGAACAAGCAGACACTGGCAGCCAACCACTTCCGCGGGTTCCAGAGTACACGCCACAGAATGCAGGACAAGGTGCACATCCAAACAAGTCGTCTGTATCGATGACACCAATGGCGAGTCCGCCTGGGTCCGATGAGACTACATCAGAGACGGGACCGCCTTCCTCAGATCGCCCTGTAAGGAGGTCAAGGTTTGGTCGCATCATAAAACCGCCAAGAAGACTCATCCTGTGATCAGCTCCAGTGTGCATCCCTGTGTGTGCGCTAGTTGCCTGCAGAAGGGAGAATGTAGTGTCCGTTAAGTCTTGGAGATGGCGCTGGCGCTGGTGGGTCTTGGGGAATAGAATAAACCGGAGCTCGGGAGGCTCCGCAGGGGATCTGACTGGCTGCCGTCATCCGGTGTACACTCTCTCTCACAACACCGCCGCGTCCTCATCATGCATGTAGTGTTCATGCAGTGTTCAGAGAGGGAGATAGGGAGTTTGAACAAAATGCCACATAACCTTGCCATTTGAAAGACCACCCTTCCCATATCCCATATATGGGTCATTTCTGAAGACGATGCGACGTCAGGCTTCGAAAAACACGTGGTTACAGATTTCCACAATGACTAAAATCTGGATGCCGATTCTTAGATATAGAGTTTTCGTTCCACGGTGACGTTTCCAATCATAGTCACCGGTGCCTCACGAAAAAAAAAAATAAAAAAAAGCTTGAGACCAGTCCAGTCTTTGTAGCTTGCTCAAACAAAGCGCTATTAATTGTAATAGGGAAGAAAATAATGCGGGTACTATTTAGCAAAGTCACACAATTTTATTCCGTGTGAAGCCGCGGGCCACTAGCAAAGGGTCCACGGGCCGCATGAGGCCCGCGGGCAGCGTGTTTGAGACCCCTGGTCCATAGGGTGGTTGGAATATTGATAGCGGAAACGTGGGGAAAAAGATAGAACAGAAATAGAATAAAACGGTTTTCTCCACCGTAAAACACTTCGTGTAGAAAAAAGAATTTAACTGAGATAGGCCGCACATCGGGCCTACTTAGAAATTGAGTTTGGTGGCTCACAGACCATCACCCTGTTACAAAGGACAATCGTAGGATTCATTCAACGCGCGAGAGAGGACACCTACTGTGGGTTACACGACTCATTTATGACGTGTTTCGGCAGAAGTTCTTTCAATTTCTCAATGTGGCTCGTCAAAATCAAGTGAAAGAACAGCGTTAACAACCGGTGAGTGAATCTTTGAGTCAGCAGGGGGCTACTGAAATGGCAGATGTACCACTACTTTAAAATGATGATCGCATTAATTATGAATGAAGTGGGGTGATCCGGAGCAGCACTCTTGGGAGCACAGAAGCAGTGGTAGAAACTGATTGGACAAATGGAGAACCAGCGCCGGCCTTGATGTATCAGTTGTCTTTTACCTGCGTGAGCAGCACCCCTACTTCTCCGCCGGTGCTGCATTGCATTCCCCTCCGAAAAGGTCATCCTGGAAACTTAGAGGCAAGAAACTTCATTTAAGTCAGACTTAGGCTATCAGCTGTCTATATGAGCTATCTCACGTCCACAGGCATCTTTGAACAAAAGACATCCTAAGTGGCTCGGCGATGTTGGCGTACACGGTAACGGCCGGGGTACTTCGAAAGGAATTTTGTCGGCTAGATACGGCTGACTGGAGGGATCCGGAGAAGCGCCAGTGAATGAGCAGTGATGCAAGCCGTTGAATGTTTTGAGACATCAAGATGGTGTTTCTGGCGGTAATGATGCATGCAGTGCTGAGAACCAGGCAGTTACCAACGATCTTCAGTGTATTTATCAGCTTGGGAAACTGTCGCGGACTCACTCACACCAAGGTGGTATGGACGGATTGCGTCTACTGTAGACGTCCCAAAGTCCGTAACAAAGGGGAGAATGCAGTCCAAGTTTGAGCGATCAGAAGCGACATTCATTGGGACCACGTCACCAAATGTACGGTTGAGTATTTATACCAGATCATTCGTTTGAGTCTGATATGCAGCGGCTTTCCTTTAGAAATGATTCACAACGTCCGACAGGAATACACGTCCTCGGTCGCTCGCAAGCTCTCGTGGTGTGACATGACGTAGAATGATGTGGCGCAAAATGAAACAGCCGACGTCACTAGCCGATGCAGATGGCAATTGTGGTCCTTGTGTAGCTCGTGAGGTGATCGATGGCAACAATTAGCCAGCGGTTACCAGCCGGAGTAATAGGGAGAGGTCTATACAAATTAATGCCGACGCGATCAAACGAGAAGGATGGACAAGGCAGGGGCTGTATCGGAGTCTCAGAACGAGAAGTACGAATCTTCCAGCGTTTGCAAGAGAGACAGGAACAGACGTAGCGGCGGACGAAGCGGTGCATTCCGCACCAATAGCAGCGGTGGCGGAGGCGGGTGTAAGTCTCCGACACTCCGGCATGTGCGCACTGTGAGTCAGCGTGAAAGGAGGCGCATATGTTTGAAAGTAGGTGGTGGGGAATAACAAACAGTCACTTGGGTCTTTTGCAAATATAGTTTCAACGGTGCAGCAAACCATTGCGGAGAGCGAATTTGTGAACTTCTCTAGGGGCAGAGGGCGACGGATATGTTCAAGCAGTAAGTCCATGAGGGAAGCAGCATAGGGGACCTTCCGTTGCTCCCGCAGCATGTACAGGACGGAAAATGAGGACGCATCGTAGATGGACTAAGGAGGCCAGAAGGGACAGATAACCAGCGTAGAGAGGTCGAGAGGCGACTGGGACAGACCCTCCGCATCGGTATATTTTCGCCCACATCGGTAAATGACGCGAGTGTACACCTTGGACCGTAGCGCCCAAAAGGCGAGCCGACCGGATGGATACTTCAAAGACGCAAGCCAACACAGTGCGTGTTCTTCTTGTTAGATTCTGGGTTTCATGTGCCGAACCATGATATGATTATGAAGCACGCCGTAGTGGAGGCCTCCGGGTTAGTTCCAAACAGCTG
The DNA here is from genome assembly GCA_030522465.1 of Rhipicephalus appendiculatus. Lineage (NCBI taxonomy): Eukaryota > Metazoa > Arthropoda > Arachnida > Ixodida > Ixodidae > Rhipicephalus > Rhipicephalus appendiculatus. The sequence continues at coordinate 836,316 of JALIZH010032513.1, forward strand.
GGGTTCTTTAAAGTCTACCCTAAACGTAGGCACATGGGGGGTTCTTGCATTTCGCCTTCACCTAAATGCATGGTGACCACGTTGAAACCTGCAACCACATTGAAAGGTGCACGTGAAGGCAAGGACGACACTTCCTTATGGCCTCGGCACTGGATAGTCCGGAAGATATAGCGGAACCGCAGAGATGTGCAAGTGATGAGGTGTCCGCCTCCAATACGGTAAGTATGTACTAGGTTCGATTACCAGTGCCGCCGGGCCCCCCACCAGATATTCTAAAGTGGAGAGATGTACCTCGACCTGAATTCTTGTAGTGTGCATACTCATCTCAAGAAAGCGGCCTCTACTTACCGCTCTCTCCTAGCTTTCACTTTCCTTCCCCCCTTCCCACTCGCCCCGTCTCCCAAGCTGCGTCATGCTCCGTCATGCGTTGTCAAAATAAGCGTATTTGCTAACTTCAAAACCTCTATTGGGATAGAGGGGAAGATTCAGTGGCATCAATCCGAAGAGAACTCGGGATATCGGAAATGACGTATCCAGAAATGGCATCAGTTGGTCAATTTTAGCTGTCAAGCCACACGCCTGCAAGTATTGGCGCTGCAAGTATTGTGAATCTTGAGCAGGGCCAACGGAATCGGAAAGCGCTTGTGATGAACATCGATTTCAAAGGGAGTGAAAAATACTGGTGAGCCAATAGGGACTTCAAAGGAAAGCAGCGCTAGAGTGGATAATCGCAGTGTCGGCGGCAACGGACGCTTTTGAACGTAGGGTGGTTGAGTCGAAGAATGCGGATTGTCAAGGCGGCGAGAACTCGACTTGGGAGCGAGCGCAGTCGCTCATAGCATTGTAAGCGCAGAAAAAGTCCCTGCACAATCTCCCTGCACAAACTCGATTGTGTGCAGAATGTCTTCAATAACGACCCGTACTGCGCACGCCGTGAAAGGCCGGATTCGTACGCTGACGTTATGCTGAGTATAAAGTCAGGAAACGGCACTCTTACTCGCGGAGTTCACGGCAGTGTTTATGAGTCATTACGGTATTTTGGAGCACGAAAATAGACACGATACACGAGAAAGACTGAACAGGACGAGCGCTCGTCCTGTTCAGTCTTTCTCGTGTATCGTGTCTATTTTCGCGCTCCAAAATACCGTCATGGATCAGTACAAACTCGCCCAAATATCTGTGCTTCTAAATATGAGTCATTACAGGCACGGCGGCTCAAATGGAGCACCTTAAAACAGAGATAGCAACACCATTAGATCGCAGAACGCATACGATCGCAAAACAGTGGCGTAACCGTAGAAGCGCTACGATTCATTGCGGATGGAAGCAATAACTGGTGAGCAGTCCAAATGAGCAAGCTTCACAATGTAGGTCAAAAAATCAGTAAAGTTCGTGAGAAAAGAGTGTAGCCAATGCTGATTATGGACATATTAGCTAGGAAAGGCGGCCTGAGAGGCCAACAACAAAAACAGCAACAAAAAATTCCTACAAAACTGAAGCTTTGTATATATGACCCAGCATCTTCAGTTCACTCGAAGTTTCCGCTTTGTATGTCTTTTGAGTGCGACTTAATGCAGAAACACACACCCACAGGTGTGTGTTTACATGGTACAAATGCTTTTCTTCGGAACCCGGCGTGGTGGCTTACAGCTAGAGCGTTGCACTGCTAAGCATGAGGCCACAAGCTCTATTCCCGGCCACAGATGCCGCATTTCGATGAATACAGAACAGGAAAAAAATAAAAATACGCCCGTGTGCTTTTGTTTAGATCATCGTCAGAGAACGCCAGGTGGTCAAAATTAACTCGAAGTTCTCCATTACGGCATCCACTGCGCAATCATATCGTGGCTTTGACACTTAAAAAAAACAGAATTTACATAACATTTCTCTTCATACCACTACGTCAACGAAATCTCGTTGCACCGAGACGTCGCTGACAACATACGCCACATTGTACGGGGATTTGGCGGAAACACACCCAAGCACTAACCGAAGAACAGCGGGAGGTGAAGCTTTCGAAGCTGAACCTGAAGAGACAGCGCACACTGATCGAGCGGGAACGGGAGATGGCGATGACGTGTGGCTACCCGGAAGAAGGGAGGCAGACCACCTAAGGCGCAGAAGCCCCTGCTCGAAACAAGCGTTTATTATCTTTATCTCTTCGACAAAATCGAGCGAGCGCTCGCTGTCAGTGCTGCACTCGCGTGCATTCACCACGTCGCATAGTCCCTCTTTCTTAGCATCAACAGAAGAGAAAAAATGGCGAACAAGTAACAGAAAACGAGACACCAAACTAATGCAAGGCAAGAAGCGTGCGTGTACCAGACGCCTAAATTCTAAGAAATGTACACTATTACTGTTCGAAAAAAAGAGTGCGAGCAAGGTGTAGTCTAAAGTGGCGATGACAGTCATAACTACAAACAGAACCATACTCTGCAAACAGCCTTTTCGAAGGTAGCGCAGAGACTCGAACTTCTTGGGCCTGTGGACAGCACGAACAAGGTGGAAATAGCCAGATTACGAATTCAAAAAATATCTAAGCAAATAGAGCGTAAGAGAGTTGATGCGTGACGAAAATGAGAATCTCCTTTGGCTCATAGCGCACTACAAAAAAAAAAAGGGGGGGGGGGGGGGAGCCAATGGTCCGTACGGCATACTTGCCTCGTATTAAACAATGAAAAAAAAAAAAAACAAAGTGGACACAGTCCCAAGAGCTATTTGCCGCAGTTGGACTTCTTTGAAGATCGCGCATCGAAAAGACAAACGCCGGTAGATTTGCTACTATTTATTTCATTTTTATTTATCTGAACCGGAATGATATGTCACGAAAGGAAATGTTCTGACACGTCAAAATTTCCGAAAACATTAAAAAAAAAGTCAATGCCATCCAAGTCGTTTAAAGAATACCGGAACGTAGAGCTATTTTCGTTCGAAGGTTCTGTTCTCCAGCTCCTCGATTCCTGGATCTATATGGCTCCGAAGCGCGCATCAAATGATGATTCTTTCGTGCCACTCTCGCCGGATGTGTCCTGGTGGCGAGGCGGAAAAACTTTGCGGTTTATAAACTTTCTAGAAGCAGGAGAACGCTTCTGAAGAAGACGGTTCGGGTGTAGCGTTTGAGCGTGTATGTTCGGAAATAGAGCCACTTACAATGACGCTTAGGACTCATACTTCTTGTTTTTTTTTTTCATTGCTGCAATTCGTCTTGTCAGGGAGCTTGAGGATGTTTAATGCGCGTCCCTCCTTTGTCTTTCTTGCTGTAATAACACAGTGGATAGGGTAGATGTAGTGTTTACGAGACGCGTATTGCTATGGTTAGTACGTAGGAGAATTCTGATGGAAGCGCGTGGGCGGAGCAGTTCACATTAGCGATACTTGAAAATGAGCCGAAATAGCCAAATGACAAAAGGTCTAGAAACAATAAGCCTACACACTATGAAAGGCACTACCGTTTGTTTGCAGAGGACTTATATCCGGCGACAGGACATATCTGTATACGTTTCGGGACCTACAATGCGATACAAATAAATACGGAAAGAAAAAGGTATTTATGGTACACACCTTCCTGATCTATATAAATTCATCATCATCATATATTTGTCTCCGTTCTCTGCTTACAATCATCATCACTATTGTAAGCGCAGCGCTTGTTCAAAGCAGAGTTGTCGAGCCATCGCTGCACACTGCGCCGACGGATAATGTCGTACTAGCACACACGGTGGTTGTGACTCCTATATGGCGGGACCCAGTGCGGGTGCGTATACACCGCGGTATGGATTTACTGCATATGGACAGCACTGACTTTCTGCACCGTACTGCCCCCCCCCCCCCCTCCTCCTCCTTCCCCATTCCCTGACCATCTTCATAATCCAAGTGCCGCAACATCGTCATGCGCAACGGCATCCCAAACAAACGCGGCACGTGCTTTACACTCACTTAAACTTCGTTGCCGATAATAGTGAGATACCGACCAAGCAGAGAAGCGAAGCCTCAAACCCCAGAAAAGTAGACATTGATAGGCCTGTTCTATTATACGCATTGTGCTCTCTATGGTCACGTATTTGTTCCGCTGGTACCGCCTCTATTTTCAACGCGTAATTCTGTAACGAACCGACTCAGAAAACAGGATACACTTATGGGGACACACATAGGTTTACTTGTGCACATCAGATTCGTTTATACTCTTTCTTGTTTATCATTCTTCAGTAACATCTGGTATCTTTTTAGTCCTATTCGCAATATTTATACAGAGCAGCATGCCAGCGGTTATATACGCGCAAAAATATCTGTTTTTCTGATTGTCTCTCTCTGTAGAGTGCTGATCTGCTTATGAGATGTTCGGCAAGATGGCATCCCCCCAGCAGCATGGTCAACAAAGACCTGGGCGCTTCGTTTTATTAAGGAATGAATCAAACTGGTGACTGCCACAGAAAAGGGCATACCGCTTGCAAATGATGGGGAAGGGTGTGTGTGCTCACACCATTACCCAGAAGTTAAAAATCGGATGTTAACCAGAAGTTAAAACGTGGCTCTTTATGCGGGGTACTGCTACGTTGTTGTGTTTCGTTTCGTCGTGATTTTTACCGTATATCTAAGCTGAAGGTGGGAGAAAGCGATGAAATATTTACTTGGTATAAGTCACGTATACTAGCCGGGGCTTTACATGTCATTGGAGTGGTAAAGGCGAGACATTAATAACGAAGGCAGAAGAAAGCTAAAGACTACTAAACAAAACTGAAAGAACCACATAAAAACGGAGTGAGGCCCGGAGAACGGAAAAGTCATAGAGGTCGGTTTTAGAAGACACGAAGCAGGCCCATACGAAGTCTCGTCAATTACAAAAAAAAAAAGTACTGTATACAAAGGGGAAACCAAGTCCGTTTCTTGTAGAAAAGTAAACAGAGCGCAAGAAAGATGCACAACCACTCCGATATACAGGCAGCCATCAAGGGATCTAACCTAGCGGCTAAGACGACAGTTTCTCAGTCGAGCCGTGCGATTAGAAAAAGGAAGCAGGGCGAACCCACACAGTGTGATTAAGAACGGCAAGAAGGGCTCGACAGACTAACGCGTCCTTGTAGGCGCAGACGCACACATACAAGGACATAGCCAACACTCAGCATTAGCGGCAAAAGTTCTTTAGCTCGACAAGGAGATCCTCGACCGACAACACGAGAACAAAATGACCCATTTGCAACACGCTAGCAGAAGTCTTTCTTGAGCCAGTAGCAGCGATTCAGCAGGCGAGCGTCGTCAATCTTGCACGAAATTTCGCTAGCCGTATCCGGCCTCATCAGCAACTACGGAACTGCAACTACTGATGTCACTCTGAAACTCAAGCTGCATGATGTTTTGTACATCGAAGAATGCCTGTCCCAATGGCTGCGGTGCTGCCCTAAGCAGATTACACAGTAATGACGCTGGTAGTATTGTACACGCAGTCACTGAGCCTGCGAGCAAAATTAGACCTCGTCTGGTGTATCCCTCGCTGGCCGATGGATGTCACCACACTTGGGTTCGTTGGAATTGAAGAGGCTACATGTTTGGCTTGCTTCCGCCTGCGCTCTCAATGACGGCGTAATAAAGACTACGAATTAAGCAAAACCCACATAGTTTCTGATGCATTCACCTAAGACAATTCGAAAGTCATCAGGTGTGGTCATATTACCGTGCACTTTAAATCACGCGAACGCCGCATAGACGAAATGAAAGCGCAGCTCGCGTGGTGTCGTGAATTGCACTTTAACACCGCGAAGATGAAAACTCCGCAAACACAAAGGGAACGCGCAGCTCGCGTGGTCAGGGGATATTTGCGTTTTTTAACTTTTTTTTAAATGCGAAGCATTTCTTTGCGTACTGCAGGCACTTTTAGCGTTTCTATCTACGTATCTATCTATCTATCTAGCCGCCTACGTCTGGGTGATCTCGTGATTATCCCTTTAACTTGGGGTAGACCAAAATTAGTACGTGAGAATAAGATGGTTTGACGAATATGACTCGCTGGTCGTGACATGAATAATGACAATCCCGTCGCGCACGTCGTCAAACTCTTTCGGGCAAACCCTGTGGCACATACCACGGGGCGGGTATGTGCCACAGGTATGCGGGTATGTGCCACAGGTGATTGACAGTTTAGACTACCCAGGAACGGCGAGACAAACATTGGTACTTTTAACGCCAGAGCGTTAAAAAGCTGATGTCATCAGCAGCGTTGACCGGACGAATGCAAATAATAAATGTCAGGGTCCCAACAGGAATCGAACCCAAGCATTCTGCGTGGCAATCAAGCATTCTACCACAGAGCCACGCCAGGTCTCGGAACTGCTTTTCGAATAGACCCTAATGTTCGTGAAACGTCCAATTGTCGTTGCAGTGCTGGCTATCCAATTTTATAAACATTACATATGTACTCCGATGATACAGCCGGTCACGCCGGGTTAACATCAATTATAGTAAAGCGCCATCCACTGAAGTTGATATATGTTGCAGTGTCCAGGGCTACCATCCTCGCGAGCACAAGCGCTACATATCAGTTTACCGCATCTGGTGTTGCTACTGCCCATGTAGCTGTTGGCATCGTTACGCAACTGTAAACAACTTGTTATGCGAAACATATACGACTGTGGAACATATGTCTGTGCGTTACAACATTTGTACATATCTTTAGCGTAATTTCGTAACGTTTCGCTCAATAAAACATTACAACACAGTCACCTTCCCTCCGCATGCTTCGCATAACATCGATTCCCAAGGTACGTGGAATCTGCCGAATTTTTTTTTTTTTTGACACGCGAAAGTCGCTTTTTAAAATTTATTTAATCACGCGAACGCCGCATAGACGAAAGGAGCGCGCAGCACGCGCTGCTCGAGCCACGCTCGAGAGGTCACGTGATTTTTCATACTGCGCGCCGGCTTTTCGTTCAAGGTCACCTTCGCATGAGGCACACATATATATGGCATTCACTTTAATAAATGATTACGGTGTTGAGGAGCACGTAACACTTCCAACATAAATATATCGGTAGTCGGCTGAACAGACGAAAGTAGTTCCGAAGGGAACCTATGATTAACGTGAGTAATGCTTCTGAAGGTTGTTACAAAACAGATAAAATGAGCTTAGACAAGTGAAACAATAGAGTTTGCAAGGCAGGACTTCGCTAATAAATCACCAACCACATTTATAAACAGACCTCTTTTTTCCCCAGGAACCCGCACACAAAGGAGAAGGTACAGATGATGAGGAATTGATGAGCGATGTTTCTCTATGTGATAATCTGTATGCGATAATCTGCGGGTGCACTAAAGCAAAACACAGCCATCCGTTATACTTAGAGCTACAGTGATATATAGAAGCATTTCATTAGTGCACAGATAGACTGGCAACTAGACATTGTGCAGAGTGAATATTATATTTGGGGAAATTACCTTGCACGGCAATAGAGGCCTGCATGTAATGGGACCCTTATTATCTTTGCCGTTTACACTGATTGCCACTTTTTTTTTAAAAAAATTGCACGGCGACGCTCTTGTTGCGACAGCGCTACCACAGTTTCGCATATCTGTCTAACCGCAATGGCTTTGAAATAATTAAATGAGAATATTTAAAGAAATATTCTTGGTATATCCTCCGAAATTATCTTGCAATTCAATTTCCACTGACCATCCGGCTGCCGCGCCATAGAACACAGAATAAATAGGTACCTTAAAATGATTAAGTAGCGTTTGAACGTAACTATGAAGGGTGGAACAAATTCAATTGATGTAAAATGAAAGAACAGCTCGATGAACCATGAAAAATGATGAAACACACGCAGCTCCGACTTTCAATAACTTTTTTGGCGAAGTGAAGACCATGTATATATCACTCCATAGTGTAAAGGTACGCGCAGGGAAAGGGCGACCTGGAAGGGCGCAGTCTTATCAAAAACTGTGCGAACAACAAATCCCTTGCCATGTAATGACAAAGCTTAAGGCATATGGGCAGCTTTCAAAATTGTTTACATACGTAATCTCTCTTCATGTCAGCGCAACTGAACCGGCCTTCGCTTCGTCAGTAAATTCGTATAAAGGTCAGTGCTGTGTGCGTGCAGTCTTCGTTTCTTCTTGTTTGTCGCACTGTTATTATTTCTAGCTTGAACAGAGTCTATCCACGCATTGTCAAAACGAGGCCATCGACTGCTATAGAAAACGAAGCAGAATCACTTATATGTGAATGTCTGAGGTCTCCCGAAAGAATATTCAAGTATACCTTCAGGTATGTCAGATGTGCTGATAACATCGCAATCTCAAAAGCATCGCATCAAAGAATCTTGCGCCTGCTTCAAGCATCTTTAAGGCGAAAATTACATGAATGAGAATCCACTTATACAAGGCTAAACAAGGAACTGGTTCAATTTTTTTTTCTCTTGCGGAGCGAGACAACCATGGTACATTTGGCGTTCGGCGCCGTTTTTCACTTTACGACACGACCAGAGCGAGCATCCGTTTCCCGCGGGAAATCTGTTTTCCTATCAGGTTCGCGGAGAAAATAAGCGAACTTGACCGCTATGAAAAGCTTATGGAGTAGGCAGGGACCCTCATGGATGGTCGCAGACACGACGGGCGAATTCTCCCTTTGTCTCTATTTTCATTGCATAATTCCGACGATATGATAGAAAATGTGTGGAACGCCGACCGCCTCCTGTCAGTACCATAGCCACGCCAACACACTAATAAACATTAGAATGCCTAGAGTTGCGCGAACTGAGACACGGGCACAAGAAGAGGCACGAATAGACACACGAAGCGCAGACTTAAAACAGTTTTATTTCGAGAATTGCGTGACCTTTTATACACATGCCACCAACACGCTGCGCATGTCCCGAGATTTCACATTACCACGTGTGCACTCCCACTCAAATACGCTATCTGTCATCGACGGCTGCAGAACTGGCCGCTCTTCGCGCTGCACTTCGCGTAGTCAACCACCAACAGCCTCAACGATGGTCAGTCTTCAGTGACTCAAAGGCAGCTCTTCAATCTTTGCAATCAGCCCTGCGACACGGACCATACGAGCAGTTGGTCTTTGAGGTTAGGTATCTCCTCCATACTGCGTTTCGAGAAAGGACACCACGTGACATTTCAGTGGCTGCCAAGTCACTGCGGCGTCATAGGCAATGAACACGCCGACAATGCTGCTCGATCAGCTCTTCAAGGCGACAGGCTTGAGAAGATACCACTATCAAGGACCGACGCTGCTAGCCAACTTCGAGTGGCCGCACGAGAAATCACTTTCACCACTTGGAATACTCCAAGTAGACTGCACAGTCAACACCACCACAGCCCGAACAATTTACGACTTCAGACACTTGCTGGACTACGCCGAAACGATGCCACTCTACTTTGCCGTTTATGGTTAAGAGTGGCTTTTACGAAGTCATTCTCCTTTCGTATCCAAATGGCTGACAACCCCTTATGTGACAACTGCGGTAGCGAGGAGACATTACAGCACATCTTCTGCGACTGTCCTCGCTACAATTCGCAGAGAAAATCACTCACAGGCGCTCTTGCTCGCATAGATCGCAGACCGATGACGGTGGAAACCATCCTGGAATGTCGTCTTGAGAGATCATCGCGGGTAAAGGCGACGAAGGCGGTGCTCAACTTCCTGAAGACAACAGACTTGGACCGGCGGTTATAGACTAATCACGTTACCAAGACACTGAGATATGTGACTTTGTGTGTGCGTGCTCTCATCCCCTCCTTCCTCTCTCTTTCTTTATCTTTAAAACTCCCCCATCCCTTTCCCCAGTGTAGGGTAGCATACCGGTCCCTCTAGACTGGTTAACATCCCTGCCTTTCCTTTCTCTCCTGTTCCTTCCTTCCTTCCTTCATAGACAAGGCAATGGACGGCTAGATGATGCATCTATCTTGTAGTTCAGAAATGCGTTGAGCTTCTATTGTCAAACGTATTAATTAGAACTATCAGACAATGATGTCAAGGAAAGTATAGGGGATGTTATTAGAAGTAATTATTATGTAAATGTGAAGAAAGAAAAGTGGACGAAAAGATAACTTGCCACCGGCAGGGACCGAACCTGCGACCTTCGAATAACGCGTCCGATGGTCTACCACTTGAGCTACGGTGGCGGTCATCCCTCCGTCCACTTTATAGGGTATATATGTTCATTTAAACGTGGGAGCGTCAGTCAGCGCCGGCCTGTTGCCATTACGCTGAGTGGTCCTTTCATTAACTTCGCAAGTTAATGAAAGGACCACGAGAGCACCAAGACTTTGTCAAGTATGGCATGACGTTAAGTGACGTGCATGACATGATATTCCCGTCACGACCTTGCACTTTATGCTCATGGTACACTCATGTCATGCCATGACCTTTACGGTATATACATGAAGTTCATGAAACGGCCGTGAGAGCACGAAGACGTAGATAGATAGATAGATAGATAGATAGATAGATAGATAGATAGATAGATAGATAGATAGATAGATAGATAGATAGATAGATAGATAGATAGATAGATAGATAGATAGATAGATAGATAGATAGATAGATAGATAGATAGATAGATAGATAGATAGATAGATAGATAGATAGATAGATAGATAGATAGATAGATAGATAGATAGATAGATAGATAGATAGATAGATAGATAGATAGATAGATAGATAGATAGATAGATAGATAGATACGCTAATCAACCGGAACATTCTTCACGCAGCAAACATAATCATAAGGCCGCCGGATATTTCGTTTGATGTCTTTAGAGCCACCGGCTACTATCGGCTACTATCGGATCTAGATGCCGTTTATGAATTTGACTCAGACATGAACCAAATGGAGATAGCCCCCTGAGTGAGGAGAAAAACACCGACAAATTCACCTTCAATGGGCAAAACACTAACGGCGATATAAAGGGTTAATGTTCGGACTTGAACTCACACTTCGTACATGCGTTGTGTTCGGCTTCCGCAATCACCGGTCGTCATTTTATAAGCAACACGCGCAGACGGCTTCCAAGTCGGGATCGTGGCATAGTTATCAATATGGCCAGTCTCAATTTTGAGAGTCGGCGCACCATTGCACGTGCCCTGCGATGGAATTACATTGACACTATGGAAGCAGGAAGCAGGGCACTGTCGTGGGCTGTTGCAGCAGGCATGTCCCACTCGAAAACATGGGTGACATGTGCATTCTAATTCCCATTCTCAGGACGTCAGTAAGCTTTGGCGTTTTGTCGTGAGGGTGTTACAACCGCACGAATGGGAAGCATCGCGTTCCTTAACACGTTTGGGCAGTTCAAAAGTTCAGGCTTTCTTTGTTTCTCGAACTCCAACCGATCCTCAAAGCCCAATCCTCTACTTACAACAAACAATTTTTTTATAAGTATGTCATAATGCAGCCCGTATTTCTAAATCCAGCGCCTTCACGCCTACCTTCTCGTTCAATGCCCTAGAGCAACAAGCGAAGGCGAACGCAGGTTTAACGAAGTACGACCTCCGTGGGAGCCTTGAACTGAACTGTACACTGCGTTCCCTCAGGGGCAGGCGCAATATTACGGCCTTGTCCGTGGGATATATGCGTGTTGTTGCAAGACTGCATGCCGGAGGTGGAGGCTACCGTTTGTGTCAGCCCGTCATAAAAGAAAAAAAAAAAGAAAAAAAAGAAGGGCAGGTCGCACTTAATGATGGCTTCATCTGCCCTCCTTCCCACGCTCCATCAACCCTTTTTATGTTTACCTAATACGCAGAAGGCTACTGGCAAGTGCAGTTTGATGATGGCTTTCTTGAAGTTTTTTGTGGTGACAACACAAACGTGCATACATGCCTTATACGACCCACCATTCATAAAAATGCCGAAGGCGTCACATGGGGGGTTCTTGACAGCCGTTACAGAAACAGGCTGAACCCGAAAGACGAGTGGCAAAACTAGGATTCCAACAAACGGCTGTAATTCTGATCGAATAGAAGCACAATGCGGGATGCTTAATCGAGTGCAAATATTACATGTCGTTTTTTATGAGATAGGAAGCCCAAGAAATAAGCGAGCAAAACTTTGCGATGAAAATTTACGCTGATGCAGTTGCTGAATATACTGAAATGAAGCGAGAAATCACTGTAGAGAATTCGCCACGGACAGTTCCCGCTTCATTAATGCGGGCATTGCGAGACGTGTGAATGATACAAGTTTACGCCTCAAGGATGATGCTCTCACAGAAGGTGGTTGTCCAGAAATGTTCCGGAAAATAGTTGAGCAGGCAAACATGCCGCGCATGCGCTGTTCATCCTGTCCAAGTGGCACTTGTGAGTTCTCTGACATATGGGTGCCCTAGCGATTAGGTCGTACCGACAATTCCTTATTGTTAAAAATAAAAGTGCGCAAGGCGCTTTGTAACCTTATCCGTGCACGGATAATATCGCTTTTGCAATAAGATGATTGATGATTTATTACATAAGTGCGCTCACAATGACGAACACACACGATTGCTCCTAGTTGTTCTGTACCGATTAGACAACCGCCAACTCTATTCCTAAATTAACGGCTAGAGCACAGATGTCCCGATCCGTCGCACGGGTCAAAGGGCTGAACATGGAAACATGGGCAAAGTGACAATTTAGGCGATGCGGTTATACAGTGCGAAAAGGCTTCGTGTTGGATGACCCGAACAAACAATAGAGCACCATACTAATAAATAATAATAATTATTGGGGTTTTAGGTCCCAAAACCACGACATGATTACGAGATGCCGTAATGGAGGGCTCCGGAAATTTCGACCAACTAGGGTTCTTTAACGTGCACCTAAGTCTAAGCACATGGACCTCTAGCACTTCACCGTCATCGAAATTCAAACCGCCGCGGCCGAGATTCGTTCCCGCGACCTTCCGGTCAACAGTCAAGCACCATGACCACTAGACTACCGCGGCGGGTTGGACTGATAAAGCGCTGCTTGACTACAGAAATAAATAAAAAAAAAACAGACAGAGAGATAAGTGAACAAGTATTCGAAAAGAAATCAGGTTGACGTGATAGCTGTATGCGGTCTGTTACCCAGCGCATGGCTAGAAGAAAATATAGAGTAAAAGAGAGAAGGAGAGAGGTAGACTATCCAAGACCATAAAGGCTTTGAAAAATTTCTTCGCATAAGAATGTTTCCCCACATTAATAACCATCAACCGATAATTTTCTCCCTAAAAGACAATGTTTTCCTATTAGCCATTCATTATCATTGACTGCCTCAATCAGCATTACGCAGAAATATAACGCTGGCTCTGCGGAATATAGAGAGTATCTTAACTCCATCGGAGCGGGATAAAAAAACAAAGAACAAAAAAAATCAATGGCTCTAGAAACATTCGTACCAACTGCATATTAGCGGTAGTTCTGTGTACCTACATACAGTGTTTTCTAACATAAATAATTAATTACTTCATCTTGATTTCAAAGCCTAAGTATTGCTCGAGTCACTGACGTTTCAAGTATTAAGTCGAAGGCCGCCTTAAATAACGTCTGAATCAAGCATTTCCTGCGAGCTGAAATATGCCTGGTTGTTTTTTCCCAGCAAAAGCAAGAACAAGTGAAACACGCGAAGAATGAAATAGATGTGTCCCCACGTTATTCTACTCAAGCTCTTCCAAAGCGAACTTTGAAAAATAGAATCACCGCATTATACAGGACTTCGCCATGTAGGACGGCACGGTCTCGTAGGCTTCGTGACCTAACTGGTGGTGAGATAAGCGTCGGCGTAGGCTGACTCAGTGTTGTCTGATGCGACACTCAGCATAGATTCGACCTTCGACAGGCTCTTCTCTACAAAACGAGAGGGGCGCGCAAATCGATAGTCATATATGCGCCGTAAATTTTTCCTGCTAGTAAATCGCAACATCAACCCTTCGCCGCCCGCCCGACTGCGCCGAGCTTTCAATGTGTCAGCGGCGAGTCTTCATGCTGCAACCATCGAAAAGCGTGAAGCCCAGTACGATTCGGCGTTAAGCGAACGCAGCCGTGCATCTGTCAAAGTTCGCCTGCAAAAACTTGAGCAGCTGCGCTTGAGCTCGCGTTTATTTCGTATATCGAGTGTTCCAAGGGCTTTCATATTTTTTCTCGGAAAATACAACCAGGGAGATGTAAGCACGGCAGAAATTCCTAATTCCGAGCTTATCCGAGGTAGTCAACAACTTAAAGTTGACGTGTTAGCGATGCATGCTACTATTAAAAAGTCGACCAAATATTTCAATTCACCTGTTAATATTGAGTGATGAAAAGGTACCATAATTAAGTACACACGACCATCGCTAATATGATTACCGTTCGCTTGATATTTCTAGAGGCCTGGATATTTGTTTGAAATCTTGAACCGAGTTATGCATGATGCATATGATGCATAACTATTATACATCTCAAATCAGTCCCTTCGTATGCGTGATATACATATATATTATGCATGAAAAGAGACGGGCTTGCGGAAAGAAGTTGCAAGCGAGTTTAGGCCAACAACAAACAGTGATATTAAATATACTGAAGCAAACACGTTTGAGTATTACGAAGTCATTTCCCTTAAAACAAATTTAACTTATTGTCAGGTCGTTTTATGCATCTTTAGGTGCTCCTTGTTAATCTCGCGCTTATGCATGCGGGAGACATAAAAATTAACATGTTTACGCTTCATTGAGCGTGGTATTCCAAAATGCATATTATGAAATATTCTTGCGAGCACTGAGTGTTTGATGTACGGATGATGTCTCCTTTTCACGAGTTGGCAAACATTTTTCATAGAACGTCAGGTATGATACACATTCACCCTGATTCCTCACCTGAGACTTTCCTCTTGCCGAAAAACTAAAAATGAAGTTTATAGATAATAACGTTTGCTACATTAACTCCGTCTATGGCGCAGTCTCGTTGAAACTGTTGCAAAGCTTCGCGACATTCGTTGCAACATTGCTCTCAAAGCGCTCTGTCGCGAAAGTTGCTCAAGAGCGTTTATGTTATTTTGTTTTTATTTTATCCGATTTTGCGAACGTGTTACGGTGCCTAACAACTGTTTAATGAAATTCCGGGGATCCGCCGGCTCTCACGAACGCTGATGTTATTTTTCTTTCTCCCTTGTTATTTTCCCTTTCTAGCCAGAAATGGGGCCTCTAATTGCAAAAAATTTTACGCTCCGACTGGGCCTATAGCGCCCACTGAATCACAGTGCGTGACAGGACGATTAAGTTATAACTCTTTTTTGCGGAATGCCTTCTCGCGAAAAGGGGCAATTTCCTTTTTTTTTTCTTCTTTTGACACGTGATCATTACTTCCAGGTAAAGAAAGTTACGGACGACGACCCGCACGTCCCACACACAGTGAGACAATGTCGGGAGAAATGCGTGCAATCTGCGCTGTGCGAATTTCCATCGAAATGGCAATCCACTCGTGTCAGGCAAGTGCTGTCGCTGATCTCGACCGCTTAAAATTGCTCGAAGCACGAAAATTTAAGATAGAAAAGGAAACAGGGTCGAGGACAACGACAACAAACGCAAGAGCTTACCCCTGCAGATAATTCGAATAATTAGACTGGTAAAAAACGGCCCTTCAATAATTGCGGCAACAGAAAAGATAAAGAAAGGAGATCACGCGAAAAGGAAGAGACCGAAGAGGACGAAGCAAGCTAGGTGACATTCAGCACGTGGCTGTAGTATGTAAAATGAAAAAGACCCACCGCGGTGATCTGGCGGTTATGGTGCTCGACTGCAGAACCGAAGGTCGTAGGATCGAATCCCGGTCGCGGCCGCATTTCGATAGATGCAAAATTCTAGGGGGCCCATGTGCTTAGATTTAGGTGCACGTTAAAGAACCCCAGGTAGTCGAAATTTCCGGAGCACTCCATTATACGACATCTCACATAATGATATTGCGGTTTTGAGACGTAAAACCACAGCAATTATTATGATTAAAATGACAAAAACTTGGGGCCCGCTTGAGCTTCGCCTTCAAGAAAAGAATAGAACGCGATAGCGTAATCTGGCCCCGTGCGCATCGCCTTCAACCGTGCCGCAAAGAAAAGAACGTTTGTGAGCGCAACATTGGCCGTTTCAAACTATCATAGAATGCATACTGCAAGTACAGTTGTGGAGCGCCCACTACGCCATAATTCTTCCTTTTCTGAATTGGTGAAATACTCACTACGCGTCCCTAAGGTGCCACGAACACCTGCGCAGCTGTACACTTTGTAATGGGTGGGCAGCTTTGAACCACCAACTCGTTGCGCAATTGACATGCGTCGCTCCCTGGTGCGATTCTACAATTCTGCCAGGCTATATTACATGCGTTAACGAGAATCTTCCTTCTACATGACATTCTTATTGTGTGTGTGTGTGTGTGTGTGTGTGTGTGTGTGTGTGTGTGTGTGTGTGTGTGTGTGTGTGTGTGTGTGTGTGTGTGTGTGTGTGTGTGTGTGTGAGTGTGTGCGTGTGTGCGTGCGTGCGTGTGTGTGTGTGTGTGTGTGTGAGTGTGTGCGTGTGTGCGTCGTGTGTGTGTGTGTCTGTGTGTCTGTGTGTGTGTGTGTGTGTGTGTGTGTGTGTGTGTGTGCGTGCGTGCGTGCGTGTGCGTGTTTTGGCATTCCAGATTTTTTTGGCAACCCAGGCATTCTGCTTGACACGCAGAATGCCTGGGTTCTATTCTCACTCGGACCGAAAATTCTTGATTATTTATTTATTTATTTGTATCTATCTCGAATTTACAGCCCCAGGACAACAGTGATTTTTTTGCTCACAACCAACGAACGCCGCCGCTGACACCGACGCCGACACAGGAATATCTACGAAACGAGCTCTTTAACGCTTAAAGCGGAAAGTTGGGCTAGTTGGTATCTTGAATAATATGACATGTTTACTAGCGAAAAGGATGTGGACGAGAAGCGTTGTCCTGTATTCCTTCTTCTCGTCCACGTCCTTTTCGCTAGTAAACATGCTATCACGTGGTTGCGCTTACCCCATCCGTGGCCACCCTTTGGGCGCAAAAGCACCGCGGCCCGTATGGTACATCGTGCGCATTTTGCGACGCCCCAATTCGCGATGTAACTGCCACACACTTATTGTGGACTTGCACAGGTCTACAATTAAGCCGTCGTCGTCACCTCCGTGCAACAGGCCTCAGGCCTGGCCGACCACCTGACCTTAACCGCTGGATTCGTGGACCTCACCACCGCTCATTACTTGACTTTATACACGAAGCAAATTTGCATGTGTATTTTTGAATAAAAAATTGTTTTGTCTAAGGGCAGACTTTCGAAAATAAAAAAAAGAGAAGAAAAATACAACTCTGAAATTTATGAGTGAGGCACAAATGTGCAACCCCCCCCCCCAAGTACAGTGTCTCGTTCATTAGGTACATTTCAGAGTTGAAATGAGTCAGCCTGCTAGTATTCAGTGACACGGATATCTACCCAACACAATGAGACTAACGTTCGCAGGTACAGGAAGGTTCGCCGTTGTGAACCAGGGACAGTCGAATGAGGGTTATCTAAGGAACCAACGTTTCGACAATATATGGGACTTGCCATACCATGTTCCAGCAGAAAATGGGCTTGTACAAGTTTTGGTTTGCTGCGCACGAGCGAATGTGTGGAATTTCTCGCGGGATTTAGTTTTTTTTTTTTGAAGGGGAAGGAGGAGGGGGAGTGAAGGTTGGTATGCTGTTGCGTATACCTCCTACACCTGGTTTCATATTAATATCGCTTTGCACCGTTACTCATATATGCAGCGTATAAAACGCCCCTCTTTGTGTAGCGAAGGTAATGACACGAAGTTTTCAACAACACTAGCCCAAAGAAACCTTGCACTTTTAGAAGTGGTTACTTGTGTCTATAACTTGCCCATTATATCCATAGAAAGGGTACTTCGAATGAAATATTACACTTATAGGAAAAAGTGTTTCGGAGAAATTACTATTTCCACAATTTACACTTTCCAAGAACTGCACTTTTTTTTCTAGGGATGGCTGTGATACTCGCTCCACGAATCATTTGGATGTCTTCCAGCGACGCAGGTGTCCTTCGAAGCAATCGCTAAGTCTACTGCGAGACATTTATACAAGACTCGCCCGTCTGAGCAGGGTATGTACATGTAACTGCGCTGCATGCCCTACTTAGACATGCAGATCTGAAGTTTACCACCCCGAAGTGGTACTTAAAAGCCAATCCACCGTTAAAATGCGAGCGCATTTCATCACTAACTGTGGGCCACTTTGGCACGGCAATATAGCTAGCTTCGATACGAAAAATCAGAAAAAAAAAGCGAATTTAGAAGGAAAAGATTGAGCCGCCTACGAGTAGTTGAATGAGGACCCCCCGCGCAAGCTCAGTGGTACGAATCCGTTTTGAAGAAAACCATCGCTGCTTAACACAAGGACAACTATTCGTGTCTTCTTTACCTACTTGTGTGTTAAGCCCTCCTCCCATCCCCCCAGCATATCTTTCGTACATATCTTTCATTCGTATCTTTCATTCGTGCATATCTTCCCCAGCATATCTTTCAACATATCTTTCATTCTTTTGGTCGTACTCATAGTGTTTTCTTGGCAAGCAGTGAGCGAGTAGTTTGTCATCCCTTTCTCCCTGTACTAAATAATCAGACGATTTTAAACACCAATCAAATGCCTGAAACCAGTCCAGACCATCATTAAAGCACTGATCTACTCTTGGTACATTATTCGTTTGTTTATTTTCTTGCCCCCCGGAAGACGTTCTTTCTGGCTCGCAAGTTGGGAATGGGTGTGTAATACGCGCGAATGCGCAAGAGACACACCGATGGTCCGACAGCACTCAGCTACAGCATGCTATCGCCACATCGTGTCCTGCCTCACCTCCTATTCGACATAAATCCCCGGCTTTCATCCAGTGCGTCTCAGCGATATCACTGCATCACCGCGATATAGCTTGGCGGCGCACACTTCGCGGCTCGGAAGTAGGATAGCTGAGTGTTCGATAAGGGAAGCCCGCCGCTATCCGTTCGTCGCCGGTGTAGTACACGACACTTCTTGCTTGTTTTTAGTGAGCCCGCAATATGACAACCAGTCCGGCGAAAAGGCCTTGTGCGTCTGTCCAATGCGCTACGCGAGCATGAAGAGTCAACAGCAGCACGTGCCTGGGAGAGGAGGCAAGAATCGTCCGCACAGAGGGAACGCCGCCTCGACGCTGATGCCGAGGCGACGAGAACTAACGAAACTGCCCGAGCAGCGACAACGCCGCATTGATGTCTAAGTCCAAGCTATGAGTACTCGACGGGTGACGGAACGGTGCTAGCGCACAGTAGTCTGCAATACTTCGTGCTTAGCCTGAGCTAAACTGTCGGCCATTTTTTTTATCGATTCATGGGATTTAAAGTGCAAAAGCAAGTCCCGGTCGCAGCAGCCCCATGCCCGTATCGACATGGGGCTCCTGCGACCGGAAATTGAACCAAAGTCATCGAGCACAGATATAGAACCTGGGCAATTTTGGGCATAGCTACGATGCTGCCAGCCCTTTCTTCGAGCAGCAATGCTTTTGCCTCTTCTCTGTCCCGCTGTGCTCTCAACAGTGCCCGCGTAGGGCGCTGGTTGTTACAGTTGACAATACAATGGACGTGGAGGTGGCTTTCATGGCGTTTAGTCTGTATAAAGTGACATCCGCGGACAATTTGAGCGGGTTCTCTGTGGGTCCAACTTCCGCAGTCATTTCCCCTTTCGAAAGTCAAACTCGTTTTTGATCCGAGGAACATACTTCAAATGGAATTCTGAGAACAGCTGCAGTTCGAGCATTGTTAAGTG
Organism: Rhipicephalus appendiculatus; assembly: GCA_030522465.1. Classification (NCBI taxonomy): domain Eukaryota; kingdom Metazoa; phylum Arthropoda; class Arachnida; order Ixodida; family Ixodidae; genus Rhipicephalus; species Rhipicephalus appendiculatus. The sequence continues at coordinate 856,101 of JALIZH010032513.1, forward strand.
ACAACACGGTAAGTGACTCCGCTGTGAGTCCATGGGCCAGCCACGCAATACATAACTTGCAGACTAGATACTAACTCCAAGCGCAAAAAAGAGAGAGAAAGAAAGAAAGAAAGAAAGAAAGAAAGAAAGAAAGAAAGAAAGAAAGAAAGAAAGAAAGAAAGAAAGGAAGAAAGAAAGAAAGAAAGAAAGAAAGAAAGGAAGAAAGAAAGAAAGAAAGAAAGAAAGAAAGAAAGAAAGAAAGAAAGAAAGAAAGAAAGAAAGAAAGAAAGAAAGAAAGAAAGAAAGAAAGAAAGAAAGAAAGCGTGACCAGACGGCCCTGCAACGACGTTTCAGATGAGTTGCGCACTGACACCCTTCTCATAAAAAACGACAATACAATGCCCTAAAAAAGTGGCTGTGACATGACTGTTCCCCAATCCCGTCTTGTGATGCCGCACGATTATACTTTTGGTTTGCCCCACAGGTGTACTAACCGCGCAGCACCGCTTGTTCACGCGCTAGCTTTTGCTCAAAATATAGTCTATATGTAGCAGCTATTTCGCGGTAGACGGCAAAAGCTACACAGCAGACAGTTACTGGTCAGGTTTTGGCTTTAGTGTTCATCGCGTAGTGTTGTGCCATAGTTCTTTCGCAAGACTACGCGTTTACGATTACACAGATTGATATAAGCAACTACTGAACATCCCACGTTTATTCAAGGCGTTGTCTGGGAAATGCAGGCTTGGCGAATAAAGGCTGGAGAGGAAAAAAAGTTCCAGGGGCAGTCAAGAAGAAAATACTTTGTGCAAGCCAAAATTCGCATTATGCAAAATTTTAGGCTTAGAAATACGTTCGGAACGGAGAATCGTGGACCAAAAGCTTCCGCCTGGGTCGAACGCCCACGTTGCGAGTTGGAAAACCACAAGCGAGAATTTAGAATTGTCTATAAAGCACCACACATTTCGCGGTTTATTTATTATTCAGGGGAATATTCTATGCTTGAGCGGGCGCTAACAAACCGACGACGCGTCCGCGCGGTTCGCACAACGGCAATGGAAACATCAAAGAAACAGCCGGCGCCTGTGCAGTGGTGAGCAAGCACGCGTGCGCTAATCTTCGCAACGCAGGGAACTGTGCCGACGCGAGCAGTTTTTGCGAACGGCAGTGTTTGCGCAGCTTCGGTGGGGTACTTTTTTTTCGTTTTTTTTTTTCTGTTATGAGTTCCAAGAATGAGACGTATGTGCATACATTTTCGATAAGATACTCTGTAGATATTCAAAGCAACAAATTTCAGTGCGAACGAAGGCGCGGCGCACGAGTTATATATTTTTCTATCAGTTTCGCATTCCCCCGCCCTAAAAAGCCGTAGGCGTCAAAGCAGCTCGAGGCAGATTTACATTAGTATATATAATCGCTATGTTTGTTTTGATACGTGACTTGCTAGAGACCCTACGGTTCTTACTAGAGTTCTTTCTATTCTTTTTCATTAAGGAGAAATGATATCGGTTGAGCACAGGGTGCGTTTGAACCGTCATAATGAGAGGAAGTTCGCACCCTCTTCCGGTTATCTCTTCATTTCTCTAAACTAAACAAACGAACCCATGACTTACGGTTCCGGTTGGAGCAGATGGTTTTTCATTAAGTTGGTACGAGTGAACGCGCGCCAACATTTTGTTCCTAGAACACACGACGGGGCTTCGTTGCTTTTTCCTTAACTGAGCGATCTAAAAGCGCTGCTCAGCCGAGCGTAACGCGTACCATGCATCGGCGATGCATACTTTGTTAGCTGTGTTCGTGCATGTTTTCGCTCGAATGGGCTCGGCATGGTTCACGCCGGCACTACTTTAATTTGCGCATGCCGTTGTCGAATTTCATTCAAAGTGGACAATGCGTGTGATCAAGGAACTGATGTTGAATACACTAGAAGCACGTGGAAGCACGAATGAAGCAAGAATGAAGCAAAAAGCGAACGTGAGGAAATAAAGCCGACGTACTTCCAAGAGCCTTCTCCTCTGAAGGTACGAGGGGCGTCCACTAATAAACACTCGTGCGTACTCTACAAAAAAAAAAAAAAGGAAAAAAAAAACCCGCATAAATAGGGCGTACAGTGAAACCTCACTTGAACGAACTTGACGGGACCTCAGGAAAAAATTTTGTTACAGTGAAAGTTCGTTGAACTGACAGCCACATAGTAGGTTGTAGTCACAAGCTACAGGAAGCATCAGGTGTTGAACTTAATTTATCGTCCTGCAGCTGATTTACATGTAAATTTATGCTTAATGAGCATATTGTGACGAATACAGTCATATTTTGCTGCACTTGTGCACTCAGGACTGCGACCCGCTGTTCGTCGAAATGAAGCGCCGTTGTTAACGTAAAATTGTGACCTCCGCGATTAGCTGCGGTGGCGCACCGTTGGCGGAGATGATCGCGGAGGCCATGATAAAAGTGAGCTACAAAAAGTGCGGCAGTACTTGTTTAAGTGATTAAAAAAATGACCCTGGGAGGCACTTGATGGCGTCACGAAATATGTTCGTAACACTGAAGTTCGCTCTACCCTGCATTTCTTTAAACTGAAGGATGTTAGCCTTGGTTGAGTGTCACTTAGGTGGGGGGATTTTAGAAAAGTTCGCCCGGCTGAATAGTTCGTTTTCTTGCCGTTCGTTCAAGCGGTAGTTCGCTCTATTATTTTCCACAACAAAAATCGTTATCTATGTAGCGTGAATTACCTAGCATTATCGCTGCGCGCCCGGCATTTCGAGGTCAAGAAAGGCGTGCGCGTTAATAGCGTGACATAGCATTTTTGATAGGAAAATGGCGAGTGCCAAGTTTTCAAGAAAGGAAACGCAAGCTAGCGAGATGACGATTATTGTTGCGGTACGAAAGGCACCTTTTTATGTGCGGAGCACTTCAGGGGGGACGGGTTGTCGTATGCTGCTGTATGCTGTGATCATATGCTGTCTTCGTTTGGCGTAACGAAGGCAAAGCCACATATAGCATAGCCAGCTGTTGCATATTGAGCACTCGCTCGCACCAGAGTTCTTGCCAAAGAGAAGACTTCTTCCTCTTGTTCTTCGAGCGCCTTTGATGGTTGACATTAAGTGCGGACATTACTACTATCGCTTGGGAAATACGACAACACAAATCACGTATAAAAGTTGAAAGAGAAAGCAAGCGAGAAATAGAAAGAAAGAGAAACAAAGGGGCAAATAAATAGGAAGAAAATTAGAAATAAATAGAAATAAAAAAAAAACACAGAAAAAGACTGGAAAAGAGAACAAGAAAGAAATAGAAAAGGGAAGAAAGAGAAAACGGAAGAGAAACAAAGAAGGCAGCCCAGCTCCGCACTTCCTTCAGGTTTGGCACTACTCGAGCGAAGCTGCCTTAATTTTTTTACGCCATCTTTTCTTATTTGTTTTTTTAGAGTGCAGGGTAAAAAAAAAAGCACAGCTCGAGCAGATCCAGCGAACGTCGCTAACAAAACGCAGAGACGAGACGAGATAATATAAGCTGCAGAAACCCGACACTACAGCTACGTGTGTTACCACCAGGCACTGTACTCGGCGAAAGTGCGATGGTGTATACAAAGTTGGAAGCATAACAGGCATACCACCAGGTACTGTACTCGGCGAAAGTGCGATGGTGTATACAAAGTTGGAAGCATAACAGGCATACCACCGGGTACTGTACTCGGCGAAAGTGCGATGGTGTATACAAAGTTGGAAGCATAACAGGCATACCACCAGGTACTGTACTCGGCGAAAGTGCGATGGTGTATACAAAGTTGGAAGCATAACAGGCAGTTGTTAACCTTAGCGTGCTACTCAAAATCGGGAAAAACAATTTTTTTTACACTGGCGTAACGCACCCAAGTTACCACATTATTCGACGGTATGAACTGAAGTATGAATGCTTCTATTAAAGGCGAAAGCCTGATATGCCCCAAACAATGCGAAAACAGGATCGTCGGCGTCAAGAAGAAGGATGCACCCTCCGCGGTGGTCTAGTGGTTATGGGGCTCGACTACTGATCCGCAGGTCGCGGGATCGAATCCCGGCCGCGGCGGCCGCATTTTCTGTGGAAGGCGAAAATGCTCCAGGCCAGAGTACTTAGATTTATGTGCACGTTAAAGAACCCCAGGGGGCCGAAATTTCCGGAGCCCTTCCACTATGGTGTCTCTCACAATCATATCGCGGTTTTGGGATGTTAAACCCCAAAGAAGAACGACGCGAAAAAATTATGACTGTGTGAAGACGTCACCCTAACGTTATTAGACGACACAGATTGCAACATAAGTTATGTCATCATGACGTCACTGTGATGTCATTTGGCGGGACGTCACACGATGACTTCATCACATGACATCGTCGCTTGGTCAAGGGTGGGTCGATCCCAGGGGCGCTGTGAAACCGCGTGAAGGTGCAGAAAGCTTTCGCTGCGGGGGAGGGGAATACAATCGACTGAGGCTGAGACTGCAATGCAATGTACGCCAAGAAAATATTTATGCACATAAAGATAGCACCAGAATGCAACACATACATTGAAGCCCAGCACGCATGCGTTCTGCGAAGAGAAATAATAGAGGGAGAAGCTTAAAAGAAAGAGAAAAGTCAAGTGGGTTGCTGTTGTCGCGTTTTGCCATGAACGACTTACCTCCAGGTCGGGCAGGTACTACACGAGCCTTCTTTCTTCTTTTTTTTAAATATATTTGAATATGCTTTTTAACGACCTTTCTTCAAATGCGTTTCACTCAGACCAGACGGGCCTCCGTCATACTCTCGACTTCATCCAGCAGTACATTTCTACGCACAGCGGAATTGCGGTGGATCAGTTTAGCGCTGAGATCACGCATCGACCTTTGCAGCAACATATTCAACGTGTGCGCGGCGATTAAGGGATACGTTATAAATTACACCGATGTACCTAATTGAATCGACTTGCGGTATAATATTAACTTGATACCTTAATGAAATGTCCCCTGTGTCCGTGACGAGAAACACCAGCACCGCATATTTAGTAATACCCGAAATGCATGCGCAAGTTGTCCAACCAGGTTACTAATAGCGGTGATTTTAGAAAAGTGACTGACTGTGTTCAGCCATGGTAAAAGCAAACAAACAAACAAACAAACAAACAAACAAACAAACAAACAAACAAACAAACAAACAAACAAACTGCAATGTGAACAGCGTAGACGTAAGTGCTGACGTAATAATGACCTGGGATTGTACACAGCCAGATATTGAATAAATCCAGTGGGAGGACAGCATCTTGAAGCATACCTCGTACTTATTTGCACCTGCTTTAAGAAAAGCCGCCTTCATAACAGTAAAACTCTCGACCGTCGATGAATTAAGCAACGCATACTGCAATGTACCGAGTAAAGCTGTGATATCGCAACTGATCTAATGAAATCACCCTATCAACACCGATATAATTAAGCTTTGGCTATATCCGCTGTAAGCAATGGCGTGTTCTGCTTGGTGCGCCGCGCGTGTTCCGTTCTGCTTTCAAGACCTGTGAGCGCATTCCGGATTGAACCCGCAAGCCTAAATACAATTTGTCATAGACTCAATAACCCTTTTCATTCATATGATTGTTTATAGGCTTCTACAGAACCCTGTATATAAGCTTCACGACATCAGAAATTAAAGCTGTTGTTCGAATGGTATTGAGATCATCACCTCCCCTTGGGTTTTGGGCACTGGTACTATTTCAGCAGCCTTCCAGTCATCTCGAAACCATGCGTTTTTTATGCGAATATTCCCAAAAGCTTAGTATTTTATTAGGAAATGATTGGAGGAAGGTTCTTACCATTGCATGGCTGGTTGGTTGTTCCTCAGTAATCTGGCGCAACCCACCGCGGCGGATCGGCCATGAAACGGGCGGTACCTTATTTTAGAGCTAAATTCTTTTATAATCTAAATATGTTTAGAATTGTATAGTTTACAAAGTAACTCATTAGTATAGGTAAGGGGGAAAGTAATGAGAAGAAAATATGGTTGAAAAATAAAATGAAGTTAGACAACTTTAACATTCAATTCGTTTTGTCTCGCGTAGGAAATCACATACCGCATCGCAAACGTTCTTGTGGCTAAAGCCCATTTCGGTAGCACCGAAGGAAAGAACCACCGGAAGTGATAAATTTAAGCGCATCCTTCGAAGGAGTTCATCTAGAAATATTTTTCTTTGATTTGTGAACAACCGGAATGTTAAAAATTAAGGCAGCTTCGCCCTAGTAGTGCCAAGCATGAAGGAAGTGCGGAGCTGCGCAGCCTTCTTTGTTTCTCTTTGGTTTTCTCTTTCTTTCCTCCCCTCTTTCTTTCTTTTTTGTATTTTCGAGCTTTTTCGGTCTTTCTTTCTCTTTAATTCTATTTATTTCTATCTTTCTTCCTATTCTCTCTCTTTCTTTCTCTCTCAATTTCTCGATTGCTTCCTCTGTTTTTCAATTTTTATACGCGGTTTTATTTAGAGTGCCTACGCACTTGATATCATCATCAAGGCGCTCGAAGAACAAGAGGAAGAACACTTCTCCTTGGCGCGAGAGCGCGCTCAATATGCCACAGATGGGTATACTATATGTGATTTTGCGTGCGTTAATATCATCATCGAGGTGCTCGAAGAACAAGAGGAAGAAGTCTTCTCTTTGGCGCGAGAGCGCGCTCAATATGCCACAGATGGGTATACTATATGTGATTTTGCGTGCGTTAATATCATCATCGAGGTGCTCGAAGAACAAGAGGAAGAAGTCTTCTCTTTGGCGCGAGAGCGCGCTCAATATGCCACAGATGGGTATACTATATGTGATTTTGCGTGCGTTAATATCATCATCGAGGTGCTCGAAGAACAAGAGGAAGAAGTCTTCTCTTTGGCGCGAGAGCGCGCTCAATATGCCACAGATGGGTATACTATATGTGATTTTGCGTGCGTTAATATCATCATCGAGGTGCTCGAAGAACAAGAGGAAGAAGTCTTCTCTTTGGCGCGAGAGCGCGCTCAATATGCCACAGATGGGTATACTATATGTGATTTTGCGTGCGTTAATATCATCATCGAGGTGCTCGAAGAACAAGAGGAAGAAGTCTTCTCTTTGGCGCGAGAGCGCGCTCAATATGCCACAGATGGGTATACTATATGTGATTTTGCGTGCGTTAATATCATCATCGAGGTGCTCGAAGAACAAGAGGAAGAAGTCTTCTCTTTGGCGCGAGAGCGCGCTCAATATGCCACAGATGGGTATACTATATGTGATTTTGCGTGCGTTAATATCATCATCGAGGTGCTCGAAGAACAAGAGGAAGAAGTCTTCTCTTTGGCGCGAGAGCGCGCTCAATATGCCACAGATGGGTATACTATATGTGATTTTGCGTGCGTTAATATCATCATCGAGGTGCTCGAAGAACAAGAGGAAGAAGTCTTCTCTTTGGCGCGAGAGCGCGCTCAATATGCCACAGATGGGTATACTATATGTGATTTTGCGTGCGTTAATATCATCATCGAGGTGCTCGAAGAACAAGAGGAAGAACACTTCTCCTTGGCGCGAGAGCGCGCTCAATATGCCACAGATGGGTATACTATATGTGATTTTGCGTGCGTTAATATCATCATCGAGGTGTTCGAAGAACAAGAGGAAGAAGTCTTCTCTTTGGCGCGAGAGCGCGCTCAATATGCCACAGATGGGTATACTATATGTGATTTTGCGTGCGTTAATATCATCATCGAGGTGCTCGAAGAACAAGAGGAAGAAGTCTTCTCTTTGGCGCGAGAGCGCGCTCAATATGCCACAGATGGGTATACTATATGTGATTTTGCGTGCGTTAATATCATCATCGAGGTGCTCGAAGAACAAGAGGAAGAAGTCTTCTCTTTGGCGCGAGAGCGCGCTCAATATGCCACAGATGGGTATACTATATGTGATTTTGCGTGCGTTAATATCATCATCGAGGTGCTCGAAGAACAAGAGGAAGAAGTCTTCTCTTTGGCGCGAGAGCGCGCTCAATATGCCACAGATGGGTATACTATATGTGATTTTGCGTGCGTTAATATCATCATCGAGGTGCTCGAAGAACAAGAGGAAGAACACTTCTCCTTGGCGCGAGAGCGCGCTCAATATGCCACAGATGGGTATACTATATGTGATTTTGCGTGCGTTAATATCATCATCGAGGTGCTCGAAGAACAAGAGGAAGAAGTCTTCTCTTTGGCGCGAGAGCGCGCTCAATATGCCACAGATGGGTATACTATATGTGATTTTGCGTGCGTTAATATCATCATCGAGGTGCTCGAAGAACAAGAGGAAGAAGTCTTCTCTTTGGCGCGAGAGCGCGCTCAATATGCCACAGATGGGTATACTATATGTGATTTTGCGTGCGTTAATATCATCATCGAGGTGCTCGAAGAACAAGAGGAAGAAGTCTTCTCTTTGGCGCGAGAGCGCGCTCAATATGCCACAGATGGGTATACTATATGTGATTTTGCGTGCGTTAATATCATCATCGAGGTGCTCGAAGAACAAGAGGAAGAAGTCTTCTCTTTGGCGCGAGAGCGCGCTCAATATGCCACAGATGGGTATACTATATGTGATTTTGCGTGCGTTAATATCATCATCAATGCGCTCGAAGAACAAGAGGAAGAACACTTCTCCTTGGCGCGAGAGCGCGCTCAATATGCCACAGATGGGTATACTATATGTGATTTTGCGTGCGTTAATATCATCATCGAGGTGCTCGAAGAACAAGAGGAAGAAGTCTTCTCTTTGGCGCGAGAGCGCGCTCAATATGCCACAGATGGGTATACTATATGTGATTTTGCGTGCGTTAATATCATCATCGAGGTGCTCGAAGAACAAGAGGAAGAAGTCTTCTCTTTGGCGCGAGAGCGCGCTCAATATGCCACAGATGGGTATACTATATGTGATTTTGCGTGCGTTAATATCATCATCGAGGTGCTCGAAGAACAAGAGGAAGAAGTCTTCTCTTTGGCGCGAGAGCGCGCTCAATATGCCACAGATGGGTATGCTATATGTGATTTTGCGTGCGTTAATATCATCATCGAGGTGCTCGAAGAACAAGAGGAAGAAGTCTTCTCTTTGGCGCGAGCGAGCGCTACAGCTGGCTATGCTATATGTGGTTTTTCCTGCGTTACGCCAAGCGACGACGACAGCATACGACAGCCCGGCTCCCTAAAGTGCTCCGCACTTAAAAGAAATGATGCTCGTTGCACTAGAGGCATAAAGGTGACTGCACCTGACCCTACCGGTGTAGGTAAAAATTCAGTGGGGGGAACCCGACATTTGTCTTCTTAATAATGCGTGCTAAAGCGTTCTTCCTCCTCATGCCTTTGTTAAATGCTGATGCATGTTCGTCCTGTCGTCGTCCTGAACGCGGTGTATTCGAAGCATGTCCCTCCCTGTGTAGGAAGCACAATCCCGACGCGCAACTTAAGCGTTCGTGCCTTCTAATACAACGAAAAGGGACGACAACTATATTGGCAAGAGAGTAAAAAAAAAAAAAAAAAAGCCCGGGACACGAGATTTTTAGAAGGACGGGAGAACGAAGCATCATGAAGAATGATCATAATGCAAGGAGTATGTGATAAAATATCTGAAGTAGCTTTTGAACTAGCACACCCGAGAAAAATTAAAGCAAGTCACATTACCCCTTTAGCAGTGTAAGTTAAGCAATCTCGACTGATATGTATGCACACGCGGCCACTCACTGCCCCAACGATTATTTTTGATGCACCGTGCATAACTTATGCAAATGATGTACATAATGCTTCGCCTTGTTATGTCCTGCGAAGTAAGTGTGTGCGTCGTTTGCATTAATTACGTAGGAGACTCACAATGAGAGTAAGTGTTATCCCATTATTACGATGGTGTTGCTATGCTTGAGCGTAAGACGGCGCAATGTCACTATGTTTAGGCATATTAAGAAATTTAAATATATAAAAGCAGCTCAAGACGGGACAAAGACGTAGAGGAGGGAATAAGTAGAAGCGCACACTACCAAGTGTTTTATATTCAAACGAACACTCAATATAAATAATAGTACGCACATGAGCAGAAGGCCAAAATCAAAAATAATCCTGAAAAAAAAAATGTAATTGCTTTGGAAGACGATCGAAGGTACGCTTAGACACCTACTGCCAAACAATTTGATAACGTAAGCTTCAACCAATTCTCTTGCAAGTGCATCGCGTCTTCGCTTTAAGATCTTAGTGCAATAAAACATGGGTACACATGCACAAGACTTACAATTAATGGGTACAAGTTCCATTTTTTATGGACTGTGTATTTTTTAAGCTGATGATTTTTTGATCATCTTAGACAAAGAGCCTGGTGTTTCGTTGGAAGAGCAAGTGCTTGTGCAGGTCTTCCTGGCACCGCTGTATCACACATGCGTGCTAATGATGGTGATGGTTGTCAGTGATGGTTGTCTCGCTGAAACGCAGATTAACCAGCTTAGCAGTGTCCTTCCCAATGTGCAAGCTAGCGACTTAAAATGATTGGTGCACACATCGGAGTCACATATAAACAATTCGCTTTTGTTGGGCTGGAAGAGTGTAATGTTACGTGCGAGAGCTAGTAGTCTGAGGCGCTATCTAGGGACCTTCTTACCTCAGTGACCGCGCGCGCACGCACGCACGCACGCACGCACGCACGCACGCACACACGCACACACACACACACACACACACACACACACACACACACACACACACACACACACACACACACACACACACACACACACACACACACACACACACACACACACACACACACACACACACACACACACACACACACACACACACACACACACACACACACACACACACACACACACACACACACACACACACACACACACACACACACACACACACTATCTCTCTCTCTCTCCCGTTTGGAAATTCCCACCGACTCCGTCTGCGTGCCTGTAAAGGGTGCACTGCCTCATGCTCTGCTGCACAGCGGCAGAGTACAGACTACAGACAAACGGGGGACCACTGCGCTTGTGTACGTCTCCTGTGACAAGTGCAGCACCGCAAATTGCACAAGTAATGAGGCGAACATGCTGACATGATACAAAGGCGAAAAACTCATTAGGGAAGCTGCTCAACGTGGAAAAAGTAATGAAATAAGAGAGCACGAATGTTCTGCGTAATAAACGAGTGAAATGGGTAAGAAAATCAGTACTTCAGTTTAATTGTTCAGGCGCCTCGTCTGAATGCGCGTTCAAGATGGAATTGCGAGGAGCTCTGTTAGGGTCGCTGAACACAGCAGTCGGCGTTTTACGAAGTCTAACTGTGAGAATCAGCGAATGTGATTGAAATGTGCTAAAACTTCGTAATCACGTTTATATTTTGAATGCAATAAAATGTGTGAAGGTTTCAATGACGAGGTTCTAAAAGTAATTGTCGATAGCAAGAAGTGAGCGCAATGTTTCTATTCTATTCTACGTACCTGTACTTTTAACTCAATTGTTCGGTTGGTTTCCTTAAGCATTCAATGAGCGGCGGAGAAGAAGGATATCGTTCCAGCATGGAGCAGAGCGCATTTGCAGACGCTTCCAGAAGCGGCTCGCTACCACCGTTATGCTGATAGCGGTCACTCTTCACAGGCGGCCACATTCGCCGAGAAGAAATGTAGTCGTTCCAAAGATTGAAGCGCCAAATAAAAACCAATCATATAAAAACACGCACTCCGCTGGGCACGCTTGAAGTATTTTTGAGGAATCAGCCGAAAGAAGATGTGAACGGCTTTTACGCTTCGATTGCCTGCTGCGTCCACTGCTTCTACCGAATTCGTCTGGAATTATTCAAGAGACGTTTCAAAACCATATATGAACTAGGTCCGATATGCCAGGGGAATCACTATGTTATATATCAGTAGCTTGCTTTTGTGCGGATGCTTATGTAAATTTCCGGTATACGCAACCCAGTGTTTTATTTAGCGTTTAGGAATATAACTACTTTCATGTGCTTCAACCCCTACGTACCGAAGTCGTAAAACTCACACAAAAGATGCTTGCAGGCACAGAGTGCACTCAGTAAATCATTGTGAATATTATACAGCGGGCTGACCTTCCTTTTCGAAGGGTCGCACAACTCACAAATTCAGAAAAACGACGCATGACTGAGATAATGATCTTATACAGCTTCAGCGTACGAAACTGGGCAAGTTGGTTGATCTTCGTGGTAAAAGCAGCCCGAAAGGACGGGAACATGACACAGTGCCTTACTCCTCACAAAAAAAAAAGTGACAAATACGAGATGGAAAGACACAGCACACTGTGTTTTGTAGGAGAAAAACACTGTCTCGTGCTACCGTCTTCGTGCGCTGTATTTGTATATACTGATTATTCGACAACCGCGTAGATTACGCATTCTTAGGCCAACAATCGAATTTTAGAAGAAAATGATTACTAATCATGATAGGAAGCAGTGGACCAACCACTGAAGGTTCAGACTTCATTGAGAAAACGTTGAAAGCAAAAAAAAGTCAACAGAATTGCTGAAGATAGCTAACAGTACAGTAGTGAATAGGTAGAACGTTGTAAACGTTTCCACCGCTTTCTATAAAAGGAGACAATGGTAACAAAAGGAGAGGCTCCCATTGTATCTCGCGATTAAAAAAAAAAAAAAGTTCACCGACAATTACGATACTGCCTAATGCGAATTCTGAGCGCAGCTTTGTGTTGGGGCAAGGCCAACTGGGTTTGAAGTTTTGGCCTTCCGCAGGGTGTCGACTACGCCGTAAATCATAACTTTTTGAGAAATAGGACAGCACCAACTACTCGATTATTCGTCTTCCTGCAGATAGGCGAGGTACCCACTACACATCTGTAAGGTATTATGTGCACTTTGTTGATGCTGCATGTGGCTGATGACGATGAAGAATTGTGGCTGAGCGCTTTGCAGTGGGTTGGAAGGATTAAACCACACACTCGATGCGCAATCAGCATTTTGTGATGAAAGGTTGTTATTTCACTCTTCTACCGCGCTATATTACATAGGTTAGCGCGATTCTTTGCCCTACATGACGCCTGTATAGGGTCTTTTTGCAAATGAGCTTCAAGCCACAGCGTGGCTCTGTGGTACAATGCTCGACTGCCACGCAGCGGTCCCGGGTTGAAATCCCATTCGATCCTGATTTTTTTTTTTATTTCTTCATGTCTATCGGTTACGCCACCGACGGTGACGGTGACGGCGACGGGGCCATAGGTCGGCGAACTCCCTCATGAGTCGACTCACTCGGACTCACTCAAACTCAGATCGAGCCATGAGTCTGAGTGAGTCCGAGTAATATTTTGGTGAGTTTGAGTCCGAGTGAGTCCGGTTGAAGAAAATTTTCGTGAGTGTGAGTCCGAGTGAGTCCAGCTCAGGAAAATTTTGGGCAGTCTGAGTCCGAGTGAGTCCAAAGCGCACGATATATTTCTTGAGTGAGTCTGAGTGAGTCCCACTTCTTTTTGCCGACCTATTGTCCTACCTACTCATCTTCAGCATTACTATCAGCCTTGCCTGGATTCACGTACTTACGCGTATTCAAAAACAGTGTCGTTCATGCACCGTTTCAGTATTTATTAACCAGAGGCGTGAATTTCGTAGGGGGTGCCTTGACCCCCCCCTGCCAACTTCTCCAGGGAAGTTCTTGATAAATATGTCTTATGTGGTGATCTCTTTCAATAAATATGATCTTAGTGGTTTGCGAGCACTCGTATCTCGTATTCCAAGATACTATATCAAAAGACGCCAAGAAGGCGTACCGATTACGTGAGATATTAGTGTTAAAGAGCATTGACACCATGGTCGAAAAAAGCTAATCCTAGGCTAACGGACTCATGAGTCGACTCACTTGGACTCACTCAGACTCAGATTGAGCCGTGAGTCTGAGTCTGAGTGAGTCTGGGTGAGTAATGTTTTGGTGAGTCTGAGTCTGAGTGAGTCCGGTTGAAGAAAATTTTCGTGAGTGTGAGTCCGAGTGAGTCCAGCTCAGGAAAATTTTGGTGAGTCTGAGTCCGAGTGAGCCCCAAGTGCAAAATATATTTCATGAGTGAGTCTGAGTGAGCTCCACAATTTTGCCGAGCTATGCTCAACGCAGGAACGGGCGCCTAAGAGCTGCGCTCTAAAAAGCATACGAAATATCCTAAGGCGCTCACTTATTAAACTAGCTTCAATTTTCGCACTGACGAGGCTCAGTTATGAATTTAATAACTGAGCCCCGCATGCTCGCGGCCGGCGGGCCACGTGTTTGAGACCCCTGCTGTAATAGTTTCAGAATTCTCCCTGACATCGCCATTACGCGCTATCGGTCCTTCATGCATGCGAGAGAGCCAGAATTTTTTCAGCGCTTAGATAAAAAGAAAGACCTCGCAATGGGTGCTTTAGGTAACATTTTTTACGGCCAGGCCCGTAGCCAGGAATTTTTTTCGGGTGGGGGGGGGGGGGGGTAGGGGGGCCCACTTGTGGAAGGCCTTAAAAAACACCTATTTTATTATTTGTCCTCAGTAAAACACCCCCTCCATCCGAATTTCGGGCTGGCTACGGGTCTGGCTACGGCATTGCATTTATTTATTTTTTTGGCAGTGGCAACGTATGACAGAAGCTGCAATATTGTACTTGGTTGTTAATTCGTACTGCAGTTTAGCACGGAGTGGTGGCGCGTGTCCGTCAAGTAGATATTAACGAAGTCTCGCTGTTCGAGAAATCGAATAGTCGATATTCAATACGCGAATCGAACTATTCGCAGAGCTACATTCGATTCGTATTCGAATATTCGAGTATTTGCTCAACCCTACAGTAACAAGACTTTTTTTTTCTTTTCCAGTGCGATCTAGAAGCGTCGCCGCAAATCTATTGTTCCAGTGAGCGAGTGTATGGATAGCATATTGTGTTATTAATGTGGTTCAGTAGGTTTACATGTAAGTTTCGAGGCATATTGTCACTAGAAAACAAGCGGGATGTTTTCGCACAGTTAGCTGGTACTGTAGGAGTCACACGTTAAAACAATGTCTCCAGCCGATATTGACTCCTTTATCCGCTCTCACCTGGCGTCTCTGGCGTTTTTGCCACTGCAGGCGATACTCAAGTTGTGCTGTATCGATAAGTACAGCAATTAATCACGTTAGATGCACATGTCTGCCATGACTGAGGGCAAATCAAACGGCACTTCAAACTCGTTGTTGAATGAAAACTCTCTTTTGTCGCTGTTTTCGAACAGACCCCTTCCGCAACTGCGCACACGCCGCCAGCTTTCAGGTCTACACAGCCGTTAATTTTTTCCGAGCTGACCGTCTTATTGCTCACGCAGTGAATTGGGAAACATCAGCCTCTGGGGCCTAATTTAAGTATATTCGTTCGGGTCACGCTTGAGCGCAAGTCGAGTGTAAGTTCACGGATGCGCGTTCTGATTCACAACCGCGCGCCTATAGGAAAGCCCAGTGTAATGCAATATTAGCCGCTGAACCAATCAAACGAAGTCACCGAAACAACTGCATCATCTTTAACGAAGTCAAGAAGCTGATGACCCCTTAATGCCGGCGTGTGAATCAGCAAATTCCAGATTGAGTTGAAGAATACTAAAACGTATCGGTAAGAAAGAGAAAAGTGAGAGATACAAACGGTGTTTAGCAACATTACTTGTGTGAGTATAAAAATATATTGTCGTGGTATCACGTCAAAGTTAACAGGGCGGAATTTCAATGTGCTACTTGGCCTCGGGTGGCACGAACGATGAAGGGCAGGAAACAGAAGAACTATACGAACTCAGAGAAGCAGACGAAGACAGAGAAAATGCATGGAGGTTAACCTAGATTTATTCCGGTGGGAGGCCTGCCCTAAGGAAAAGGCATACTGAGAAAAAAAGAAAAAAAAGAAAAAACGAGTGGCTCAAAAAGTGATGTGCACTGGAATCGATGAAGCCATAAAAATTGTCGACGCTGAACCACGCATGGTCGCTCAGTACGGTTGCCTTCAGGAATCGCAGAAGCACATTTGTGTTGTTGTGCAGATGTGACCGGAGGGCATGGTCTGGACACCTTGAACAAGAAAGATCTTCCGTCTATGTGGTTTAAAACGGTGCGGATGGCAGCTCTATCACAGTGGCACCAGCTAACTCCTTTAAACTCCACAAAATATGAAACTCCGTTACGGATTTCTACGGCGATGGAGTTGCGGCCATGTGACACGGCACTTTTATGAACTTAGGACAGAAGCCGCAAAGGGCACATGTAGACTCTGCTGCGCCTACATCTGAATGCAAGATTTTTCGTTTAATCACACCAAAAGCATTCCAAATCGTATGTATTCTGAGAAAAAAAAAGTGCTTTATGCAGATGAAAACACAAAAGTTTTGTGGCTATTATTACAGAAACAGGTGCTTGCAAGCATGCTGGCAGCATTGTTGACAGGGATGCTGGCAACACTGCGCGTTTATTTTGGTACGTGTTTTCCGAGCTGCGTACGCTGCGCTTGCTTTCAAACACACTGCCATTGGCAATCGATTTTTTTGAAATTGCAGGCGACTCCCTCAATCACGTTGCCCTTCCAGCACCGGATGAGCACTCCCATTCAGTTCATGTAGCCCTTGCCAAAGTCTCTACAACCACGTTTAATAAAGCTGTCATGGTGAAATTAATGACGTTATATATTCAGAGTACAATTTGCGAATCTAAATTGATTCATTGTTGCACTTTAGTGTCTTTTTTAGGCGGCAGAGAATAAAATTGTTAAGAAAATGAACATTCCGAATGACTAAGATATAAAAAGGAATTTTTCCTTTTCATGAAGGATTAAGCTATATGCAACATTCGGTGCTTAGGTGTGAATGATGTGGTGTGAGCTGAGAGCAGAAATGTACATGTAAAGGCCATTTTAGATATGACGTACTCGCGGCGGATGTGTACGTTGTTTATCGAGTGCGACGAATTCGCACGAATCAGTCAGTCATACGACTGAAGATCTGATCGAGATCCCGCTTTCCCACGATCAAAGCTCATTGAGTGACACACTAATAACTTTCCGTATCATGTTCTTACGAGACTGAAATTCTACAAGTGCGCCTTACAATTACGGTGGCTACGGTACTTTTTATATCGATATGAATAACGACAATTTACAGGGGCGTATTGTTCTCGCTCCTTGGTCACTTCACATAAGCAGTAAATCCGAACTGCGACATGACGAGTGACTGGGTAAGGCGAAGGCTGTGTGAGTAGCACACGGCACGGAGGGAAAACAATAAATGCTATGACTCCCTCCTGACCCCTCCACAAAATTATTCAATGACGTATTCGTTTCCAAATACTTACGACAACCATTACAGCCTTTGCTGGCAGCCAGGCAAGAAAGGCTTGCGAAATCAGCTCTCCTGGTATTTCAATACTGCACCTAGCCACGCAGTGAGAAAGACGTGTTCACGGTGCCTACGGCGATTCGCGTAACACAGAGCACGAGCAGACCCAGACTCAGATATTGTTGCTGATAATTGTGCACCATTACCTTAACGAAAAAATAAGTAAAGTCGTTTTCGTAACTGCAGTGCTAAGCAATTCAATATGCGCGAACAATCGGAGCTGTGCGCCGCCTTCGCTCGAGCTTCGTCGTCTGCTACGTAGAGCATGTTGCTGCGATAGCGCCACCTGTACGGGAAGTCGGTTGCACGCCGCTTTCAGAGTACGGTGCAGGCGGGGAGTTTGGCAACTGAAACGAGTTCTATGAACGTTGGCCCTTGCTGCGGATGGAACCCACAACTGTTCGCGTGTGCTGCCGGCGCGACTGCCGAGAGACGACGAAGCAGCCGCGTCACCCACTGCTATCACTTTTGGTAACGTTGAAGTAGAATAAAAAGTTAGCACAATGAGATAGGAACGAGGTACACTGACGTAAACACAGCGGCGTCCACGGAGGTGAATATTCACAATGGCGACACGACGGTTTTGCGCGAGGCATGGTAAGGAGAGTAGGTGCACTCTGGCGGGCGCGAATAGTTTTAGAGGCCCTGAAACACTTTTTCAAGTAATCGTCTAATGGCTTCATTAAAAGAGCTTATTGCCTCACGAATCGACTGCCGCAAAACATTTTTAGAATCCGTCAAGTACGAGCGGAATTACAGGGGTTTCTCGCCCACTTCAAGCGCTTTCTCTCTCCTTTTGTACCAGCGAGTGCGCTGAAAGCTACACGGGAAGGGGGGAGGACAAGGAGACAAGAAGATGAGTCCCTTCGTCAGCGAGCATGATGACCTTGCGCACTTTCTTTTCTTTTTTTCTTCGAACGAGTGGCTTACTTTCAGTGTGATCGCGCGCGTGCGCGCGGGCACGTGGCGACATCCCGCCGCGGCCACGGTAACTATGCAGCTCGCGATACTTAAATCAGCCAGCGGCCGAGGACTTGGGTATGTGGCGCAGTAATTTGGGCATATAGCATCATTTGTAGAGAGAAGAGGCAGCAATTTCTTGCTGACTTTGAGAATTAATTGTAAATTCCAGGCCGCGTGCTGCGCTATGTTTCGTTCGCGTGTTCTCGGGAGCCTCGACTACCGATCGGCAGCGTTTTCTCACCATGCTCAAAAAGTGTTGCAGGGCCCCTTTAAAGAAACGCACATTATGCGTGACTCATGCCAGGAAAACACATTTAATATTGTCAAAATATAGTGCCATTCTGACTCAGGCGATTAAGTGTTCACGGTTTTTTATATATATGACTACAGATTACTGGAGACGACAATACTCTATCCTGTCGTAACAGCGATCGCCGAACTCCCTTCGCGGAAAACTCCATTTAACTTCTTTGGCCCAAATGAGAACGTGTGTTAAAGGTGCGCATCTCCCTCGATGTAAAGACGAAGTTAAAAGGCGTTGGCGGGCGCATGTGTGACAGAGGTATAGATGTTGGTCCATTTGTGTTTTTGAGCTATTATTTAATGCGACAAACTTTTTTTTCTATGCGCAGCGTTTTCAGTGCGAGACAAAGCGTTCATTTTCAGTTTTATCCCTGCACGTTTGGGAACTACAGTACTCCCTTCGGACGCTGAGGGAGATCGTCGAACTTCCTTGACTGAAATTTCCATTAAACTTCCTCAGCGTAAGGGCGACCGTGTGACACTGAGTGCACCTAGGGAGATAAAGACCAATAACTTTAAAGGAGTGAGGGGTGCCCTTGCGACAGGGTATCATTCTGTTAGGACGTGCGGTAGCGTAGAAGGCACTTGTTCGTGTTCACGCAACAGCAGGCACTGAATTTGATTCTGTTGGCCATTTCAGTAAAATATCTGTACGCATTAACGAATTCAGTGCCTAGGCGTAGACGTAAGCGACAAAATCTCTGCACGTTAGAGGTTTCCATGTGGCATGTAAGTTGCAAAGGAGAGTGCAGTTTGTCGAAATGACGGTTACTGAAGTATGTCATGCTCCGCTTTAATAATATCAATTCATGCTATCTTTCTGGGTTGGGTTGCAATGGTACCGATTACTGGGCTACATTGGCAGCTCAGAAAACACATAGGGGAGGAGATTTAGTTTTTCCCCTATATTTTTTATGAAAACAAAGCATTTACGCTAAACTACGGCGCATCCACGGCGCAAGCCTGCTTATTAGCGAATTCTGAAAAGACGTACATTCGTTTGTTGCCTATAATGACGGACTGGAGCTTTTCATAGGCGGCTAGTTACTGCTGACAACAATATACACAGATGAGCTTCACTAGACGAGTTCGTTCGGATCATAAGACTTTGCAATGCTGCCCACTTGCGCCTATACGTATATGAACATTTTGGTATGTTTGAGGCCATAATCGTTCCATCAATATCGCGTCAGTGTTGTCTCACAGGAGCTCGTGCAGTATGGCCCAAGCTCCCGTTGTTCCAATAAACTCCAAATATACATGCAAGCGAGTGTGAGAGCTCTGGAATAAAAAAAGGCGAATCGGTGGGAGCCCCATGAGCATCAGTAGGCGATACGCGCCACGTGTTCCTAACGCCCACGCATTATTTACCGCACTGGCCGAATTAGCCAGGCGCCGGACAGCCGCATTTGTTTATTCGCCGTCTTGGCGACGATACGTGAGAAAATGTTCGAGGTACGCCACTTCGAGAGCTGCTTTGCGAGGCAGCGTGCAGACGGAAGATTGAAGCTCCGCCGGGAGTGGCACCTGCCTGTCGGTCGGCACTGTCGTTTGCCAGGCAGGGAAAAGAAAAATACGCCGGGAAGTTTGTGCTTCTGGGGCGCACGTGGCCGAAAGAGGCTCACCAATCGCTTTCCCATGTGCGTGACTCAGTTATAGCCGACGATATTGGAAGGGAGGAGGAAGCCATAGAGGTAGCTGTCGCATGAAGAGGGATTGCATACAAGGAGCGGGACAGCTCCTTGCCTACAGAAAAGATAGACTGACTGCGAGGCCGGAGGTCGCTGCACTGGAGAAGTGTGAGCACTCCAGCCAGCGCTCCCACCCACCCCTGCCGCCGCCCACTCGAGATCTATCGTGATTCCCGGCGCTGCTTGCAACATCGGAGCTCGACAAACGCTGCTGTCGTGCAGTGCCTTCTACAACACCCCGCAAGTTTTTATCTGTACTCAGTGGTGAGATGCCGCTGATTACTATCGCCTGTTCAAGCGTTCAAGAATGTTCCCAGGGTAATGAATGTATGCCTGGCGATACAGGCCGTTAATAATAATACATTGACCAGCTTGTGATCGATTTACGGATTTCCGGCTCGTGGTCAATATCCGGTAGCATGAAAACCTGACAAAAACTTAACCGAATCGCATAAGCGGCAGCAGCGCCGACGTCGCAGACTGTAGACCAATTCCTTTATTATGCACGCGTTCGGAAGCTCTTTGAGGACATAATTCTTGAACAGTTACTCTCCCACACGGATATATATGTCTGAATTCGCTCTAGAGAGCGTTGTTTCAGAAAAAAGTCACAGTTTCACCGCAAGGGTGAAGCAATGAATGCGATAGCAAAAAATTGTAATGTTATACGAGAAGTGAGGCTGGCAGCTAACTCTTTTTGGATCCGATCTCACGCAACTCTAGAAAACGCTTGTTTAAGAGAATTCTCTTCGCGTTGAGAGCGCAGCACGTAGAAGGGTACGCCGGCCCGGCCGCCGAGAAGGGGAGATGAGAAGGGGAGATAAAGCGCGCGCCCGCGCCCGCGCGCTCGTAAAATCGAACGTCGCCCCCCCTCCCCCCCCCCTCCCCGCCCGCTGTCGGCCGCCGAGAAGGGGAGATAACGCGCGCGCCCCCGCTCGTAAAATCGAAGGTCGCTCGAGGGACCCCCCCCCTCGCGTCTTTTCACGCTCACGAACGACGGGCGGGCCCGGTTATATATATACATATACATATACGGCAAATGACGCCGACGCCGACGCCGACGGCTAAAACCAGCCGCGAGTGTCCACATAATTGCTATCGCAATAAAAAGCGGTCACCGCAACTACCCGGCTGTCTGAAGTATATTCCATGACCTGTTTGGAACGATGAACACCCGCTGCCAAAGACACAATCTTCCTCGATGTTGCAGAAGGGCTGCATAAATTGTCTCAGCTGAGGTTAGCAAGAAAAATCATTTCGACTTCCATATTTTCGCTGGTTTTCAATGTATCTTTTCTGGCTCTATTTTTTCTTCGCAAGAAGCAATTCTTTGACTGCGTGAACAGTACCTACGCAAGGTCCAATCAAGTGGTGTGTTGTGTCTGGTGTTCCGAAAGGAAATCTGCTAGGTCCTTTGTTTTTCTTGATTTTTATGAGTCATTTGCCTGGTAATATAGTAAGTGTTCCCGACAGACATTTCTTTCTGGCTATTGTGCGATCTACAATTACAAATAGAATATACATTAGAATTAGAATTAAAATGTAGAAGCTAGAAATCGCTCGCTCTTCTCGCGACAAATGATGCCATAAACCCAAGTGACCGCGCCATAAACCGAAAGTCTACGGGCCACTGGCTGATCTTATTTTATTTATTGATTGAAAACTTTATATGACCATATGGCAATGTCCTCCCGCTTGTTTGCTTCAGCACAATGGTGCAGTTTCGGCAGCGAGGGTGCAGCTTCGGTGGCGAAGTTGGCTAGTGCGCAGCGCATGATTTTGTGGTGCTGAATTGGCTGATTTGAGCATCGTCAGCTGCATAGTCACCGCGGCCGCCGCGAGATGCCACCACGTGCCCGTGCACTCACTCGTGATCAGACTAAAAATAAGCCGCGCGTTCAAAGAAAAAGAAAGAAAATAAAGTGCTGAAGGTGATGACGCGCACTGACGAACGGACGTATCTTCTTGCCCCCCTCCCCCTGCGTAGCTTTCAGCGCCCTCGCTGGCACGACAGGAGACAAAAAGCGCTAAAAGCTTGCGACAAATCCCTGCAACTACGCTAGTACTTGACAGATTCTAAAAACGATTGCGGCAGTCAATTTGTGAGGCAAAAAACTCCTTCAACGAAGCCATTCGGCGATCTTTTTTGGAAAAGTGTAGCAGTAACCCTTTCAATGTCGATTTTGCAAAAGTCCTACACAGAATGCATTATTTATTAGCTATCACTTCAATTACTTAGGCTGGTTAGTTTTCAAGATCACGCACCCAAGTACACCTTCGCGCATTGTTCCACGTCTAAATCAGTGTTCCACTTGCGCTACCGACGGCGAAGGAGCAGAATTACTTGGAGAAATTAGTCTTCATATGGCTGTCATTCTGCTTAAGTATCCGTTACCCCTTAACACTCCACTGGTGTTGGGAACCTGGTCGGTCCCCCCACAGCTGTTCGGAAAGACCCCCCCACGCTAAAATCAGCCATAAGTGCCCGTCTGATGACCGGGAATGAATGGATATCTCGATTCTCTTTCCTCCCAAGAAAACGATTATACGTACTCCCGGTGTAATAATTAAACAAGCTGCTTTCTTTTCTTGAGAGAGGTGATTGTAAATTTTCCGTGAGCTCACAGCAGGTTATTCGGTTCCCCGCGAACATTCGAGGATGTTCTGCAGCTGATGCCTGGAGTCTAGTTAATTGATTGCCATACAACTTCGGATACCTTTGTTTTGTTTGACTGCTTCTTTGCAGGTTATATGTTCTACTTCATGGGACGCAACGAAAGCAAGGGAATCAATCGACGGGCCCTTTTCTTCGTTCTACACAAACCCACGAAGCCAAGAAAAGCACACGGGGCATTACTTGTAGTTTTTAATTGATGTGCAGCAGTTATAACACAAAAGAAAATGACCTAAATTAGGCAAAGAAAACAACTTGCCGCCATTGAGGATCAAGCCCAGTACCATCGACTCGTTAACCCACAAACGGAGCGTTTATTCTGCCGTACTAGCTGGCTAAGTACGCATGCAGCATATCTGCCAAGCACATAACGCGTGACTGCGAGCAGTCTGCGTGAACCAAGTAGGGATTTGCTCTAGCCGAATCAGTTGCCTAAATCATCACCATCATCATCATCATCATCAATTAATGATCAGCCTGACTGCGCCCACTGCAGGGCAAAGGCCTCTCCCATGTTCCGCCAATTAACCCGGTCCTGTGCTTGCTGCGGCCACCTTATACCCGCAAACTTCTTAATCTGTCTGCAAACCACCTAACTTTCTGTCTCCCCCCTCGCACGTTTACCTTGTCTAGGAATCCAGTCTGTTACCCTTAATGACCAAGAGGTTATCTTGCCTACACGCTACGTGTCCCGGCCCATGCCCATTTCTTCTTGATTTCGACTAAGATGTCCTTAACACCAGTTTGTTAGCTGACCCGCTCTGCTCTCTTCTTGTCCTTTAAGGTAACATTTTCCTTTCCAATTGCTCTCTCCGTCGTGCTCAGTTTAAGTTGGAACCCTCTTTGTAAGCCTCCAGATTTCTTCTCCGTAGGTAAGTACCGGCAAGATGCAGCTGTTATATACATTTCTCTGTAGCGATAGTGGTAAACTACCACTCATGCTTTGAGAATGCCTGCCGAATGCGCTCCACCCTATTCTTATTCTTCCAGTTATTTCAGTCTCATGGTTAGGTTCCGTGGTCACTACCTGTCCAAAGTCATATTCCTTTACCACTTCCAGTGCCTGGCTACCTATCGCAAAGTGCTGTTCTCTTCCAAGGCTGTTGAACATAACTGCAGTTTTGCATATTTTAGTTCTGCATATTAATTTTCAGACCTAGCATTCTGCTTTCCTTGTCGAATTCAGTAATCATGGTTTGTAATTCGTCCCCTCAGTTACTCATCAGGGCAATGTCATCAGCGAATCACAGGTTACTAAGATACTCTCGATTAACTCGTATTCCTTAACGGTTCCCGATCTAGGGCCCTGAAAACCCCCTGTAAGCACGCGCTCAACAGCACTGGGAAGATTGTGTCTCCCTGCCTTATACTCTTCCTTACTGAAATTTTGTCGCTTTCTTTATGGATGACCATGGTGGCTGTGGAGCCACTGCATGTAGGTTTCTGCCAGTATTTTTATATAAGGCCCATCGTTGCCTAAGCATCAACGTGTAAAATTAACATAGCCCTGCGCCGTTTAATTACCTCCTGCGAATTTTCAATTTTGCTGGAGGATTTGCTTATGTACGCGTCTAAATTTCTAGTCGTAATGAACCTTGGGAATGAAGGCAATTCTTGACAAAAGCATCTTTTTTTTCCCATCACCTCGCTATACTATACTGAATCCTAATGTGCTGTTCAGACTGCGCAAATAGAACCAATATACTCTTCGCATTCAACTGCTTTATTCGTGAACGAGTTAGTTAAGCGAATTGCTACAGGACACCTTTTTGTGAACTCGAGTCCTTTCCTCGCTTCTGGATTGTTTTATCTCAGCGTCACAACAAGGAACACTTTTAGGGTCGTTTGCTTTTACAAGCATGTGAATGGCACAATGCGCGTCATCTACGCATATTATGTCTCCTAGTAAAGTAAAGCCCCACTAAGGGCGCACAGCGCAATAAAGCGGGTAAATGAAAACCAAAAGGAGGCGCGCTAATGAAGGCGCAGGAAATCGATTGGTTCCTCAGATGGGATGATCACAGCTAAGGAAGACAGGGGGCCGAAATAATAGGGGCCGGCCGGGTCGCTTAATCAGAGAATTTTCGGTTGGTTACTCGGCGTTAACGGATGCAGATATAAGGATTTAACGACGGAAGGAGAGGGCAGTGTGCAGTATGAATGGCGCTCGGCATATCGGGCAACCTTTGAAGCGGTGATTCCCTTCAGCCGAGCCTTGTGAGATTAAGTGAGCTAGGGCATCTGCCCCGTCGCGCGCCTTCATCTTCATTATACCGCCTTTGCATATTGTCGTGCGTGTATTCGCCTCTTCGACTACGATGTTGTCGCAGCGTCCGTTAAGCGTACACAAAGCTCAACCTTCCAGAGGACAATCGCTAAACAAGATTGAGTAGATGAGACCAGTGATGGCACGCGAAGGTTGCACACTTTGTCGTCGTGAGAGGGAACAACAGCAGAACAGACTGTTGGGCTAGTTGGCTATCCATGAACACTGAAAGAAGGGGCGCTAAAACTGACGAGCACACAAAGAGAAGACCAGACACGGGACAGGCGCTGTGTCCCGTGTCTCGTCTTCTCTTTGTGTGCTCGTCAGTTTTAGCGCCCCTTCTTTCAGCGTTCAGGGTAACAACAGCTTTATTAGATCATTTGCGAATAAGATGATGATACCGACCTTCACTAGCTTATTGTGCTCGTTAGTTTGAAGCTGTGTGTGTGTGTGGGGGGGGGGGGGGGGGGTTGAAGTGTGGTTAAAAGGCAACCACCGCACCGCTCTCGGTAGGCTGAAACAAAGTTGTGGGAACTACCGCTACAGCGCGGAAAGAATGTCACTACGGATCGATAGCGATTGAACCTATCGGGTACAGTTCCCTGTTAATTCGGAGAATAGACTACACAAGGTTTAGCAAGGTTAATGCGACAGCATTATTATACGCCCCCGTGAACCAATAGACAAGTAAATGCAATTTACGAAAACAATATTTTGAAACCACGTTTATAACCGCATTTGTGATCACTGATCACTATGGTTCGCACTGAGTTTTTCCGTTGCTACTTTAGAGAAATTCTTAACTAAAGTTACATCTATGCACGACCTGTGTACAGTGGTTGGTTGACTTGGAGTGGTGAAACACATGAACCTAAACTCTTGCATCCCAAACTGGAGTCGCATTCAGTCTGTTCCTCTGGAGTTCTAACTTGGCATGACTTGCCCATACAGCAGTGCTGAAACAACAATGAAGTAGTGAGCCCACGCCTATCGCTACTGCTGCGCGCACGAATAATGAGTAGTGCGCAACGCTGGCGATTCTGCAACCGCAATCCTTCTCCCCACTTCGCAGCTGCCCATCGACCGACAAGATAGTCCGTCGGCAATTCCCACGTAAGAACAGAGTCAAATTTGAACAGGATCATTTTACCGCGCAGCGCACACTGCTTCACTTACACGGAGGCGCGCAAATCAGGTGAGAGCACGGTCACTTGATCTGCCGTGCGCATCCAGAGAGAAGGTGGGAGGTTCACGAGCGAGGCAAGCAGCGCGTGTGATTGCGCAACCGCGATCCCCCCTCCCACACCTCACAACTGCCGTTGCCGCGGCGGCTCGCGCAACCGCAGTCCTGTCTTCGTACAAAATGAAATCCACCCATCGGGTCATATCAGGTCGTAAAAGAATTACAAATGTACTTGTAAATATGAAACATCCTTTTTGAAAATAGTTAGCATAGCCAATACGTGTTACCATAAGCGTGCGCAGGGTTCCCCTTCAGGGGAGGGGGGGGAGCGGAGGTTCGTTGCAGCGCCCCCCCTCCCCTATGAAGTAAATGCATAGGGCCGACTTTGCGCCCCCCCTCTCTTAGGTAACTTGGGGGGGCGGCCGCCCCCTCTGCCCCCCCCTCGTGCGCACGCCTATGCGTGTTACACAAATGAAAACGATTGGCATTTTTTTTTTCAGAGTCATTTTAAACATGCGGTTTTCAGAGCAAAATGCAAATAAGACTGCAAACACTTTGATTCCTTGTGAATTAATAAAATTTGGAATGTATCGCTGTGTTTTATGTGTAGTCTACGAAAGCAACTCCATAGCCAACTAATATTGACTCTAGTTTTAAATAACCATGAATTGATTCATTCATTAGAGCGATATTGGAAACTGACATAAAATTTTATTTGCTGCCTTCTTGTCAACTAACTCTAGATTACCAAATTCATCACATGAATTCATAGAAAAAAATACGTCAGAATTCGCTGAAGGGCTACCAGAATCAGCCCCACGCTCGGATGGGGTAACTCGTGTTATAATAGACACTTTTAGTTGGGCGTACGCAACAAGCCTACGTACGCAGCACGATACGTTGCGTACGCTGCAAGCGAAGCGCTCAGCAACACTTTTAGTTTACCGGTATCGACCGGTACCGGGATGCGTTTCGTTCAACTAGATATATCACATGTGAAATGAAACAGCTTTCGAGTAAAGTCCCTAGAATAACTAAAGTAGCGCCATACGTGTCGGCGTGCAGGCTCCTCCTCTCCCCAGCGCTTGATAGTGCAAGCGCGCCATCTTGTCTGTCCTCTGTGCATACCCTCTCCCGGCGCTGTGCATACCCTCTCCCGTGCGCCGGGAGAAGGTATGCACGGCCGGCCGTGCTTTCGGCAGTTTCCTGGCGGACACCATAGAGGCGCTGCTGCAGCTGCTGGGAGAGGAGGCAGAGGCGAAGGGGCGCGGTTGGCGCTACTTTAGTTTTTTTAGGGACTTTACTTTCGAGTGCTTCTTAGCGCCATCTTGCGGTAGCGGCCGTTATAACGGCCACTGGCATCCAAGTCAAGCTGAATCATCGGATGCACGTTTTTACGTTCTGTTACATCTTGCAATCTGGCTGCTCTTTCATTCGAGATCTTGCGAGAGTGTCACGTAGCTAGGGCTACGTCTCGTTACGTTTGCGTGCGCCGGATTTTTTTTCGGGCGTACGCACGCATCCGTGGAATAGATACGTTACGTACTGCGCATGCGCACTTCTCTCCCGCAGCCATCCTGCGTACGTAGGCTCGTTACGTACGGTAAACTAAAAGTGTCTGATATACTTTTTTGCAGCGAAGCTGTTTAAGCTAGCCGTAATGTGCCGTACCCTATCTCAGAAAAACCTCGATGCGCCGTTGCCTATCAACCACTCGCCCCGCCCAGCTGGTGTGACGTCATATCAAGACGCGTGTGCGCCGGGGTAGCAGCTACGCGCCGACCGGGCCGGAGCACTCGTGCCAAGTTGAACATCGCTACGCGCCAAATGGAGTGACGTTATATCGAGCCGCGTATGCACCGGGCAACAACTGCGCAGCGCCCGCGCTCGAGCTAAGTAAAAAAAAATAAAAAATCGCGCCTTGTCGAGACAGTTGCTGCCATGGGTCGCCATTAGAAGGTACAGTGGCGGTCAAAATTTTACGGACCACGGGAGCGCGTGTCAAACAGCACCGCGGCGCCTTCTGGCGGCTGCCTACGAAGCTCGAGAGCGCGCACTGCGCACGCGCGCCCTTTTTTACCTGCCAGCCAGCTCGTTCGCTCCCTGCAACAGCGCGCGCACCGCAACGCCTGAATAAGCGCAAGGTGTCACTTCTGCTGTAGCCGCGGAAATACCGAGCGGTGATACCGTGACGTAAACACGTAATTTGTACAGGCAATGCTCGGTGCGCGCCGCATTCTACGCCTCAGTCCCAGACGCTCCGCGGCGCCGAAAACATGCATACGGCGTCAGTTTTTTGAACATCGACCTTTTTGATCAGGTTATTCAACAGCTCCGCGGCTACAGCAGAAGTGACACCTTGCGCTTATTCTGGAGTTCCGGTGCGCGCGCTGTTGAAGGGAGCGAACGAGCTGGCTGGCAGGTAAAAAAGGGCGCGCGTGCGCAGTGCGCGCTCTCGAGCTTCGCAGGCAGCCGTCAGAAGGCGTCGCGGTGCTGTTCGCCACGCGCTACCGTGGTCCGTAAAATTTTGACCGGTACTGTACGTACTCCCGAGGAGGAGGCCGCGTTTCGCGAAGCGAGACTCGCTGCTGTGCGGGAGAGACAACGGCAACGACAAG
Source organism: Rhipicephalus appendiculatus (assembly GCA_030522465.1). NCBI lineage: Eukaryota > Metazoa > Arthropoda > Arachnida > Ixodida > Ixodidae > Rhipicephalus > Rhipicephalus appendiculatus. The sequence goes on from JALIZH010032513.1 coordinate 885,137, forward strand.
TCGATCCCCAATACACAACCAGATCTATCTATCTATCTATCTATCTATCTATCTATCTATCTATCTATCTATCTATCTATCTATCTATCTATCTATCTATCTATCTATCTATCTATCTATCTATCTATCTATCTATCTATCTATCTATCTATCTATCTATCTATCTATCTATCTATCTATCTATCTATCTATGAACGCTCTCGTGGTCTCGTCTCCTTAACTTAATATGGGCGGAAGAGGTCATGAGTGTCTGACAAATACGAGTCAGAGGTTATGGCATAAATAACGTGGCTTACCCGTCGCCTACATAATGAAACTCCTTCCACCAGTCATGTGTGGCGCTTAGCCGCGTACAGTGGCCCGTGTTATACGGGTATACGCCACAGGTGATTCACAGTCTATGTCAACCCAGTAGCAGGCCAGAAAATGGATTCAGGCCGACCTCTCAGCTTTTCTGCCACAATAAACATTTCTCTCGTACGTCAACCCAGGGACAGCAAGAATAGGCTGGAAATTTTAGCGCGATAGCGTAAATGAGCCTGTGCCGCAGAAAATGCGGCGCAGGCGTCGGTGGCCTTGTCGATGAGCGGAGAATTCCGATGGAAGCAAAGAATCAAAATCACGGCTGAAGCGGGAGTCGAACCTGGGCATTCTGCATTGCAGTAAAGTATTCTACCACGCCACTGCTTCAAAGTGCGTCGGAAAAAGACCGGTTGCAAACTTCATTGCAAGCCACCTTGTAACGCTTGAATCAAAGGGGAAAAAAAAAACCCTGCTTAGGCTGCAACTCGCAGACTGCTTCGCATGAAATCGATTCCCACAATGCGTGAGATCTGCCGAATTATTTTTAGACTATACACATAGAATCACGTGGTTTTCTTCGTTGAGCTGTCTCTGCCGAAAAACTAAATTAACACCACTCACGGTGGCGGAGATCCTTACGAGGCTGTTTTGCGTTGCCACGGTGGGGCTATGAAAAACTCAATACGGTAAGAGCGAACGGCAGTTTTTCAGTTAATTTGATCAGTACCAGTGTGGTCCTGAAATTAATTTGTTCAGTATCCAATAGCCCACTTTTTCTTCCAATGTGCTGGTAGACGCATAAAGTATTCTTCATGTGTGCTGACCCATAGACGTAGTTGAAAACAGACTTAAAGTGAATTTCTTTGACAATATTTTTTTTTTTTTGCATTCGGCCAATTAAGCTTCCTCAGCTGGGACTGAATCCCAACGTAAGCCGACTAACCTGAATGTCTGCAGGAAAATCTGGCTACGAATTGTAACGTTCATTAAGCTTGGAGCACGCGTATATCAGGGTGCACCTTCAGGCTTCGAGAGGAAGTGGGTTTTCTCGCGGTCATCGTGTTCTGCGCAGTTTCAGTTTCCGTTTGTAGAAACCAGCTTGTTGTTGGAACTACAGTATCCCTGGCAAAAAAAAAAAAAACAATTAGTTACGGCCTCAGTTCGAGCTTAAAGACTCGCAGAATTCCGGATTGGTCTCGGTCTAGGGTATGCCCGGAATTAAAGTTCTGCTTCTCGATACGAAAAATGAACAAGAGAAGAAGAAGAAAAAAAAAAAACGTAGTTAATACTAAGAGCTTGTGGTCAGCGTAAGAGGAGTTGTCAAGAAGAAAAACTGATGCAATGAAAAATAAAAGACACAACTGGCTAGCGTCTGTTCAGAACCGATTCGATGTACTGTGCGAAGGAACAGGGTTAAGCATCGAGGTCCTAACTTGTCTCTAGTTGTAAAAGTTAGGCACCTAAACACGGAACGATGAGTATGAAAGCTCAGGTGCTCTCACAGAGATGAGTGCAGTCCCGGTTCGGAGATTAAACCATTGGCGGACGCGCTTCATCATTGACTGTGTGCCTTATTTACTTTTGCTTTGGTCGCTCTCTAATGATCAACTATCTTTTTTTTTTTTTCTGAACAGCTCTTGTTCTCAATTTGCGCTATTTTTTTTTCCTAATATCCTGCCCTGGCACAACAGCTATAGAGACGGCCGGCATTACTCAATTTTCTTCTCGCGTTCAATTCTCATGGAGCACCCAAAACCCATCACATCACATATTTCTTTAAAGGCACACTTCATTATATGAAGTTCCTTCGTCTCTTCGTTCTATAACGGATATCCAACTGGCTCTAATAACCAAGCTTTAAAAGTGTTCGGCATGCGTTATGAAATCCTGCACAACACACGTGGTGTGCCGGACCGCGCCATCAGTACATTACGCAGTCGTTTATTAATTAAAACAACGGGGGGATATTCGACTATACTGGAGCGTTACCGTTGTCCCGAAAATGCAGCCCACACGTTACGTCCATCCTACTTTGAGGGATCTTGGGCATTACTGGAAGTAGTAAAAAAGCTATGCCGCTAGGTAAAAACTCATATTGAAGGGCGCCTAGTATGAAATATTACCCCAAGGTATTTTCCTAGGCGCGTAGCGCTAGCTAATGCTGTGCGGAAACCGTTATCTGTGATGACGGTAATGTATCAGTGAAGGTAATTCCAACTCTTGCGGCGTTCTCGGGAGAAAGCGCAGACATAAACACTTCACATTTGCCGGTTCAATTCGAACTTCATCGCCGTGATCAGTGTGGTATGATGAAGATCGGGGTGGTAATGTGGATGAGAGATTCGTTATGAAGGATGGGAGCACGTTCAGTGAAACAGGCTCAAGTGCGCTATCATCAACGTGATGCATGGTTGGTGAACACACTTTCGCGATGATTAAGATAAGGAATAATAATAATTTTGTCACAAACAGTGCAGTGACAGGACTGATGAAAGACAAGAAAATACAGGTACGTGTAGGCAATAATAAGGCTGCGTAATTAAAGTGAACTTATACATCGGTACGCAATTAAAAAAAAATAATAAAAAAATAAAACGGCCGCCATCCCGCCCTGCGAACGCCAATGTCCAGCGAGCGAAGCTGTATCAAACACCACACATGCAGATTGGGGTGGGGGGGGGGGGGGGGGGGGTATGTTTTATTATTACGTTAAGGTAATGGTAATGACAATCGCCTTGCGGTTGCTTTGGTAGATCATGACGGGTTCCGCGACCATTTTCAGCAAGAAGAACTTGTTGCTTTCGTCGAGCATTGTATTCGCGCTGTTTTTCTGGTGTCTCTAATTTCCGTAGTCTACCCACGGCAGTCTTAGAATGAACTTAATTAGTTGCTAGACGGGTCTAGTTTTTATATATAAAAGCGGGAAACACACGCGGGAAGATGGAAGGGACCGTTTGCCGTCATTCGAAGCCCTCGTGTGAAGTGCACACGAGGGCTTCGTGCCCTCGTGTGCCGCAACCTAATCTTTACAGGGAAACGTGTGGGAGGGTGTTCCCACTGTTCACAGGTGGCTTATCATCCAGCATGCGGTTTTGATGCTTGTTTTGTGGTTTTCTTCATTGAAACGAACACTGAGCTCTATGCTGTATGTCTGATTGCAAAGAGAGATATGCAGTTTGCCTTGAATTGTTGGAGAGTCCAATAAGCACCCAGAGGTCGAAATTTAGTTGTGTCGTTGCTTTGGTGCACGTACGCGAGTCTACAGAAAACGCGTTCGTAGGCTCGTCTGTCCACCACTCCGAATGGCCTTCCTCAGCGTCCGAGGTGAAAACGCAAGCAGTGCGCGCATCTGCAAGCAGAGGAGCCTGCGAGCGCAAGCGTTTGTTGGTGGTTAAGGGCCTGGCGTTTTGTTTGTGGTTAAGGGCCTGGCGTTTTGTTTTTGGCCCAAACATTTTTCTGCCCACGGAGACGAAACCGTTCGCGAGTAGAGGTATACGGTTTCGCTGTAAAAAGGAGTTTATGCGCCATTGCTGGACTATGCGACCCTGTTGCCCGTAGGTTTACAAACATTTACCCATATCCACTTCGTAAAAATCTGCGGGTGAAATTTCCAGCCACGGAAGCTTCATTTCGATGAATGCAAGATGTAAAAAGTCTCGTTTACTTAATTACAGGTGCACGTTTAAAAAGACACCACGGTGGCTCTTCTCACAGCGCCATTGCCCATTTGGGAGAGTAAGCTCCACAATTCGGTCAGTACCTCAGCACAATGCATATTCGTCATATCTGGGCTGGATTTGTTTTAGCACTCCTTACGTTTTCCAATAATAATAATAATAATAATAATAATAATAATAATAATAATAATAATAATAATAATAATAATAATAATAATAATAATAATAATAATAATAATAATAATAATAATAATAATAATAATAAGTTTAGCCTAAAGGATACGACAACAGACAGCGGTTCACTGTCATAGCTCGTACATAACGCGTCGAATACTCTGGAAAAGTAAGTAAATGATTGCCCCGAATGACAATAGACATAAAGAGTGGGAGAAGCCTATTTACTTATGGCTTTAAGAAAGCAGCTGTGTCGTCCTTTAGGGATGCCACAGATCAATCAATATTTTGCATATTAAATAACGGAAAATTCATAAGTGGCTCGAGTGAACTTCCGAGAAGGAGATAGTGCGATAACTTCGGAGACCTTTTTAGGCAAACGACTGCACGCCTCAACGCGTGTATACTATCGCGCGTGTTCATTTGAACTCCCTAATGATCTCGCACGCTTTCCTTCTGTCCCTTTAATATTTATTCTACCTTTACCTCTTGGCCCAGTTCGGGGCAGCAAACCGAATATTACGATCTGGTTAACCCTTACTGCGTTTATCTTTCACTCCTTAACATAAACTTTGGAAGTTAGTACTTATATTGGCTTACATATACTTACGCCTATCCAACATTAATCTGGTGGGAAGATGAGGAACGGTCCAGCGGAATTTGCATGCTGCGCAGCAAATGTGCTTGACAGATTGCCCTCGTTTTTTAACAAAGCGAAATGAGCACGAATGAAGACGGCATCCTCTTTGTGTCCGTTTTTGTTTGCGCTTATGTCACTTTGTTAAAATGCAGGACCAACTTGCCAAACATTCCCTCCTCAGATACGCTGAAGGTAGGTAGGTAAGTAGGTACTAAACTTTATTAAAGTCCTGAAGAAGTCATCCCCCAGTTTTCATTGAGGGAGGACCGCGGGCCGCTCCCACGTCGGGACGGGAAGACCAAGCCTCACCGCCGCGTCGTGGGCCTTCTGGACTGCCTGGAGTTGTTGGGAACCAGTCGTGGCTCTTGAGCAGCGAATAAAAAGTGTCTTGCGAAATCACTTCATCCGTGTGGCGCTGAAAAGAGGGGCACTCCCAGAGCATGTGGCTAAAATCGCTGTATCCGCCGCAGTCGGGACACGAAGGGGAGACCTCCGTGAAACGACTGTAGATCGAAAGGCTGGGATACGAGTGCGTTTGCAGTAATCTAAGCGTAACCGCTTGTGGACGCGATAGGTTTCGGTGGGGCAAGGGAAATGCCCTGCGAGGGAGTTGATAATGTTTTGTGACTTCGTTAAAGGTGGATAGTATGTCCCTAAAGTGTGTGTTTGGGGGGGGGGGGGGGGGGGGGGTTCCATCTCCGCCACCATCGGACCAGACCCGTCGGGGTAAAAAAATAAAAAAATACTGTGTTTATGCTCTGGAGCTATACTGCAGTGTCTTGTAAGACGAACATATGCTGGCACTAATGATTATTTGAGAGATAACATTTTCCTGGCACGCTACTTTGTTATCGCATTTCCGAAGCGGCTGTCTAACGTTAAACAAAATTTGTATTCCTTTTACTACGCTTTCGGAACTTCTCACATTTCATGGCCCTCCTTACAGTATTTTTGCACCAATAAGCGGGCAGATTTCTGACACTGGGCTGATAATCATTGAACGACCACAGCCCAGAATACACCCTTGCGCTGTAAGACGACTACACAGGAAAGAGCCAAGGAATATACGCCGGATAAAGGCTATCAAAATACGAGTCTCTTTATTTAAGTAATTGTTGCCGCGTATAAGAGTAATAATGATAACAGCTCCGGTAGCGAGCTGCCCAAGCCATGGTATCGAATTACGAAACCCTCCGTACGAGGAAGCAGATTTCAAGAACAAGTACCCGCCGTAGCTAACATACCGTCAAAGCCTCGCTTCTCCACAAGATAACGAAATAGCCCTTTTTTTTTTCTTTTTCTAACGAAAGTATTCCGGTTTCGTGCCCAGCATCGTACAGGACGGTTATCGATGACGGCAGCCTTGAACGACGACTTCTGATTAAGTTAAAATTCTGTGGCATATTGAGCCAAAACCCCGAACTTGTTATCGGGCACGCCGTAGTGAGGAACTTGGGAATACTTTTTGCCCCCCCCCTGAGGGTTTTCTTAATAAAGTGTAACCTAATGTACGGTACGTGCCCGTTTTCGCATTTCGCCCTCATCGGAATGCAGCTGCCACAACCGTGTTTCAAAGCGAGACGACATGCTGAGTAGCGCAAAGACATTTGGTGGCGAATTAGATGATGATCAATTACTTCTTAGCGGTGTTGCAGTACGTACGAGTATCGAAAAAAAAAAAAAGAAACAGAGAATGGACAAAGTATGAAGGAGAGGTCAACGTATATGTCATTATGTCACTGTTCTTCTCGTTTTTCCTTTTTTTTTTTCCTTCATCACTGCCTGCCAATACGTTATATCGCAGACATTATTATATGGCTTCAGTTTCCCATGTCACCCACAGGAATGTTTTGCTTTTGAAAAAAGATTTCGGTCTGGTCTGGGGGTGAAACCTAACAACCTCTCCGAGGCAATGGCTCAGCCAACTGTTCCGAGAAGCTTAGAAATGACCCTCCGTGGCTGAGTTCATTGATAAGTGGAGGTGATGATGGCTTGAAGAGAAAATAATGAATAAGCCCAAAAAGTGTCGCAGGAGCAAAAGTAAACGAATAAGTCCGTACAACTGAAATAACGGACTGAAATCGAATGAATAGAAGTAAAACTCAAGCGAGGCACGGTTGTTCGATCGTTTGTTGTTTATTAGAGTGACGAAATTATGATGACCGAAATCGCGATGCCGCGCTTAGCTTCCGGCTTGCATTTTCTTTTTTACACTTTTTTTTTTTGTCGGGCTCCGGATTAATTTTTACGACCGGGGACTATCTACCGTGCAACTAAATCAAAGTAAACGAGTGTTCTTGCATGTTGTTTTTATCGAAATACACCGCCGTGTATCGAACCCGAATCCTGAGGCTTAGCCGCGCAACACCTTAGCCCCAAAACTATCATGACGGGCAGTCTTCTTTACGGTGAAGCAATAATTAAACGCGAGGTTCAAGAATTTTATACGTCGTTATGCTGTCTTATATGTTGTTAAAGAAGCACTGAACTAAAACTTGAAGCTCGAGATGTGCCCTTCATTCGATTATTTCCTTTTTTCATTCCTCATTCGATACGATGTACATAAGATTGAATGGCGTCTGTCACCTGAAATGCATCTTATTTCGAGTGCAAAGAGTGTGCAAAAGGCTCAACGGGACGTTTGGCACCCCGCGATATCCACACTGTTGCGACGTGCTCACGGTGGGCACACCACCCTTGGTGACGATACGCTAGTAGCGATGACGTCGACGATATGAGTGACGTCGACGATATGAGTGTTTTCATCGTCACGACGCCTAGCAGTGCTCTCACTCCCACAGTCTGGCTTGGTTAGCCTCATGCTTCGATCTTTCGTCGCGCGGCTTTGAATAATTTGTCATGTGCTTGTCAGCGCGAATGTGATACGTCAGAGCGACGATATAAATCGCAATACGTGTCAGCGTGTCGTGGAAGTGTTGTGCGCTACTTACGCCAGTGACGTTTAAAGTACCGTAGCAAAAATGTGTTTGTCACGGACAGTTCCAACGGTCATTTACAAAAACTTCCATGAAGGACTGCACATGCAATTTACGGCTCTGCCGTATAAATGTAATGCATTTTATACGGCTAATAGGATCGTGTTCCCTCGCGGGCTTGGGCAATACAATGGCGAAAACGTCTGAAAACGTCGCGTGGTTTCAATTTTCCCACTAGGCCAAAAGGCACAACGCTGGCCCGTCGAGGCACCCCAGCGCTTGCGGTAGTGCGGATACCTCTGGGATCAATGTCGCATTTTCGGATTGGATTTGCTTGCCTCACCCTTTAAAATGGTCAGTAACTACTGATTATGCACTCGAAGATTTAGACGCGTTTCGCAGCCTTGTCGCGAGTGATTAGTTCATTAATGAAACTGCTACTCGTTCCCACGAGTTCCAAAAAGAGCTTCCTGCGAGACATCGAAAAACAAAAAATTCAGCGCAATGTCATGGACTATATTAAAGTTCGGCGCCCAGTACGTACTATATGTGATATTTTGGGCCTTGTTTTGGATGATCCGATTTTCCTATTATACGTTTCTATTTGTAATGCCCATGAGAATCGTATCAACAAGATTTCACTGTATATAGAAGCTAACGAATACGGCTAAATCTAAAAAAAAATGGAAGTAACAACGCTTGAGCTCGTGTTTTGTGATGTCACAGTCCACTAATCAGCATTATAGTTATCGGCTAGTTTCAAGTATATAATGCATGAGCCGGAGCCTCATCATAATTATCGAGAGTATTTGTGTCACTAACTCTTGATGACTTCATTACTGGTTACGAAGAGCACACCAGTGGTTTCATCAAAAGTCCTGCCATTATTTGTGAAGACAGCACAGATTTGAACTTCTAGTCTCCTCTTGATTTTCGGGAAGCACTTCAAATAAGGAAAAGGTAAATAAGCTAATACTGGAAGGGTGTATTGGAAACATCTCCTGACAATGACATTTTATGCGTTCGGGGATTTTCATCGTAGATCCAAAACTGCTTAGAGAAAGGAGCTTAGAGAATAATGTTCCCTGGATTTCTAAACCGAAGAACTCACGGATAAACCTTTTTTAATAGAAGCATGATACTTCATCACTGCGCAGTTGGCTCGTTTCATTTATTACATTCATTTTTCTTTTTCTTACCTTTGTTGTATTAAAGAAAAAAAAACACGTGGAAGGTTTGTCTGTGGCTTTAGCAGGACAATTGGATTGAATTACAGGACAGGTTCGTTAGCTAGCGCTTGCGGATGGCTTATGATGTCCGATGCCCTTAGGGAGGACAAATTGTTCCGTCGATCTGATTGATCATTAAAAAGAGAAGAGATCTCATCTATTCCAGGAAGATTTTGGAGGGAATCGGAACTACGCATTAAACTCAGGAACATAACGAACGCACAGATCTTGTTCCCGTGGCATTAGTTTCAAGGTAATCGAATCTACCCAGAGAAATTGCGCTTGAGTACAGGGCGAGTCTGTTTTCACGAAAAAGCTTGTTTTTACGGTATAAACCATAATAAAGAACGGTGATGTAACTAAGTTTAGGAGGCATGTCCTGTGTACGTGACCGACTGGTCTAACGGCGACTGTGAAAGTGGCAAGAGACTTGTTTAAAAGCTGACACCTGCGACGGCTCTATTTAGGAATTTGCGGAACCGAGGCAGTTCGCACACGACTAATTGGGTCCGGGGCTGTTTTGTTTGCGTGCGCTCAACATGCAGGCACGCCTAAAGTGACAGCCCACTTGTCACATGTCAATTTACTGCCATGTCTTCAATGCAAAACATAGTGACACTTTTGACATTGACATTTGCATACGTCTGACACTTCAAAAATAAAATCTGGGCTGCGCCCTCCAGTGCTTCCATAATCCGTGGGCGTGCAATACGGGGAAATCGGCGACGGAGCTCAAAACCGCTCACTTCCATCGAACAACAAAAGCAAATAGAGGCTATGGATATTTTTGGATAAATTAGGCCACGCCTTTTGGGAAGTAATCTCCTGAATGCCTTTGTACATAACGTCCCAAAGCCGGTGTGCAAGGAACGTGGTACCAACGGAACAACGCTTGTGGTAACGACAGAACTTGTTAATTAATGCAGGCGGGTCGTACGTGGTGTAAGCCCCAGCGTTCTTCTCCCCCCCCCCCCCCCTTCGTGTATCCTTTGCTTATAAAAGGCATATCAAGCGGGATGGCCTCTAGTTGTTACTGATTATACTAACGCTACCACATAGAGCGAAGAAATAATATAATAATGTACGGGGAAGGGGGGGGGGGGGGGCTAAGCTAACGTGAATACCCCGATGCCGTCGCTTCTAACGGTGGACTCTGCGGGCTTGCCGAATTTCTACGAGTATGTGCACAGTGCATAGCGGGATACGCTATAGCGTCCCAGCAGTGTTCTCTGGTCGGTGGACAAACAAACCGTGCAGTACAGCCTTCGCTTCCCAGAAATGTTTCTTTTTTTTTTTTTGACGAGTGACCGGCACTGGACGCTCTATAGCACTTGCTTTGCGTTCTTTAATTGCGGACACAGAGAGAGAGAGAGGAAAATTAAGTTTGCTCGCTATATATGCACTTGCACACAAGCAGCGCGTGGTCAAGCCAACATCAGGACAATGGGATACTCGGTCCCCATAGAGAAGCTAATGCAGCTGCAGCACGCGCACGACCAGCCTTTGTATATGAGCCCACGCGCGTGCAATAAGCCGCTGAACGTCTTATCATTACTTTCATCGAATCCCCGTCTATTTATAGAAGGAAAGGAAACCAAAACTAGGAAAGCTGCTTTTGATCGCCTTTAAAGCAGCAGCCGCATAGCGTCTCAACGGGATCGTGTTAAAATTGGGGCATACTTAGTAAGGAGTGGCCGCAAACGCGACAAAGACGGCCAAGCTTTACTTACTGCTGCCGTATAGATAGAGAGAGACAATGGACAAGCAAAACACTTCCGCTGAGAGAATTAGCGCACCGCGGGAACAAAGTTGAAGGCAACGGCGCGAGCCGTATTTGTTCCGCAAGCGACAAGAAGCTTATCCGCTCGAGGATAGATTCAGCTAACATGTCGCTGCTGCTAGCCGCCGAACCTTGGCGCACATTTTACCCCGCCTCCGCTCTCTTCAGTATTTAATTAGCCGAGCAAATGAAAGTCGCAACGCTTTCTCCGAGCCTGGCGATTTTCGTTTATTTAAGGAAACGAAACATAAGAAGTCGCGTTGCGTAACGCGAACAGCCACACAACCGCTATCCCGTTTTTCTCTCAGCCCTAAATTATAAGAGAGCGAAGGATGCGGATGCTGAAAGCCGTGTCCCCAAAGGGGTTACCTACCCATGCGCGCTTTACAGGGATCGCTTTTCGTCGAAGTGCTGGGAAGTCGAGAACACAAAATCGATTTCACATCCCGTACGGAGCTTGCCCGTGCCTAAGCGCTGCTAGTCTTCAAACTTTCGGATAAGTGGCACAACACGTGAAACAGAGTAAGTGGCTTAGGACAAAAAAAAAAACTGCTCGGGCATAATTCGTGGGCGAAGACGAAGAAATAAAAGAAAAGAAAGAACCATTAAAGGGAGGCGGAAGAGACTCGAGCAGCAACTGTTTTTTCTCTGTAACCAAATATGTCGAGAGAGTTGAAAAAACGAGAGATGAATTTTTACTCAAACAAAAGCCAGACAGGCATCCTGAACTAGCGATATATGTAAGTAGCTGCGCTCAGCGAAGGAAAGGTTCCAAAAAAAAAAAAAATACTTCGCCGTTACATAATAACATCAAGTTTTTGTTTCTTTGTTTTTCGCACAATTAAAGTTCTTCATATGCTGCGTTTTACGTGTCCAAATGAAGACGTAATTGTGATGCGTGCCATAGTAGGGCCCTGCAGATTAAATTTCACAAACTGGTGTTCTTTAGCTGCGCTTAAATGTTCACATATTTGTTTGTTTGTTTGTTTGTTTGTTTGTTTGTTTGATTGATTGATTGATTGATTGATTGATTGATTGATTGATTGATTGATTGATTGATTGATTGATTGATTGATTGATTGATTGATTGATTGATTGATTGATTGATTGATTGATTGATTGATTGATTTTTGCGTGTTCGTTCGTTCGTTCTGCCCCTATTGAAGTGGGACCACTGATGCTGGCTATCTAACTCTGCCCTAGTCCTCAGCTGTGCACACTTGCAAGGATTACATCAAATGTACATACGGTCGCAGAGACCTGTCGACTTTAAGTACAAATAGCAACACCTTCGTTGCCTTCTGCACTGTCAACGCACATGAGTGTCGTCCAAGAATCTTGGCTGCTGAAAACGGTTTCCAGTTTCCCGGTCTATACGCGACATGCCGAGTTCCAGCGTTCAGGTCTCTCAGGAAAAGCCCATGTGGGCTTTACCCTCTCAAGCTTCGATGAATTCGGTCTGCTTTATATTTATTTATTGTCTCATTTTGATACACCGATAGGTATTCAACTATAGATGTTTGATCTTCAGCGTCATTAAACAAATGACGGAAGAAGAGTGGAAGCTTCAGTATAACTCAATGAGGTACATTGCGTCAGCTTCCGCGCGTCGACCGCAAAAAGTATTTTATGCACGTGAGTGAAATCACCACTTTCAAATAAAGCCAAGTTGATCGATATTTAGCCATGCTGCAAAGCGAAAGCACGTGCCTGAAGCATGCGCATGATTTCAACACACTCGCGAACTAAATGGTCTCACTCGCTTGTCTGCGTGGTCTTCACCCCGCAATCGCCGGCAATAGAAGAAAAAGAATTATCAGACAATTTTTTGTTGTCGTTGTTGTCGTTGTTGTTGTCTTCACCTTTTGATAGCGTCTGGTAGCTATTGGAGACTGCTGGACAGGGCTAACTAGTGCATAACGAACCGGAACAAACCGCGGTACAACGGGACCTAGTAAAGACGACAAACACAGGTCTGTCTCTGCCGTCTTTTTACTGCATCATGTTGTTGCGCTGTTTGTTACGCTTCACTTGGTCGCTATACACACGCACTAAAGTTAACTGCAGTGTGGCGCCATCCTGAAAACTTTTTTTTCAGCCAGAAATTCCACCAACTTGAGACGCACAAAGCTGCCGTAGCGTTCTCCACATGAGCAGCGTTACGTTGCAATTTACCTGCGTGCAAATAGCCACGCCCCATCTCCCCCCCTTTAAGCTATACTAAAGGCTCCATATTCTCCCTTGCAGCTTGCGCCATTTACGTTTATCGAAGATTGAGGATTCAGCAAGGACACTATTGTAACAACCAGGCACGTCTGTGTCACCCATAACCTGGTACAGCTCACTTGAAGGCTTTAGTTGCTAAGGTAATATTCGAAGAAACTTCATAAAGTGGTTTGCCATCGTGATCCACGCGAGGAGAAGCTGCATGCGGCTCGAACGAGCCTCGGAGACAAAGTTCCCGCGTCACTGCTTCTTGTCTTTTGCCGAAGTTAGTCTGACCAGGGGAGAGTCAATTAGGCGCAATGAAATGGAGAAGTCCCGCCCTATCTGGTCGTGCAGAAAACGAAGATCAAAAACTAAGCATACGCAACAAGTTCCTCGCTACCAGTGAAGAAACTCTTTACAAAAGAAAAAGGCGATAGAACTGCAGTTAAGTAGACTGATGCCAATTTAGTTTACGTAAGAATGCGGAACTGGAAGAACTGAAGAATGTTGACTTTTTTTCACCGACGGGAGCCTCCAAACTGACTGTTGCGACTACTTATAGGAAACGTCTAAGCCTTCACGGCGTACTGTTAGCGTTTCTAAATTCCTCTGATTAGTTAATCTTCACTGGGCAGACCTATATTATTGCGATAGCAATTATATGGACAGTCTCGACGGGTTTTTGCCGTCGCCGCTGCCGTTGCCGCCGCCGTCGCCGTCGCCGTCATTTCGCGTATAAAAGTCCAAATTGATAGATCCCCAGCGCATCGTACGTTCTACCCGCGGATAACAGCGCGGGAGCGGGGGTGACAAACGCGGCTGAAGCGGACACCAAACGCGACGGCCCATCTGCGTCGCTCCGAGGCGTATGCGATAAGATCCCCCCCCCCCGCCTGTTAGACGAGCCGGGGAATGCTCAAGAAGAGAGGAAACGCCCCGCGCGTCTTTAACAAGCGCGTAAAGACGCGAGGGGGGGGGGGGGGTCCGTCAGGCAGCCACTGCGACCTTTGGTTTTGCGAGCGCGGTCGTCGAAGGCGCACGCGTTATCTCGCAATCTCAGCAGCCGACAGCGGGCGGCTGGCTCCTACCTGCTCCGCTCTCAACGCGAGGACATTGTGCGAACAGTTTCCCTGGAGCGGCCGTATGCTCTTAAACCAGCATTTTGTAGAGTTGCGTGAGATTGGATCCAAAAGAGTTCGCTGCCAGCCTCACTTCGAATAACATTAGAATTTGTTGATGTCGCATTCATTGCTTCACCCTTGCTGTGAAACTGTGACTTTTTATGGTAAAGCACTCGCACTCGATACCTAAAAGAGACGCTAAAACAGCCGCACTAGGGAGGACTGCTTCTATAATGTTAACAATTTAACTAATCGGCTCTACGAAATATATGCTGTGTAGCTGCATAGGACGACACCGAGCAGTATATGAAGTGTTGCAGAGTTATACAATTTACCCCCTTTTCAATTATACGTCAACCAGATGGTCAAAAATTCCGGAGCCCTCCACTACGGCGTCTCTCATGATGATATCTTGGTTTTGGGACGTAAAACGCCAGATATTATTATCAATTATTCGCTAACCCTTTGTTTTTAGGGATGTTACAGAGGAATGTGACAAAGGTATTGAGTACGCCTTCGTTAATTGCGAGTGATGCCGCATGCATAGGATACAGCGATGTAAAAGCACCGTGCAACTGCACGATTTTTCGTTTCCTTACCTCAGTGCGTGCCGCCACCTTTGATCGGTTGTTCTCCACACAGTGCTAGTACGTCTGTCACCTCGCCGTGGACAAAGAAAGTGTGGTGCCCAGCGTAATTGCAATCTCTCGCGGGCTGAGTGGCCCGTGTCGAATTAAAAAAGATTATTAGGAATGACACAACATTGGTAGAATATATAAAAAAATGACCAACGTGAAAAAAGGTGCCATCAACTGGATGTTGTGGAATGCACGTGCTCACGGCAGCTCTCTGTAAGCAACTACTTTTGGAACCTCCCTGCCTTTCACTTGATCTTCCTCTCTCTCTCTCTCTACTTTTGGAGGGACGCTTTCTTCGATATGATTGGTTCTAAGCGATCAGTTTTTGAAAGGTTTTTGAAAAGATCATAGGATCTGTTCGTGATTGCTAAGTTATCTTATTAAAATGACCACGCAACACTTTCTCAGCATGGTCAGAAAACGCTGCCGATCGGTAGTCGAGGCTCATAAAAATGTGCCCCCCCCCCCCCCCTCCTTGCGTAGTTTTCAGTACGTTCGCTGGTACGAAAGGAGACCGAAAACGCATCCCTGTAACTCCCCTCGTACTTGACTGATTTTCAAAAATCTTGGACATTTGATTCGTGAGGCAATAAACTCCTTTAATGAAGCCATTCGATGGTTACTGGGAAAGTGTTGCAGGGTCCCTTCAAGAATATCTTCGTCATGTGGTGGAACCGTCATTTCATGGCTTTATACAAGAGAAACGCAAGCTCAACCAAGCAGGGAAAGAACGCTGCACAACCTAGTGCCTCCATCAGATTGCTTTAACTTTGTGCAGACATGCCTTCAACAGCTGTCGTTAAAAATACTCTCACGTTCCCTTATGCATTTGTTTAAGACGACTCGAAGGCGTAGCCATTTTCTATTTCTTCGCAGTTGCAGCGATAACGCTGGAAGGCTCGATGACCAATGTGTAAGAGACGACATATTCTCCGATGATCAGATTACTCGACGGCCGACGACTGTTCTCGCCGCTATCAGCTTACAGCGTGAATTGCTTGTATTTTCACTTTTCATTTGCCAGACCTAAGTTCGTCTAAATAAAGAGTTACGTATTTCGCAGTCTTGCTCCAGCCTTTGTAACTGTCACATCCACGTGACGCTATTGTGGATGACCATAGGCGTCGGCAGGGGTGTGCAAAAGGGGCACTTGCTCCCCTCGATCCACATCCGTTCTTGCCCCACTCAAGCTACACCAGCGCTCTCCCTCTTCCCCAGCCACGATGCAAGACTGGTTTGCACCCCCAAGACGAGATCCTACCGACACTCATGTGGATGACTCTACAGTGCATCTGTATTACCAGCCAAACTACAACCACATGAAAAAACAAAAAACGAATGCGAGCAGCTGAGCGCGCTATTCCGCACTGCTCGCTTTTATTTCTATCGCTACTGCACATCATTTTTCACTGTTTAATCTTTAGTATGGTTTCAGAAATCTAGCCGCTCTGGCCCGAATAGATCTCTAGCATCCCTCGCGCCTTTCAAGTATGTTGCGCGAATGGTCATTGTGTCCATTAAGTGTGCTCAGAGGAAGTTCATCACTGATATTCATCAAAGATAATTTCTTTGATATCCATAGAACGGTAGTGGGATAAAACATATAAAGCCGCCACGGTGGTCTGATGGTTATGGTGCTCGACTGCTAACCCGCAGGTCGCAGGATCGAATCACGGCCGCAGCGGCCGCAATTTTCGACGGAGGCGAAAATGCTTAAGCCCCGTGTACTTAGATTCAGGGGTACGTTAAAGAACCCCAGGTGGTCGAAATTTCCGGAACCCTCCACTACGGTGTCTCTCATAATCATATGGTGGTTTTGGGACATTAAACCCCAACAATTATTAATGTATATAATATGTATAAACAGTGCGCACCTGTAAGCTATTGCGCTCGGTTTTGCGACCGCAAACAGTGCACGTTTGCCGCTACCATTACGGCATCACCGTTTCTTCTCTTCCCGGATGCCTTTAATGGAATAAGGTGTTCGTTTCTGCCATCTTCGCCGGTTCCTCAACGAGCGTTGCTTTGACTGCCACTGCCGCGCGCCAGTAACAAAACAACCGATAAGTCAAAGGTGATCGATAGGTGGCCCGCCGTTCGGTGTCTGCAGGTTCCAGACATAAGTGACAATGTGCAACTGTGACACCTAGGAGAGGACATTGACAGATTACAGTGGTGCCGAAGATCAGAAAATCGTATCAAGGGCTTCGGGAACACACTTGAAACAAAAGTCACCCGTCTGTAGCGCACTTGTCAGCTGCGCTGTTTCATTGCATTTACAGTTGTTGTGGTACCACAGACCTTTATGAACTGAGACAGATAACATAAAAACGAGTAAAAGCGCATGCTGCACTTGCGTTGAATATTCACCCTTCATTTAACCGTGTTGAACAGGCTAGGAGCAAAAATACTTGCTTTTGTTCGGTAGCATTAGGAAATCATTTGTAATGCTTTCATCTGCCCTAATATGCCATTGCCTTCTTAGGAAGGTGATTAATACAGCGACTGGCAGAGCATGCAGGAAAGCAACCAATACTGAAACTTCCCATTGGCATTCGCAGCGTTTCCTTAAAAGGGGAATCGGTACTGAACCATTTGCGACGCTCATAGCTAGAAGACTTCCACGGGAGAGGAGGTAATTGTGCTGTGGCATACTACAGCAGACCTGAAAGTTTGCCAGTGTCTTTTGACAGGTTCAACGATGTCTTGGAGAATGTGCGTGTTCATAAATGCGGTTTAAGATAGGGACGCGGCTGAAAGAAAGATGAGGTGATGCAATGGCAACGGCAGGCCTAATCAGGTGAAGCTCGCAAGGCTCCTTTGGCTGGAGCAGCTTAGGCGAAGCGCCGAACGAATGCTGCAGAATCGGAGGGTGAATGGCACTGTCGGTTAGCAGGGCAAGCTGAAGCATTGTGAACCTACGGCCGCCGTCTGCTTAGGTTATATAAATAGTTCACTCTAACGCATTCCTGAAAGATGGACCGATTGTTCGACTATTATATATATATTTTTTTTCTTTTTCCGCTTTTCGACAATTCTGAATACCTCAGGAAATGGAGAAAGCTACGCGCACTCTATACTTCCCGTTTCGTGCAGCGGAGGGGCACAGTGTGATAGTACGAGCATGGTTGCTGTTGGTGGCTACCTTGCGCTAAAGTGGCTACTTTCGGACCCTCCCTGGAGACAAAAGTTTCAAGTGTCGGCGCCATGGCTGCTCCCTGGCTACATTTGACTTCTATTTTGGCACATTTACTGGCCGTTTCTCCATATTATTTCAAGATAAAACAGCAAGCAAGTCTAAAGAATAAGCATTGTTTGCAAGATTTTCTGTCGTGTTGGCCTGTGCACGCACATGTCCTTGCCCCGCCAGCGGGCTGGTGCGCATCGAGGAGCTCCAACGAGCGCCCATCAGTCTGAGAAGACGGAAGGACGCACACATGTAAGAAACGCGTAGCTATACAGCACAGTGCTGTCGCCAGATTCCAATGCTGAAACACAGCGCGTAGAACAGATATCCGCAACAAAATGAAGCTGGACTGTTCACCTTCAATCAGGTTTCGTTATTTGAAGCTGGACTGATATTATTCTAACTTTGTACCAATCTCGGTCTACGGCTTTAAGAAAAAAAAAAAACAGCGTCAGCGTTTAATGTTCCTGCTGAGTTGTTGGCAAAAATAACTTTTGCAAGAACTCTAACTATTGTAGACGAACTGTATGCAGGTGCACTGAAAGTATAATAATTTATTAATTTATTTGCAACCCTACCTGCGGCTTGGATACCAAGCAAGAGGGAAAAATATTCTGCTCGTTATACTCCGTTTTTGCTTAATCAAAATCATATTATTTACTGTTAAATGTTCACAACTTTATACACAATATTACTTTTTTTTTCTATTTGGCTCCAAATTTGGCGCTAAAATTAAATTACACGGCTACTTTGGCTACTTTAGCTTCTGCTTTGGCTTCTTTTCAAGCCAACGGCAACCCAGAGTACGAGTCATGTCTAAATGGTGTGCCCCTGTTGGAAGCGTCAAGTGAAAGTCGTGGCATTTGTAGCCCACCATCCTATAGTATAGGCAATGCACTATATAGATAGAAAGCATGCAAGGCGATGCTGACCATTGCACGTATTATGTAGGGGGGCAAGAATAAGCGAAATTGTGGTAAGTGATTATAGAGTTATATTAGATTATAAAGTTATTATAGAGTTATATAAAGCAAGAGATTATAGAGTTATATAGAGCAAGTGATTATAGAGTTATACAGCAAGTG
This sequence comes from Rhipicephalus appendiculatus, assembly GCA_030522465.1. Taxonomy (NCBI): domain Eukaryota; kingdom Metazoa; phylum Arthropoda; class Arachnida; order Ixodida; family Ixodidae; genus Rhipicephalus; species Rhipicephalus appendiculatus. The sequence goes on from JALIZH010032513.1 coordinate 904,115, forward strand.
ATTATAGAGACAAAAGGATCTTCTGCAGTCACGTTCAGTTTGATACATTGCACCAGCCAGACGCTGCCGCTAGTACCATTGATCGTGTTGCTCCATCCCCATTCAGTGTTGCATTTCTCGAACATTCGTCGCGTCACATCGGTAGTTCTGGCCAGCTGGGTGGTTTCGTTTTGAGTCTCATCTCTTCGACGGTTTTCCGAGCATGCGCACTCACACTTACTCCACGCAAACATCACTACCCCATTCCAGCAATTTCCTGAGCAAGCACCCTTGTTTGTGACGCTAATAAAGGCTTCATGCTGAAGTTTACTCATAATTGCTGGACTTTTACGTCCCATAGAACCACGATATTATTATGAGGGACGCAGTAGTGGAGGGCTCCGGAAATTTAGACCGCCTGGGATTCTTTAATGTGTCTCTAAATCTAAGTACACGGGCCTCTGGTATTTTCGCCTCCATTGAAATGTGGCCGCCGCGGCCGGGATTCAATCCTGCGACATTCGGGTGAGTAGCCGAGCACTGTGACCACTACACCACCGTGGCGGATGTGCTGAAGTTCCAGTGAAGCAAATTTCACAACGGTGTTGCTCGAAATGACCTAGTATATAGACGCGTGTGCTTTTGCATACGCGCCGCTGTGACATTCCGCTAAAGTATTGGCACCACCAACTGTCAAAAATTGAGACATTACACAATTTTAGTTAAGCGTTATAGCAATAGCGTTACCGTACCGCAAACGTTCGTTGCGGACAAGCGCGTTTTAGTATAGCGGGATAGCGTTTACGTGCCCAAGCTGTGACTACGGCGTCACCTAGCTGAGTATGAATCAGTTCTGCCAACCAATTTTTGGAAAATACCCTACGCCAAGGTCAAAATTACTCTACTTTACCCTACACAAGCTTTTTTTATTACCCTACGTTTTACCCTACACCTAGAAATAGCGCCGTGTAACAATGATAACGTACAGATAACGTACACTCTACGACGTTCAGATGTATGGGGTGCCTCCGGCATAGGCCCACCTATGACCGTGAGACGATGACATCTGATGACGCCATCATTTTACGTCACATCGCGATGCCACAGTGACGTCACAATGACTTCATGATGACAACAACAATTCTGGCGATATGTCATGCCACAATGACATCATGAGGCGGCGTCGTTATATCATGATTTTTTGCAACACTCGCGTTGACGCCGACCGATCACTTTTCGTGTATGATGAGGCATCTAAAGCTTTCGCCTTAATAACTGATGTCGACCACAGTCGCAAAATTTAAAAGCCCCTCCAAGCAACGAACAGATGGGAGACGACAGAGGGGGCAAAAAAATATCCCCGAGAAAAAAAAAAAACAACACCAAACCTAGCACAAGGATGTTTGATGCATCATCTTTCGTCTTTTGTGCTGGTGACATTGGAACTAAGACAATTCCAATTCGAATCTCTCCAGGAATGTAACCTTCGGATATGTCGCGCGCATCTTCTACATTTTAACGCGACAGCGTTAAAGAGCTCGTTTCGCAGAAATTCCGGCGTCGGTGTCGGCGTCGGCGTCGTTGGTTGCGAGCGAAAAATCATCATCTTGTCCGTGACCGGAAAATCGAGAAAAATGCAAATAAAATAAATAATAAAAAATTCCGTGTCCGAATGAGGATCGAACCCGGGCCGCATGCGTGGCAAGCAGGTGTTCTACCACACAGCCACGCCTCTTTTTTTTTTCATGGTATTTATTAAATGTCTGCTACAATGAACATAAATGGCACTAATAGTATGAAACAAGTACAATCACATAGCGACAATAAGCGCTCTGGCGTTACTGAGGAAACACTCGACTTCTAACGACGTGCAGTAGAGCAGCGAGAGTTCATCAAATCATGTCATACACAAAAGATGGTGAGGCCAAGCACCTCACCAAGATGGGGTACCAGTCCGGTTCAAAGTCTATTTCGTCATAAATGTCCTTTAGGTGAACAGCCATTCTAATAAAATGTGTTCTCGAAGAAATGGTGGGTTCTGCGTTGCGGTCTTGCATACGTGTCTTCCAAAGGCTGTGCATACCCATGAGGAAAAACATATCAAAGGGCACTTCATCCAGTGATGTTGGCAGAAGATAACGTATAGTGTAAGAATTGGTTTCAAAACGTTTCTTCAGAGCCCGTTGAAGGACATCCCAGAACAGGTTAGCGTCTTTGCAGCTAACAAAGCAGTGTTCTATTGTCTCCGGCACATCACATAGGCGGCAGTTGAACAGAAGAAACAAATATACCTTTTCTTTTTAACCATGTGTTTACCGGCAATGTTTCAGAGTGGAGCTTATAGAAGAATGTTCTTGAATTCGGCGGGATATACATTTTGCGCACTCGTTTCAACACATCATGGCCTAGGAAGATCGGAGTACAATGAACGGTACAATGGAGGAGGGAAAAGCATGGTTAAAAGATCCTTATACAGTACCTTGCGCGATACTGTGTACAGGTATTCTATGGAAAAGCGAGCTTTAAGGAACCGAATTGCGAGGTAGACTTCCTGCATGAATCCCCACAAACACGGGCGATCGGAGAAGCTTGATGAAACAATTAAATCTGGTAAACAATCAACAAGTGTAACCTGTAAGAATGAACGGATTACGGGATGTGAATTGTCTCGAAAAAAGAAGAATCGTGAAACTGTTTGCCATAGATAAAGATGTTTTAATCCCAACCCGCCCTCACTAACTGGCCTGAATATGTTGTCACGCCGCATGGGCTCAACAGTCGAAGACCATATGAAGGTAGCAAAAATTCGATGAAAGCGTTGTACATAAAATCTTGCGCAATGGATAAGTTGCAATATGTAGTAGAGCTTTGTTGCTAAGAAAGTATTGCAGGCTTCAGCTCTCTCCCAAATATTGAAAGTCGATGGGGAACAAATGTCTGGGCTTGTCGTTCAAGCTTAGGGACGCGCTCCTTCCAGTAATGCGCACTGAATCTATACGCGTCTAGCGGTACACCGAGGTACTTTGGTGGTGTTCGTGTCCAATTAATCCCTGCGAACTGATTTGGCGTGCTACCCCACAATCCAAACCCATATTCCTAAACTCTTAGATGGCATTCAAACGAGCTCCTGATACAACGCCAAAATTTTCAATTGTCGATACCACATTTTCTACGCTTGGTTTATCCGTGCAAAAGAAAGCGACATCGTCTGCATAAGCTAATACTTTAACTTCACTGCCTAATATACTGAAGCCGTGAATACAACTGGACTGTATTATGCTTAAGCACAGCGGTTCTAGATAAAGCGCAAACAGAAGTGGTGACATTGGGCATCCCTGTTTTACAGAAGAGCAAATAGAAACAGGTTTCGAGAGCTGACCATTAACAATTAGACGTGTTGAACATTCATTATAACAAAGTTTAACGCCTTTAAGCACAACTGTGCCAACATTGGCATACTCAAGAAGAGAAAAAAGGAACGAATGACTAACACGATCAAATGGCTTTTGCAAGGTCTACCTGCAGCATTGCAAGCTGTTTTTGATAACCATAGCAGTACTGAAGAACTGTACGAGCGACATGTATATTGTTTTGTATAGATCGACCCCTAATTCCGCATGTCTGATGAGGCCCAATGAGGATCGACATTGCAAATTGCAACCTATTTGATAATACTTTCGCAAAAATTTTGTAGTCCACGTTTGACAGCGATATTGGCCTGTAACCTTCGACGGAGCGAAGTTTTTCCTTTTCAGAGGTTTTCGGTATTAAAACAGTGTGGCTTTTGCAAAAAGATCGCGGTAGTGTCTCCATGTCATAACTTATTTGAAAAATATCCAGCAATATTGGAGACAGCGCTTTTTTGAAAGCTTTGTAAAATTCAGCTGAGATGCCATCAGGGCCAGGTGTTTTCGATAAAGGTAAGTTGTCAATTGCCTGCTCAATTTCCTGTATAGTAATGGGTCCATTAATGACTGCACAATCATCATCTTTCAAGGGACTCAAAAGAGAAACAAAACTAGCCTTGAGGTGAACATCAGGGTCATCAGAAGGAGAACTAAATAAACTTTCATAGTACTTTTCAAACTTCAAAGTAATGTCTTTTGTATCAGTTACAAGCGTACCTTTAGAGTATAAGTCTGGAATCACTTTAGAAATTGCGTGACGTTGTTCATCGAGTAGCGCTTGTCGCGTCGGTTGCTCTGAATTCAAGGTGCGCCGGTTTCGAGATCGAATACGAGCCCCTTTATAGCGTGCAGCATCATATCTTTGAAGTTGACTTTTAATATTTTCAATTTCATTAATGTACGTTCCCGGCATTTCGCATTCCATCTCATAAAGGTTGCAGAGACTTTTAAGGAGTGTCTTTTCGTCATTCTTTCTATAGTAAGACTTAACGGCTCCAATTTCTATAGCTATAACACGAACTTCTTGTTTAAAAAGCTCCCAAGCAGCGAATATATGCAAACCAATTGAAAAAGATTGCCTCATCGCCGTCTGAACACGATTCATGAACTCCTGATCCCCGAGGAGCTTCGAGTTCATCTTCCAGAGGGCCCACTGTGGGCGGAATTGTTTATGACGATTTTCACCAACTTGCGCAATAACAATGCAATGATCTGAGAACGACACTGCCTCAGGGCTACAGGATATTTTACGAGAGAGGAGTGATGAGGACACGTAAATCCGATCAAGGCGAGCATGAGAACAGCCCTGAACTCTTGTATATGCCATTACTCTATTCGAGACACCAATGTCAATTAGCCCTGCATTATCTACAATACCGGATAAAAGCTCGCCACTCCTGTCTCGCCTGCCATTAGTATTGTTACGATCATTAGCGTCACATACGCAGTTGAAGTCACCCATTAGTACAGTGCATCTGTCAGAGTCAATTAAATTAGACATTTTTTCGAATAACTCAAGTCGTTTCGAAACCTCATTAAACGCATATAGATTGATAATTCGCCATGGCACTCCTTGCAACAAAAAATCACAGCATATATATCTACCCTCGTCATCAACACTATTACTGAATGCTGAACAGGGTAGGCTCTTTCTCAGAAACAGCCAACAGCCCGCAGATAAACCTTTTGCATGTGAAACACACACGTTATACTGAGACAGAAAAGGCCGCAAGGCCTTCTCAGTCTCTTCGTTGCTCTCGATCTTTGTCTCCTGGATGGCGACAAAGTCGAGACGCTTTCGTTTGAAAAGTCTACGGAGCTGCACCTGTTTCTGCGAAGACCTAAGGCCGCGTACGTTCAAGGTTGCGAAGATAAGTCGCTCAGATTGCGCCATGGTGACTACCTTCTATTGCGGTTATTGACCCATGTGATCAGTCCTGAGGGTTGATGGTGAAGGTTCCCGTGAACCCCCCATCAGGCCTCCTTGATCGGGATCGCCGACACTTCCCTTTGGGTGTGGACGTTCGGCGACGGCGTGACTTCCTATTGACTGTCGCTGGGTCACTCTCCTTGCTTGAATCCGAGCTGTACGTCGCACGGCGCTTAGGTAATTGTTGCTTCCACAGAGGCCTGCATATCATCTTCTAACACCGCATCGTGGTGAAAAAGCTGCTGCGGAGCTGCAGTGCAAGCAGGTGAAGAAGCTTCATCGGGATCCTTCCTAGGGTCTCTTTCTTGTGCTAGATGATGTGCGGTGCCATTTTGGGTCAACGCAGCGGCATTCTTTGTAGGGACGTTTCCTTGTGCTGGAGGTTGTTCGGAGCCATTCTGGGTCAGCTGCTTGCAAGAGTCACTAGGTTCTTTGCACTCAGAAGTTTCAAATGCGTCAACAGCGACTGATTTTCTTGCCACTTCTGGATCCTTTTTGGTAGAGCCAGCAGAATCGGAAGTTGACGGAGTGTCTCCTGTTGCATCCAGAACCTCGGTGGCATCCATGATATGCTCTTGTAGGCTGTCATCTGGCTGTTGCGTCCGCTGCCGCAGTTTGTTAGCGTATGTCATAACACAGTCCTCGGTAGAATGACCGAAGCGTCGACAGTCATTGCAGCGAGGAGTCCTGCAGTTTTCGCCGGATGTGTCCAACCTTACTGCACCGAAGGCAAAGTGGTGGGCGGCCAGGTATCAGGACGAGGCTTTGCACTCCACAGACAGCAAGAATGTGGGGAATATCGCCAACGCGGACTCCATCAGCAAGGGACAAAACAACATCACGATTTAGCGTCCGCATTTGCTCCATGTCTGCTACTTTCCAGCTTTCTCTTGATATTGTCTTGACCTTCCCAAAAACTTGCAATGCCTCGCGAATGTAGGCGTCTTCCAAGTGCTCAGGAAGCCACAAAAGCTTCATCGTTACCTCCGTGGGCTCCGGGTCAATAACGAGGCATCGGCGACTTTTGACGAAAAATTCGCCTCTTGTGACCAACTTTGTTTTCGTCAGCGTTGACTTGCACGTGACCATCCATACATGAGACATTTGAAATTGACCTATAGAGCTTATTTCCTTCAAGTCGATAATGTCCCGTAGAGCATCTCTGAAGTCTTGAACCCGGTAAGGCCGACCAGCTAAGTCCGCATGTAGGAAAACAGAATCCACAACCAGCTTACCGGTGGGAAGGCGAGGCAGCACAACACGGTAGTCATTGCCGCTGGCTGAAGCCTGAGCAGCACCTCGGCCCATGGCCGATAAATCCTTTGAAGCGGAGAACATGAAAAACGCGACCGTTCGGAACGTCGTCTTCGTCTTTCGCCTCTGCTTGGAAATATAGTGAAAATAACTTCCTCTGCTTGGAAATGCAGTGAAAATAACTTTCATGCTTCGCAAACGCAAGCGTTCTTTATATAGGCGTCGCAATATAACATGTAATATCCGAGGAATATTGCGTGGTACAAGCGTACATCGCCATCGGGCGTCAGAATATGTGACTATCATAACGATTTCGTAGTTTAAAGCCGGCCACCCATTACAAACGGCACACACCTTACTGCGCGTATTCCCTTAACACCACGTAGTGGGTGCATAGCAAGTATGCACTAAGTGGTTGAAATAGGCACTCGGGACAGGATATCGCTATCGCGTTCAACTCTTAAAGGCGAAGATTAAGGGTCCCCCAATTTTCTTTACTGACCAATGACGACCGGAATCTTGAAATTACCCTACGTCACCGCCCTACTACCCTACGCTGGCCGAAAAATTCCGAAAATACCCTACAAGTAGGGTAATTACCCTACGGTTGGCAACCCTGGTATGAATGCATTAAAAAAAAAACAACAACAAAAAAAGAAAACTGAAGATTCTCGCCTGTATCCCCACATGCAGCGATATTACTACTTTTTAGTAATAATAAAAGTAAATAAATATGAACCACGCACCAAAAGCGTAAATTTATATGTTGCAGATTTGTTTACACCGATCTTCTTGTTAAGCCTAGGAACGTTCGAAATTGGAAGCGATCTCGAAAACTCCGCTATGTTATCCGCAACACTCGGTCATCGAAGCTGCCTGAAGATAAGCGAAGCCGGTCAACACAGTAATTTTGCTGCTAACAAAGTGACTCCTTCAACAGCAACGCCAACTCCAGTTCGAAGCGGGCGTCCTAAACCGCCGCAATGTTTTGCGTGCACTACGTAAACCACGCCAACAAGGTAAGGCTAAGGGTACGTACTCACTAACGGCAAAAACGTGCGCGACACGTCGCGTGCGGCAAGCGCGCTCGCGGCAGGCGCGTGCTTTCCCGTTCCCATTCGCGTTTTACGCGGCGCGGCAGCAATTCTTGAAGTCTTATACAACTCGAGACTCCAGGTATCTCTGCCTTGTAGCGTAAAACGCGAATGGAAACACGAACGCACGCGCCTGCCGCGAGCACGCTTGCCGCACGCGGCGTGTCGCTCGCGTTTTTGCCGCTAGTGAGTACCTACCCTAAATCTGAAAAATGGCATGCGCAAGGTAAACGCTACGGGTCCGTTAGCATGCTGCGCATGGGCATTTCGATTCCGCTATTCCACTAAGAACGCGATTCCGCTAAACCCGTTAAACTATTAAATATGTATTAGCGCTGGCTTTTCGTCACTTTGCATTTCACCACACGCAGTTTATGTAACCAGGAGTTTTTTGGGAGCAATTAAGCTTCATTGCATTGGGAAGGAAAAGATCTGAATTAACAGTGATGCTTCTTGGGCGAGTTACAATTGTATACGTTGGTACGGGCACGCTTTTAAAGCACGTACAAAGTAAACCACACATATACACATACGAGAGCACTCTCGTTCGTGTGTATGTGTTCTACCCCTATCTGTCTTTTAAAAGCATAGCCCTCGTGAAAGAATCTGGATGTGTGCCTACATACCAATTCGTCCCTCTCTGTGCTGCGTGCTACTCGTCTTGGCTATAAATTACTGGTGATGCATTTGAAAGCTCTCACTACGTAAGTGCTTTTTGCCACAGGCCGACTGGCTCCGCTAATGATCTGTCTAGCGTCGGGATTGGCTGAAATTCTCTCTCGCGAACAATAGTTGCGTAAGACGTTTTTATGAATACGGTCTCCAGTGTTGCACAAGCGTAAATTGCGGTATGACGACCAGCCACGCCGAAGAGGGGGATACGTTGGCATAATTTTGACTAACTGCTGTACGTTAATGCGCACATAAATCTAAGTTTGCGATGAGTGCGCTGGAAAAACGAAGAAGTAAGCTTTAAACTATTCCTTTCTTAGTACATACGCTAGCATAACCAGCGACCGCTATATTCATTTAATCAGAAATGAAAAAAAAAAGGGAAGAAAGAAAGGCGATATCACGTCTGGGTCGCAAAAAAAAAAAAAAAAAACACCAGCACAAGCAGACAATTTCAGCAAACAATAAGGGCCGCTCGATGCCATGAAGCTTCTTAGCAGCCCCGCATTAATCGGCAAAAAAATAAATGAAACAAATTGAAAATTGTATGCGCAAATCACTCTGTCTTCCTTTTCTTCGCTTTTGCAAACTAATCTATTCTGGATTTCAGAATAATGTTATCTGCGAAACCCTAAGGGCCTCGCATGACAATGCGGGAAGCCACCAATATAATAAATTTGCCACCGAGCGCCCATTAGATTATATCTCTTTCTTCGCTCCAGCTGACCTCGGGCCTTAAAAAAGTTTTTCCGAATAGATTTCCCTTTTTCTCTTCTTCTCGTGTCCACCACAATCAAGAACAAAACGACGAGAGTTGCAAGTGCTCTCTACGTTAATGTGAAAAGAGCACGTGTGCTCTAGCTCCTTCCTTCTCATTACACGTAAAAACGAACAATGAAAGGAAGGCGGGCAAGTTTCGGCAGGTGAGTGGAGAGCGGACTTAATTCTGCACAGCGATATCGAAGCTCCTATATATCCGATCGATTTTTGCGTCAACGTATGTCGAAGGCTTAATTCGAACGCGTGACACTGATGGACGTTCACAAAAGCCTCAGTTTGGTCATCTCCTATAGAGTTAGGCTTCTTAAATTTTACGACGCGAGGTAGAAAAGTAAAAAAAAGCAGACAACTCTCTTACAGCGAGTATCTGTGAAGCATAAAAAGTGGACAACGCAGCAATGAAACGAATAATTTATGTAGGTAAAGTATACAAACGAGTAGGTTATACCTTTCGCGGTTATGATATGTCATAATTTGGGATGAAGTGCTTTATCTTTTTCAGAAGAGCTCCTTCGATCCTGCTCAATCCAGTGTGCCAACTTCCATGACACATCTCGTGGCGTCCCGCACTGCAGGGTGCTGAGTTAACATATACCAGTAGCGTAGCCAGAAATTTTTTTTTTGGGGGGGGGGGGGGGGTTCAACCATACTTTATGTATGTTTGTGCGTGTGTTTTTATGTGTGCGTGCATATATACGCAAGCAAAACTGAAAAATTTCGGGGGGGGGGGGGGTTGAACCCCCCCAACCTCCCCCCCCCCCCCCCCCTTTGCTACGCCACTGACATATACGAATTTGATGCAATACTCATGTTGTGATGTCTTTTTAGGAAGAATATCCCGAAGTTTCTGTCTTTCCAGTTATCTTGTCCGGTAAATTTACTTGATTGAAATTACTGCGGTTTTAAAAATTGTGTTGTTTATTTCAAAGGCATACGCTTTACCGCTTTCCGAACTGCTCAACACGTCCAGTAGCCCAGAAATACAGCATGCATTTTAGAAAACACGTTGAACATATTGAGAGTTCCTTGGAGTTCTTCAGGGGGCAAAATAAAGAAAACTGAAAGCTGTAATTTAGCCACAATGTAATTTTTCCTTGGGGTTCCCTCGGACATTGACTCGTCAATGACGGGCTCGCTCATACGGGCTCGCTGAGACGGGCTCGCTCGCATTCGCACTCACAGCTCTGGTATACCCACTCGAGCTCGCTAAGACGCTCCTGGGCTCCTTGAGTTTGAGTGCGTCGACTGGTGAGCCAGTTTGACGACCTGTTGTGGTGGGTTCAATTCTGAAGTGTCGGGTTCATGCTGGCCTTCGGAATGGGCATAAAGGAAGGATACTTTTTTCTCTATACGAGAACAAGCAGCCGGCGTTAAAGAGTAATTCACCGTCACGATAAACTTTGGCCACGTCTTTGTCTTCAACATTTCCGATGCCATTACAAGAGAACCAATCAATCAAACAAGCCGCAACGTGCGTAATCTGCATGGCTGTCTATAGTGCGCGCGATGCACTCAACTTGCTTAGTGAAACATTGTCGCCCAGTCTGTCCTACGGGGAAGTTAGCGGTAGTGATTATCTATAATCCTTTCCCATCCTTCTCTTCGCTCCAATTAGGCCCTTCGGCCATCTTATGTAGAAACGAAAATCTACTCGCTCACTCGCTGGTCGACATGCACAGCAGCAAAATGTTACATCAATGCAAAAAGACTTCGCGCCCTAGGCACGCGGGACCCCGTCGTCGTCGGCTCGTTGACGTGTAATCACAAAATGTTTCTTGTCGAAAGGCCGAGCCCATTAGCAATACTCGCGGCTTTATTCTTAACGTGTCCCATAAGACTCATTTCCTTTCTGCTCTCTTTCTTTAAAGCAAACAAAAAAAGAAAGCGTGACATTGAAGCAGAAAGAAAATGGCGCAGGCTCATTAACGAGTGCAACAGCGACCACCACCTTGTGATTGGAAATCGATCGGCAGTAATGGAAATGAAAGCTAGAAAATTTCGAGGCTTAGAAAACCCTTACATTTTGTGCGGGGCATTGTTAGCTAGCAAAGAAAAACATAAGCTTTACGTTAAAGCAGAAAAAGGCAGGAAAAATGGAGCTAGTTTAAACATGTCAGCGGCTGATTTGTTTCTCTTTTTTTTTTGTTCTCTGATGATACCATATCGACGAAGGTGATGATGGCTTGTGCTCGGTCACATCTCCAGCAAATTAATGCAAGCATTTAAACACAGACACAGACAGACACACACACACACACACACACACACACACACACGCACGCACGCACGCACGCATGCACGCACGCACGCACACACACACACACACACACACACACACACACACACACACACACACACACACACACACACACACACACACACACACACACACACACCACACACACACATATATATTAAGGTTGTGTCCCATGTGCGTGCGTGCGTGTGTGTGTGTGTGTGTGTGTGTGCGTGTGCGCGTGTGCGCGCGTGTGTGTGTGTGTGCGTGTGTGTGTGTGAGTGCGTGTGCGTGTGTGCGTGTGCGTGTGCGTGTGTGTGTGTGTGTGTGTGTGTGTGTGTGTGTGTGTGTGTGTGTGTGTGTGTGTGTGTGTGTGTGTGTGTGTGTGTGTGTGTGTGTGTGGAAAGTCTTCCTGCATTCGGTAGTATTATACGTGCGCAAGTGACGTGGACGGACGAACGAAAAACGATTCTTTAATGCCAACGTTGCTGCCGGGGAGCGGCCGCATCGTTGGCAATAAAGCATCGTTTTTCGTTCGTTCGTCCAGCTTATATATATATATATATATATATATATATATATATATATATATATATATATATATATATATATATATATATATATATATATATATATATATATATATATATATATATATATAATCTTGAGGACTCGTTTCTCTTTTTGACACAACCTTACTGGAAACCTGCAGATAATGAAGCCAAGGAAGGTGTAAGGGACGTCAATCGTACTTTCCTGAGTGTATTGTAGTATTTGTGATATAGAAGTGAAGAAAGCACAGTGGATGAAAAGACAACTTGCCGCCGGCAGGGGCTGAACCTGCAAGCTTCAGATTACGTACCTGACGCTCTACCAATTTAGAGGGACACTAAAGCGAAACAATGACTTGGTTTAGATTGACAAACTGCGCTCTAAGAACTGTAATGCCATATGTTTCCCTATCATAAGTTCATTAATAGCGGAGAAAATGAAGGCTGAAGTTTTATTTTTTAATTTGGCACCGTTATCTGCGCGCGTGACGTCATCTCACACAGGCACTACCTTGGAGGTCGAAATCCAGTGCCTATATATGCGCGGTGGTCAGTGAACGGTTGTGCAGCGCGAGCAGTCAGTTTTTTCAATCAGGACGCTGCCGCGACGCTGCCTCGCGACGCTGCCTGCGTCGGCGCCGCGAAGCAAGATAGGGGGGGGGGGGGGTGACGATATACTAGATGGCGTCAGTGGTTTTTCGTATACGTTGATGATTAAAGATGATAGATGGCGCTGTTATAATAAGACAATGCGCTGTGACAGTACGTGATATGTATCGCCCTCTCCTCTCCTACGCTTCCCCCCTCTTTCTCCTCTCCTACCGTAGGAGAGGAGAAAGAGGGGGGAACCTACCGTAGGAGAGGAGAAAGAGGGGGAAGCGTAGGAGAGGAGAGGGCGATACATATCACGTACTGTCACAGCGCATTGTTTTATTATAACAGCGCCATAGGAGAGGAGAAAGAGGGGGCAAGCGTAGGAGAGGAGAGGGCGATACATATCACGTACTGTCACAGCGCATTATCTTATTATAACAGCGCCATCTATCATCTTTAATCATCAACGTATACGAAAAACCACTGACGCCATCTAGTATATCGTCACCCAACTGCAGTTTGGACCGTAGGAGAGGAGAAAGAGGGGGAAGCGTAGGAGAGGAGAGGGCGATACATATCGCGTACTGTCACAGCGCATTGTCTTATTATAACAGCGCCATCTATCATCTTTAATCATCAACGTATACGAAAAACCACTGACGCCATCTAGTATATCGTCACCCAACTGCAGTTTGCATGCATCTCTATGGAACAGCGCCATCTATTGTATGCTAAGGGAGACGCTACTGGCTACTCAGGATGCATCGACAACCGAGAACCGCCCAGGTGATGCCATAAGGAGCTTCGCCCCTAATAAATAGCGAATGCAACGATGGTGTTCTTGTGGCAGTATTTGCAGTGACAACAAACTACTGCCGCCCAGCGCCATTTGATATGAATAAGTGCTACCGACTGCGGCTTGCAGCATCGTCAAAATAAAACTAGTGTCGCGACTAGTGTGGCTAAATGTTTTAACGTGATAGTCTTACAGTGCACCCCCCCCCCCCCCCCCCAAAAAAAAAAAAAAAGCCGGCTGTGTAAAAATAGGAAAAAAATTACTGCACTTTTGCTAATTTATTTCCGGAAAAACTTCGTTAAATAATGTTCAGTGCCATGAAAGCTTCGTTAAGCCGAGTTGATGACAACACTGAACCCTATGGGTACCTGCCGGGGAATGGAAATTTCCTCATTAGATCGGGGAATTACTTAAATCGAGTTTTAACTGTATAAAGCTTTCCGAGCTCCTTGACATTCATGAAGCTTTCTGCCAATCGCTCTCACACGCACAGGCACACACTCACTCAATCTGCATCTTGCAAAGAGGCGTTACAATTGCGCTACACGCCACGTAGAGGTCCGCGCGTGCGTGGGGCAAGCGTCCTTGAGCAAAATTGCCACTTTTGAGGTTGTCCTAAGGAGGATGAAGAAGTAACATAAATGTTTATTGTGCAAGACAGCCAGCAATGGTTCCTGCGTGGCCACAGGTTGGTGGCTCTCCCAGTCATGATGCCGAAGACCATGCCGAGGCCCACCAGACTTTACTGATCCTCCAAGCTCGGCACCGTTAGTGTTGCCTCCCACGTTTACTTCGATAGCATGTAGCAATTCTGTAGCTTCATCGTTAGTGTGTCTCAGTCGTGGTTTCGGGAATATCAATACCATGTACCGGACAATACAATGTCCGGTACATCGTAGGTAGGAGAATTGTGTGGGGTGTGTCCGGTGCATGTTAATTTCATGGACATAGGTATTGCATTGCGGTCTGTGGAGGGCATTGGCTTCTTCCTTGCTTATTTTTGTTAGTGGTAATGTTTATTCTGAGTATTTTTGCCACATGGGAAGTAGTATTTCTGTATCTAGTTGTTTAAAGGCGCACTGAAAGAGACTTTTTACCCCTCTATAATGCGGAATCGTTATATGCCTCTTGAAGTGAAAAATCCAGCGAGCGTTCGGCGTTAACATCCGACGGTGACGAAACCCACGTGACCAAGCGATGACGTCACATTTCAATGTCAATTAAAACCAACGTGGTAAGTGACATACGTATAGATGACATGGATGTGAAATTATTATTAAAAGTGATAAGGGGAGGGGGTGTAGGAGGTGACGAGTCGCATATATCATATATAGCACAAAATCATCTCTCTCCAGCAATCGAAGCACGCGCACACACACAATATGCTCGAAGTCTTAGCAAGTGTAACATCGATAGACAAGTGCTTTCGGTGCAGATTGCTAATTCTGTAAGATGTGCGCATCGTGGAATGAACCAAGCAACGTTCGTCAGTGGCTACCTTCACACACCTTTGCAGCAGGTAACGAAGCTGCTGATCGTATTTCACACTCACCGTTAGAGGTCAGGAAGAAAGGCTTCTCAAGACACAAAGAGACAGGTGAAGTAGACAGCTCGCCCCTTGGTCACTACCGCTATGTTCACTTGCGTGAAGTTAGCGAGACTAAAGGGCTAGACCAAACTGAAGTCCCGCCCCTATCGGCCATCGCGAAAAATCCCCCCACGACATTGCAAGACAGGACTTACTATGTCACAGCCACAATGTACCCGCTGCTTTGTTTTGGGCAAAATTTACAATGATTTTTTAGGACCTTAAAAATTAGGCAGTTAATGTAGTGTTGGGAAACTTGCTAAAATATCACGCGGAAATCAATGTTGATTCAGCTAATACAGTCGCTACAGCGCCACACACACACGCGAACACACACACACACACACACACACACACACACACACACACACACACACACACACACATATATATATATATATATATATATATATATATATATATATATATATATATATATATATATATATATATATATATATATATATATTCAACAGGAAAGTTCAGTGGCTTCGGTATGTATACGAAAAAAAACGGGTACACGAACGAGAGAGCAATACTTTTTATGCCTAACGTTTCGGCCGTGGCACGGCCGGAACAATAGGCATAAAAAGTATTGCTCTCTCGTACGTGTACCCGTTTTTTTCGTGTGTATATATATATATATATATATATATATATATATATATATATATATATATATATATATATATATAGCACGAATAGAAAGCTAGTCTTTCTTCCGAGAAAATAAAATAGCCGCTTTGGAGAGCGCTCGCCAAGGGAATCATTGTTACCGGGGCAGCATTCTTTTCTTAATCCAACACATGCCGTGGTCCTTGCATAGAACGGTGCTGCCCGTGTGACGGCCAACCTCGTCTTCATCCTCCGTAAGCAGCACGCAAAGGGATAAGGAGTCAGAAATGAACGCAGGACAACTGCTGTTCATTCTTTGTTGGAAATTGGAAGTGAGCCATCGTGCAGGTCATTTACACAACAAGTCACCTCAAATTTTCAACCTGCTAGCTTGACTGTCGTTCTACCGCTTTTCTTTGACATTAAAGCTTATGCGCGGATTCATAAACCGCTAAAACGGAGTTCACAAGCAATGTCAAGCATTCTTGAATTCCGCGAGTTCAGAAAAAAAAAAATCAAGGTCGTATTTATTTTTCGTTACGAGGACGCGGCCACCGGTGGTGCCACTGTGAGGCTAGCAGTGGCGTCTCCCGGAGTAGCCGCATCTTGTGTTGCATGGTAGCTGACTGAGCTAGACATGCGGGGGGTTACTCACGGGGCAACTGCGAGGGCTTCCTGCGCATGTAGCACTGGAGGACGGTGCAGAGGCCCTGGCGGAAGTTGTTGTTGAAGCCTCCGTAGATGATCGGATTCAGCAAGCTGTTGGAGTAAGCGATGTATGTCGCCACTGATGACGCCTCAGTGAACCAGTCCGGCATCTGAAAACGAAGGAAACCCATGTATGTGGATTCCACGGAATCACACTTGTCTGGAACACCCTGCCGTCCGCTTCAGCTGCCGTTTCATGCACAAATATGCAGAGACCGACGCCGCAATGACACCTAACATATTCATACCACATGCTAGGTCTTTGTGCCATAATTCAAGCATGAACGGAAGCTTGTAGCTAACGTGAGGTAGCAGCTACGGACAATAACAGCGTCCACAGCCACGCACTCCACCGATTTAGACAAGTGTGATTCCGTCTGTACGTCTCGGACGTAAAATTTCAGGGCAATGATTTCACCACTTGCTGAGAAAACGGTGACTCCGTTCACATAGCTGTTTACAAAGCCAGCCTAACCCATGGGTCAGCGCGGCAAGCTTTCCTGCTGGTCGGTGTCTATACACTCTTAGAAAAAAAGGTCGGTATATTCACTAACTAAATACTAACCTTTCACTTGTCACATAAAGCACTAGCCTCTTAGTGAGTGAAGGTAGTAAAATGCAGGTTAGCGAAATTTACTACTTAGTAAGTGAATAGTGCTGACTCGAATGATTAGTCCATTACTACCTAAATTGTTAGTAACCACGCTAGTAACTTAGTAACCATATCTACTCTAATGGACTACAATTAATCACAGAGGTTTACGACTATTTTGTTATATGTGCGTAGCCATGATTCTATTACAAAAGTATAGACTAAAAAAAAAGACGTGACATCGTCCTCGTACATTACTTAACTACTTCATGTAATTACCGTGGTAAGTGCGCATTACTCATAGAGAACGGATCACATACTCATATGATCACATCGTACTCACATATGATCCTACGTGATCATATAAGAACATATGATCATACTCATATGATCATATGTGATCATGTGAGAGTGATCATATGGGTATATTAACTCATATGAACGGATCACAAGCGAGAACACACACACAAACGCACAGACAGAATTTCAAGACTTCGACATAGCCGACTTCTACTCTAGCAGCAGCTTGAAGGCTATTTATGCTCTTACTTTGGGATCCCAAACCGTGTACGGTTAGCAGCCATAGAACTTAGAAGAATAATTGATGTTTTCTACACATCATCGTGTGACCTTCTATTTGCTTATATGTGTGTCATCACGTAGCACGAAACTTCTATTCCAAGGTAGTCAATAAAATTTAAGTTTGCCTAAATTTTGCTCAAGAGTGTCACGATTACGGCAAAATATACTGCGGCATCTACGAAAGATCTGGCAACGTAGGTGGCTTAGTAGTTAGTTAGTTAAAAACACCAATAAAGCTTCCCTGGTTAGTAACGGCAAAAGTTACAAGCTCTACTAGCTGCTGGCTAGTAAAGGGATGCCGCGAAGGTAGTAAAATGCGCTGGAAACAAGTGAAGACATTCGTTTACTAACTGTTTACTAACCTTTTTTTCTAAGAGCGTAGAGCTTTTTTATTTTTTAACTCTGGCTATCCATCGCAATATTCTTTTTACCCAGAGTTAAACAGTGTGCTGGGAGCTGCCCACTTTTGTCTTCCTGCTTTGCTAACCTACATCCGTCAAATCCTCTTTGTTCTAAATCCATTGTTGCTTCTGCTTTGGTTCTAGCATCACAACGCACTTCGGGTGAAGTTCGAACTATTTATACGCGCGCAGCTGTCGAACGATGGACGGAATCAAATTCCGATATTGGTTTCGGAACGCTCGACATTTTACGAGAGAAGCGCATACCTCCTTGTCCCGTTGTTTCGAGTCTCCAAACTGCGAATAGAGTACGATAACCTGGAGCGGCATCCAGCAGATGACGAAGGCGATGAGGACCGTGCACACCATTGTGATCACCTGTAAAGTTGATAAAAAAGAAATAAAGCAGTCGCTCCCGAATTTACTGAATGGCGAACGCAGAGGGCTAGCAGACTGTCCACTCACTGAAAAAATATGACGATGTGCTAGTGAGATGGAATACTGTGGCGGAAACTGCTTTGTATGAGCCATTAGACATTGGTCCAGAAGTCGGAAATCTGTCATCGCAAAGCCTTCCCACGCGAAAGGAGAAGGGCTCTCTCGTCGCAAGATGGCTCTGATATAAAGTTGTCCTCGTGGTTATTGTGTATAGTTTTATCTGAGGGATTTGCAGAGTCTGGATTTACCCTGAGGAAGTACGTGAAGCTGTAATATGACCTTTGGAGATGTATGCATCATTCATTCGCCTCGACATAGACACTTTCCGCCTGACTACTCCGGAAGGCACCGCTCGAAAGACGTAAACCCAGATTGTGAATAGGACCAAACATGTTCAGAGCGCTGGGTGTGGCAGACACCCAGCGCCCTGAACCCAGCGCAGTGACTACAGCCTTGGCGCTGTTGTCAAGGCGCGGACGTATAATACTCTTCTATAAACTAAGAAGGCATCTTCCGTCATTACGCATCATAACTACTACCCACAATGACGTATTTTTTTTTTGTAATTAAGTCGCAAATGTCAAGATCTCAAAACGATGGTACAACAAAATGCGACTGCTACGAAATTCTCCGCACAAGCAACGGTCCACAGAGAAATAGAATAATATTTAACATATTACTGTTGACAAGGCTTCAGAAATGTCTCCTCATTTTATACCCATTAGGTAGGCTAAACCTTGCCTAGGAACCTTTCTTGACAAACACCTCGTTCATTCGGCGCTGGTAGTATTTTTTTTAAAAAAATAGAGTCTACAAAGAAAACAGAAATAGAAAATAAATACCTTCTATATTTATCAAATGATGATGATAGGCCTCTTTGTCTAAACTCTTTTACAACATTCATCTGACTGCGTTACTGTAAGGTCTGTATAAAAACTGAATGTGGTATCTGCATCTGCGTAAAAACAATAAAAGGAAAGAAACCCAGGTTCGAGCTAGAATTTAGTGGCATGCCGTTATGCAAAATGAAGCCTGAGTATGCAGAAATGAGCCACGTGGCGTCTTGGGTAAAGCATCACCATTTATACAAAACGCGCCATTATTAAGCCTCAACTGTGAAAGCTTGTCCAGTGTTGTAATTTTTGCAAACACCTCAGACTTTCCAGAATCGCCTTTGACGGGGCTGTTCTTTCTTTTCTTTTATTTTCGGAAATCATAATTGCAAGTCTCTACATTCTTAAAATTGGCAGCAATTTCCTAACTTAATCGTAAATAAGTTCACGCGTACTTTTGTAAAATCGGCAGCCACCCCCTCACTTAATCGCGTACTAACTTGACGCTTTAGAACGCCGCTTCACAGCGACAATGATTTGTGTATATTGTACAGCTCTCGCTGGGCACGTAGACACTCATTACTTCGAAGTGATTACTGTCCACATACGCACGTCAGTGAATATTTGGACAGCAAAATAAGACACCTCTCGAGTAGTTTGCTTTATCTCGCAAGGACTGCAGCATAATTGGTCCTCATGTCTCGTCAAGCCGCCCGCAGTTCGTCTTTTCCTTTCCGTACACACAGTCAGAAACGTTTTCGACCAATCCGGCAAGAGAAACGCGCGTAATATTTAACTTCCATTTCCACCACGCGCACTCACAGCCAGCCTGTTCAAATTAGTGCGCAGCACCTCTCTTGTTCCTCTCTTTTCCCCGCACTTAATCCGCGACGCATCTTAGGCCGGGGAGAATGGCTGGGGCGAACTTGTTGCTTAACTTCCCCCTCTGAAATTGCTACGTGAACGTAGAACCAATTAGGCGGACCGTCCAGTTGGTTCACGCCGCGTTACTCAAAAAAAGGGCGCCGAGGAACTGCTTAATTATAACTCGGTCTGACGTTGAGGCGGCCTAAGTAGTGCAGCCCAACAAGCAGCGTCAGGAAGCCGCGCTTTCGCTGCAGTTGTGCGCAAATTAAGTGTCCCCCCCCTCCCCCCTCATCTCCTCGCCATCCTCTCCGTCTGCGCTCTTTTCTATCTCCAGGCAACGTATAAGCCACCTCGCTCAGATCAGCAGAGCGCTCGCGCGCATGTAGATATCTAGCGACGCGCGACCGAGCAACTCAATGCCCTCGAAGTTAAACGCTGTGTCAGTTTTTCTTTTTTTTTTTTTTTTTTTTTGGCGAGCGCACTTAGGCTTTATACACGCGGTGCCGGCGCTGAGCTTCTGTGCTAATCTTAACAGTAATGGGGATTTAACCAATGAAAGAACAACTTTGGTTTTTAACGTGCACGTGCTGCTTTTTGCGCTAAAGCGTTATCGTTCTTTTATACCTTCGCATGGAAATTATTCATTTCGGCGCCACGATACTGCGTCCTCAGTGTTTGCATGCACACATTACTTCGCATCGCCCCATCGTCACTCGTATGGGCTGGGCATTCCACTGCGATAATTTCGGACTGCCCATCCGTATGCGATGAGTATAATAACGCAATTATGAGCACAGAGGTGCACGGCTCATTCAGCAGACGTATGATATTCCGGCTGGCGGTGCCGAGTTCAGAACCAGTGCGTCCGTGTTCCTTATTAGGCAGAACACTGTAGCGGCTAACATTATCGAGCACAAGTTTTGACATCATTTGTGCGGTGTTAGAAGGTGAAAATATCTACTCCACGAAAACGAGTAGAAGAGTTATATGTACAGTTACTTTACTGAAAGGCGGTTAATAAATGACACCATGTCAACGCAGCAAAATGTAGAGCATGAAGTAAAGCTTAATGAACGTTCCCACATCAGGGCCGTAGGCAGACATTTTTTCGGGAGGGGGGGAAGGGGGGGCACCTCTTTGATTTTGAGTGGGGGGCCGGGCAGGCAGACGTAGTGGAGCGCTATTTTATGCCATGGCAAAAAAAAAATTTCGGGGGGGGGGGGGGGGGGGGAGGGGGCATGGGCCCGGTGTGTCACCCCATGGCTACGCCACATTGTAGTGCTCGCTTCACATCGTTCATTAATTAAATCATTGGAAGTACTCGGGAACACTCTTCATGTACTCTTCGTGCGCTTACCGCTTTCAAAATGTCACTGTACCAACTAGCTCGGACCCGGCCTCTGACTCGTAATCATGTCGTCATTTTGGGACGTAAAACCCCAAATATTATTATTAACGCGATAGCGTTAAAGAGCTCGTTTCACACAAATTCCGGCGTCGGTGTCGGTGTCGGCGTCGGCGGCGGCGTCTTTGGTTGTGAGCGAAAAGTCATCATTTTGTTCGTGACCGAAAAATCGAGAAAGATGCAAATAAAATAAATAATAAAAATTTCCGGGTCCGTGTGAGGATCGAACCCAGGCCGTCTGCGTGGCAAGCAGGTGTCCTACCAGACAGCCAAGCTCCTGCTTGGAATTGCAATGAAAATAACTTAATATGCTTGGAAATGCAGTGAAAATAACTTTCATGCTTTACAAACACACGCGTCCTGTATACTGGCGTCACAATACAACATGTAACATCGCAGTAGTATTGCATGGTACAAGCGTACATTGGCATCGGGTGTCACAACTTGTGAATATCATAACGACATTGTGGTTCAAAGTCGGCCACCCATTAGAAAAGGCACACACGTTACTGCGCGTATTCCCTTAAGACCACGTAGTGGGTGCATAACAAGTTCGAAAACATTTCCCGCGCATAATAGCTCGTGGTTTAAAGCATGCTACTCATTACACAGTATGCACTAAGTGATTGAAGTACGCACTAGAGACAGGATATCGCTATCGCGTTCAACTCTTAAAGGCGGAGCTTAAGGGTCCCCCCAATTTTTATTATTATTATTATTATTATTATTATTATTATTATTATTAGAAATGCAGCAACAAAAAGGGAGGAGGGGGGAAGGGTAATTAAGCAAGAATAGAAATCCGACAAACAGCAAATACAAGAGCTAAAAGCGTCGATATCCCTAGATGTTTTGTTGTGCATTACATTCCTTGCAGTAGCGTTAAGGGTCCAAATTGAGTTTACATAGAAAACGCCAGGATTGCGGAAATTCAGCCAAGGCACGCAGAAAGATATAATGTGGGTGAGCTACGCGCAGGCGCAGTTGTTGCCGAACACGCTGCCGATTTTTGTACCTAGAAAGAAATAGACTAGAGCTTCTAATACGCATTTTCTTTTATGGCTCGCAATATCAGTTAAATAGCACAAATGTAATCAACGTGAGGGCTTTTATTTGAGCATGTAGGAGAGCGCGCGACATCATTCAGGCGTAATAAGATGCCAAGCCTCGTGTTACCCCTCTTATCGTTACTGCTCTCGCTCGATCCTCAGAGTCACATCTGCGAATGCGATACCTGCAGGCGAGATACGCTTAGTAAATGTTAGGTAAGGTGATAGTAGGGTAGCGGTAAGGTAGAGGAAAGGGCGGAGTTATATTGATCGACTAAGATTTCCCAGACCACGCAGTTTTTTCTCGGACGAAGCATAAAATGTGCTTAGGAAGCGGAAAAGGTGCACAGTTTCTAGCACAGCAAAAGTAAGCCAAATTACTGTTCCCCCCAGTAATAATTTCGTGCTTAGCGAAAAAAAAAAAAAAGAGCGATGCCAAGTGCACGTAAACTACCAAGAGCAACACAGAAAAGGAGAAAGTTTGAGCGCTACCCCAACGACTGTTGTGGCTTGTGGCGCCTTCAAAGAGAGAACGTCAAGCTCCAACCATGACTGGTCGTTCTCAAAAGCGTAAGCGACGACACTAAACAGCGGGGAAAGATGGGTCCAGGTTTAACGCGTCCAATTTGAAGGACACAGATCAAACAGCCTTTAAAGGCACCGGGTAAGCCCTATACGTCCCATGCATTTTTGGCCATTTTGAAGTACCGTTTTCTCAGTAACTAAACGATATATTCACATAATCCATATGTCATTTTCTTTTAAATGTTCTGGTTTTTCAACTCAAGCAGATTTATTTAAATCTGACTAGTACTAGAATTTTGGCGAATTTTTTTACCACTAGAACCTAAATTTTCAGTTAATTGGCATCTATGAAAATTTGTAACACAAAAACTGTAAAGTGCACAATTTCAATTCCGCCTCAGTAGTTGTATGCATTCATACAGAATACAAGAAAAAATAATCAACTTGTTATCTTGGAATACATAGGAAATAATGGCACCTAAGTAATAAAAAACATGGTTTTGATATAATCGAGTTTAAAGTTGAAAAACAGCTGAAGAGCGAGCATACCTGGTAGCAAACACTGTTCAACTAGTTTATTTAGTAGCTACAAGCTTTGTAATCATTGCCAAAGTCAATTTTTCACTTTGGAGCCTCTCGTATCGATTGCCTTGCTTCTTTTATGAGCTGTCATGCAGCTCTATCCGCAATGTATCGTCGATCATGGTCAACATCTCCCGGCAAATTGACTGGTTTGGCCAGGCTTCAATCCTAACTATTTCAGAATTTTGGCTCGTGCGATACGGCCATCATTAAATAAAAGAACAACATCCAATGTCGCAGTCCTTAAGACTCTGAACCTAAACAAAGACAGCAAAGACTCTACGACGCAATTACCATTAGCTCAACACGTGCACAGGGCAGTTTGCACACACTACTCGGTCTAGCTGCATCACAAATAATATTCACGTTCATTAGAGCCTACCCGTTGTCACCCTGCACGCGATTCGCCTCGCACGACATTGAAAAGGCTGAGAGGTTCAACGATGAAGAGCTTGCTGGTTCAGCGTTCAACGCCTCAGTACGTCACGGGCATTTATTCGCATTTACAAGAGAACTGTATTGTTTGCCGCAAAATTTACACTTGCTGAAGACGTTCTTTACCCTCAGCATCTCAACTTATCCACAAGCACGACAAACACAACGTGTAATGAAGCTAGGAGCTGAAAGGGTTTGAACCGATGTGCTCCGAAGACCAAACGCGAGTATAAAGGCGCACAGCGTCTTCGGACTGCCTTAGAAGTTACCCGACAATTTCCTATACACAGCTGACTCTAGACAAGCATTTTGGCTTTCATATACGAAGTTTTTTTTCTAGAAAAAAGGACCGTACGCACGGAGCGCATACGAGGGGCTTGCCCATTAGGGTGCATGTTCACTCATTACTTGCTTTCGGAAAAACTGGTTTTCAGCCACAAAAAATACTGTTTAAGAAAAGCGCGAATGTGGAAAATATGCACAAAGGGATACCCTTTCCAAATTGCGAAGAAAAGAAAAAGTGATTTTTTTCCCCTTCAAATCTTGCTCTACCCTGTGGCCTTAAAACTACGCTTACCGCAAGACGCCTACCCTTCCTTTGCGGTAAACCCTACGGCGACCCTCGTAAGCCAATGTAAGACAGGCTTTACCGCGAAAATCGCTTCTCTCCATCCGTCTCTTTCTGTTACGCCTAAACGTGTGCCCTCGAGTTACCTTTGTCGCACTCCTGTCGTCGCGACGTCATTTGCTGAAGACGATTCTCGCCCACAATAAAAGAACGAGAAAACTTGGGGCACTGGCGGTCGACCTAAACCAAAGGCCCAGCGCGCAGCTGGACACGCTGTTTGTCAACGTGTAATTATTTTTTACGTTCAAACAGATCAAAACTGAACGAAATACTAAACACTCAGCATGAGGCGCTATTATAAAGGTGCGAAATGCGTCAGTTCAAGCCCAAATATTACGCGGTGCTTCTGTTTCGGACGGCTCTATAGTCCATGTGATGTCATCGCAATTTTGACTCCAGAGTCCATTCCGCCACCCAAATGCGTGGATGCGTGGCAGCCTACTTTCGGGCAACAGTAAGCAACAACGTGAGTAAGCAACAACCTGCTTAAATTTTTCCGTCGTGATAGACTGCGTATGGGTATAGAACATCTTTCAGTTACTCAGGAGAGCAGCATATAAGGACCCCTCTTCAAGTCCATGAGGCGATGGCCTATGACCGCAGCTGACCTACGTAGGCCATATAATCGTACTGTTTTCGTGCCAGAAGTAACGTGCATGAGCCGGAGCCATGCTCACATTTATCAATATAGCGACTTTTTAATGCCAGCTTCTGGTTGTCACATGTAGCCGAGCAATCAATGTATTTTATGCCATCATCCGCGGCACCAAGGATAAGTCAGTTTCAGGGTCAGATACCCTCCCGTATTTGGTTCTCTTACGTGTAGACCTGCAACCTTACATCCCCAACCAATTGCGCAACTTTTAATTCATCAAGTACAACTTTTCATAAATAGTATTGCTTCGGAGGTTCCACAAGACGCGCAAAAACTAGCTGAACTGAATCTTCATCAAAGCGCCGCGGATATTTGTTTTCTACAGATCGACAAGAATGATTTCGGCAGAGCGTCGTGCTTCATTGATTTCCATTAAGACTGATTAATGTGTTTGTGCAATACTGTAAGGTATATATGTAAGATTTTGTTTGGCCCGCTCATTTACGAGTCACGAACCTCGGGCAATCTATTAATGCATGCAGGCGTTGACGCCATACGTTGCAGCTGGAATCAACGTGTTTCCTTGTTTTTCCTCTGAAGCCAAAATGAACGTACGCAGTGTACGAGGTTCGGGAAAAAGCTCTAGGGGGGAGATAAATAAGCCTTCGCTCGCGGCTTCCCTAAGTGCAGCTGGCTCAGCCTTGCACGGAAAGAAGTACTCGAAACGTTTGTAACGTCTTTGCAAGTCGTGCTGTTTTGTTTTTTTTTTCTCATTTTTTACTATGCTTATATAACGAGACGCCGGCGCCATGGAGAGTGGTGGCACGGCTCCGCAAACCTGATTTATGGGAAAGAAAGCAGGCGAGGCACAGCAGTAACCAAGAAACTGGCGTATGCCCCAGAAACGCCTAAGCATGTCCAGATGTTTGTCATGCGATTCGCTGAAAAATTTCTTCTGACCACAGCTTGACCATATAGTGCTGAAAAAGACGAGCATGCGAGAGACGACAGGAAAAACGCTACTCAAAAAATGATTTATTGCATTGGGTTGTAATAAGATGTATAGCGTAGTAATGCGTACGCGAACCGAGCGCATATCTTGACAAGGTCACTTATCAGGCTATGGACGTGTTGCCGCAAAAAAAAAAAAAAAAAAGAAAAGAAAAAGAAAAGAAAGCTCATTTCGATCTTATAAGGGGAGAAGGACTGTCCCCTGACACAGTCAGTTTCTCTTTTCTTGATATGGTACGCCTCCCAGAGTTAATGGGTTGAGTTGTTCTAGCAACTACCTAGAATCTTAGCATCGCAAAATAGGGGCTCATACATGCGTTTTCTGCAGTGGGAGGAAAGATGGGCACCGCCAACATTCTTTAGATTTTGCCCACGCTCCCTTAACTTTATCCGGAACAAATCAGCCCGCGAACTATGAGAGGCGCATCATGTAAAGAAAACAGGAACTGATTGTTTCTGTGACACGTCGATTTCTCTTTATAAGAGCAAGTTTCTTGATGCAACACGTTCGTAGCCTGATAAGGGGTCTTGTCTCGATATGCGCTCGGTTCGTTTGCGGATTACTGTGCTACATATCTCATTGCAACCCAATGCAATAAACCAGTTGTTAGTAGCGTTTGTCCTGTGGTCTTTCACGGGTTCGTCTTGTGTAGCGCTAAAATCAAGATGTCGCTAAGTATTCACCGAATCGACCTACAACTTTTTAAGCAGGCTTCTCCTTCGTTCCGTGGAAAGCCCCTTTATTGTCATCAGAATGATTGAAGCCCCCCCGCTCTCACACTATACGCACACTCCATCTGCTGATGAGCTGTTGCTTTTATGCGAGCAGTAAAATGTTAAGACAGGTCTATACAACCTTTTACTGGTTAGCAAATAAGATGGTTTACCATCGGTCCAATGTCGACATGCAACTCCTGCAACGCCACTTGCAAAGACATCACCCTGAAACACCTCTGGTAGCTGCCAGTGTGCTCCCCCCACCCAGTGGTAGCTGCCCTATGCTCAATAGAAGTTGCCACGCTTTCGTCGCGTCGCACTGTAATGTGGTTTTCGTGATTTTTTCAGCAAGAATAAGACAGGGACGAACACAGCACGATCCCACGAACGATCGTCCCATGAACGCCGCCCGAAAAGTTCAAGCGCAGCACCAGAACTTCTACATACCACAGCCATATGTTAATTATTGAACGATGCTCGCCTGATTCGTGAACGTGAAAGGAAACACTGCAGGCGCGGCGAATTAAGCTATATTCGCGGGTTTCACACACCAAAATCACGATATAATTACGAGGCACGCCGTAGTGGAGGACTCTTAACTAGTTTTGACAACCTGGGGTTCTTTAACATGCACCCATATCTCATTTAAGTACTGTTTTTATATATATATAGGTTCCATCGAAGTGCGGCTGCCGTTGCTAGGAATCAAACCCGCGTCCTCGAGCTTAGTAATGTGATACTTTAGCAGTAAGCTATAGCACGGCAGGTGAAATATTCGTCCATTAACGAGACTAGGTGCTTCGAGTGCGAGCACTTTCATTGTTACGGTCGTCCTGCAAGCCGTGCCAGTGTACATATATCTAGTAGACTTTCCTGGCGAAAGCATACTGATGCGGTCATGGCTAATTGCCTTCGCAGATTCGTTTGCCGTAAAACCACCAACAAAGTTTTATACATCTATTGGGCGCCTTTTGGCGTGTACTACAATATTCCGCCTTACTTTAGAATGCGCGACAATAATTTGGGACCCAAACCCAAAAATAGATAAGAACATGAGAAACTATTTAAAAGAAAGTTGCCAAGATTTACTCATAATTCTTACGTTCATATAGATATTCTTGAACGTAGCTACTTTTTTTTCATAAAAAAAAAAGAAAAAGAAAGAAAAAAAAAAAAACCTCACAGGGCACCTTATACATTCACTTAAGACGACCGGAAGGCGAAAGTCATCTTCTTTTTCTTCTCACTCCATGTATTGATCCTGTACCGACACCCTTCGAAAGCTTTCTGCACTTAACACGGTTTTTGCACAGCCTCCAAGATCGGAGGCACCTCACCTGGTTTTGTATTGCCCCCCGTTGACGAAGTTAACGATTTCATGTGATCACGGCATCGTGCGACGTTGCGTCACAAGACGTCACAGTGACGTCATGATAACGTCATAATGACGTCACAAGTTCTGGCGATTTGTGACGTCATATTGATGTCGCATGGTGACGCGATCATGTGATGATGAATTTTTGCGTCACTCGTCCCCGACGCCGCGGGACTCCGACGCCGACGGTGAAACTTCGCGTTTGAGGCATCTAAGACTTTCGACTTAATAAAATCATATTAGCCGACTAAAATTATTTCTTCGACGAATGAAAAAGCCTCGCAGTGTTGGCACATAGCTCATTTTCGTAATGCTATGCTGGATATGTTACACGTCCACCGCGGTGGTGTAGCGGTTACAGTGCTCGGCTGCTGACCCGAAGGTCATGGTTTCGATCCCCGCCTCGACGGTCGCCTTTTGATGGAGGCGAAATGCTAGAGGCCCGTGTACTGTGCGATGTCGGTGCATGTTAAAGAACCCCGGGTGGACGAAATTTCCGGAGCCCTCCACTACGACGTCTCTCATAATCATATCGTCGTTCTGCGGCCTTAAACCCCTGATATTACTATTATTATTATTATTACTAGTAGTAGTATTAGTAGTAGTAGTAGTAGTAGTAGTAGTAGTAGTAGTAGTAGTAGTAGTAGTAGTAGTAGTAGTGGTGGTGGTGGTGGTGGTATTACTATTATTAGATGTGCTATTTTCCAGGAGCACTTTCTAGCAATTACCTGGTTAACACCGCATTACAACTGCTTTAAGTATTCCTAGATTGCAAGAATAACAGTTGACTAAAATAATCTGCCCGGTGAAGTTGTAACAAAGGAGGCTTCATCGCGGTTTAAAAAGTGCACCTTAATCCTTGACTCCTTATACCTGTCCTACCTATTGTGTTTATGCTTCTTGCTTATCTTGCGCGTTTTAGTGTGGTTCAAGAATATAGTGCTTTTTGAGCGATTGTGTTGCAATAATTGTGTTGGCAATAATGTTTTTTTTTCTTACTTTTTGCTTATATGATGTTTCCCATTCTGAAACTATCTCGGGTACGATCAAGATATCTACAAAGTGCACCACGTACTGTGCCACTGTACTGGATTCGAGACAAAAACGTAATACATGTCCAGTGCACCACTCAGAAGAATATGTCACTTAATGCCCGTTGGCCATGAAGGCACAACTCGAGCACTTTGCCGAACGATCATGAGCGGGCAAAAGGAGCCCAAATCAATTTCATTGCTGGACTAGCTGGCTGCTACAAGCGCTTTTTCCTGAGTGGCACAGTGCGCGCAGGTCCGTCCCTTCTTTCTGTTCCCCTATTCCGTTCACACACAAAATAAGGGGGAGGTTGAGAGACGTGTGTGTGACGTGTGTGTCTATGTGTTCCCACCTGCTTCTTCTCTTCACTTTTCTTTCCATCTTTCTTTCCCATTCTCCTTAGTGTAGGTTAGCAAACCAGATGTAACTCCGGTCAACCTCTCTGCCTTTCTTTCTTGTACCTCTCTCTCACTCTGATCCCTTTCCCGTTTTTTCGCGGTATGGTAGTGAACTAGATGCTTTCTTTCTTTAATATACCTGCATTCTACCGTTCCTTTAAGTTAATTTTTCTCTCTCTTTCATCGCTTCCCACGTCGCCAGATCGGCCCCATAATTGGACGTCTCACAAAGAACGCTCACTGGCATGCAGGAGTTGCCCACATTTTCTCGATCTACAGGCAGAGAGCGATGCCCACGCGCTCTCCCTAATGCAGCTCGGTGGCCACTAGATTGTCTACACGCATCGTTATCATTACGATACGTAACGCCATTACAAAAAAAAAAAAAAAACCCGCTTGTTGCTGGCGATAACAATGGCGACCGCCGCTTGCTCTCATCCTGTCGGCAGTGTCGCGGCCTCGTTGAGTGGCGAAGTAGCGCCAGCCCGCCGGAAAGCTCACCTCCCGGCCCACGGCAGACCTGCCCCCCATCAGCGGACGGAGTGTCGCACTTATCTGACACCGCGTCAGGGGCTCGGTCAGGCGAGTTTTGACAAGGTAAGCCCGAATGGACTACCACGCGTTAGCCTAATCGCCGACAGAGAGCGCGCGCTAAGCGCGCAGGATCTAAGCAGCGCTCGGCAGAGCGCATTTGGGCGGCGAGAGATGCGCGCCATCAACCACGGACTCGGCCGCGGCAGGAGGCGTCGCTCCCTGCGCCAGCCTCACAGTGGCCGCCACTGTTCCTGACAGGGTCTGGTCACAATGCGACGTCGAAAACAAAACAGAAAAAAGACGAATAACAAGTGCGCCAAATAGTCGATCTCGCGCTCACTTGTAAGAGGCACCCTGCAGCCGAGGGAAGCTCAAGGAGGGAGGGGGAAAAGCGACTGTCACAGGAAAGGTTTGGGAGGTTAACTGGAGAAGCGCTTCTCGTGTGCTACCTTGTGCAAAAGATGGGGCATACCGAGGATTAAAAAAGAAGCAAGCAAGAGAGACGGCAGTTACGTGAGCACACGGGTCAGGAAGGACGCCACATGCAGCGCATCTGTCACCCGATACCGTTGTCCTTCAAGAACGAAGTGGCGCCTCTACATCCTTTTATTAGGCGAGCGCCAAACGATGGTGATTGCGAAATCATCCGGACAGCCATTTAGCGCCTCCTGGAGCGCATCGCGCAACCGCTTAATAGCACGCGGTGCTATTAAACGGCGTGTGCGATGCGGATTCCCGCAACAGAGATCCAAGGTCCCCGGTGCTCCTGAATAGACTTGGTTGCCCTGGGTAACGAAATAAACGCCAGACGAACGGAGCCGCGGGAATTGTGTAACCGTGCCACTTGCGCTTTCCCGGTTTTGTTCGTAACCTGTCTAGCTCTTACACTAATCACGTTCGCATGTCACAGCGAGATAGGGACAACCACCACGCTGCGGTTGTGCTGTAGGGGCGAAGGGCTGTAGAAATTGTATAGATTGGCAAAAAAAAAAAAAAAAAAGAAAGAGGTGTCATCGTATACAAAAAAATCAATGAAAAGAGGTATACTGAGTAGCATTTTTTGCCTTGAATAAAAATGTTTCGAGCATGACATTTATGGCATTCGTGATGCATATTTATGCCTCGTTGGTACATACCCGAGGAATCGTGAGCCCTATGCATTATAATTAATAATATAGCGTTGTCGCGGCAAATTACTAACAGCGGTATTCCTCAAAGACCCTTGCTGAGAGCCTGAGACATTTTTTTTTTTTTACAGCAGATGCCACAGGTTTGCACGACCACCTGTCTATCAAAAGATCGAATCCCATGCGCAGACGATATTAATGTATTCAACACAACCAATACGGAAGTTGAACTTTATGAAATAGTTATTAAACGTCGATAAAAACTACGCAACTGGGCTCAATATGAGGTTCTTCAAGCAAACATAGCTAAAAACAACTGCACAGCATTGCTGTGAAAGACACCCTGTTAACGAACACAGAATTTTTAAACTTCACTAGATGTTCTGTGCGAAAAGTTCACTCAAAGGTTTTAGCAGTCGATCGTGACAGCCATCTGCAATTACCACCAATAAGTTGACCAAACTACACACACTGTCTACAAGAAAATCGCAGTATTTAATAAATTACGCAATGAATTTTCGTTACATATAATTTCGAATCTCCAGATGAGCTTCACATATTACGCACGTAATGACATCAATGCAGGATACGTGTGCCTTACAACCTTAATCTATCCGATACTGCCACGCGAAGTTCGCCACTTCGAGCTATGCTTTAATTAAAGAGAATGGACACGGTTAGATTCGCTAACAGTGTGCGTAATAAACAGCTGTCAAAGATTGCATTCAGTTTCCGTCTTCTGGTTCGGAAAAAAATAAGAAATATCGCAAACATCGCTCCTTGCGGTGCTTATTTTAACCTGTCAGATCCCATGCTCATTATCGTAATATGAAAGAATTTAGTCTAGGGACGCCTTTTGCAACTCCCATGAGAATTAAAGGGTCCCGCCTTTACAATATGTCCAGTGTGTTGTGCTCTTTTCAATGACTAAAAAAATAAAATTTTATTATTGTGTTGTTACGTATTCCTTTTCTAAGTTGTTTTGTGTGCAGCCTTTAGCTATAAATTTGGGGTCATGGAATATCTCAACACCAAACTTCCTATTTTCTGTCGCACTGAATAAGCAACATCAAGAAACTGCCATCGTTTTACTGGTGATTCCACCAACACGTCACGGCCGGTAGCTTCCTAATCGAAAAAGGGTGTACATATAAATGTACTGGAGAATGTGGAATCGCGGGCAGCTTGCACTGTCTACCACGACAGACCGAACTTCATCCTCGCGTTCTTGACTCAGCAACTCACCCGACCAACTGATGTTGGGCTCCCGTAAATAATGCTACAGTCAGGTTCAGTCTGTAAATGGTTCTAGTCAGTCATCGCGGAAGAAAAATAGGGGCAAACTGCACTTTTCTAGTATGAGCATCAAACTGCTCTAGAAGGCACGGCATTGTTGAATGGACGAAGCAACCTCGAGTGGCAATGTAATAAAAACGTAAGGAACCTTTAAATAGACGTCATGACTCTATTAGCAACCCTAGACCCTAGCAAAGCACTTTTATTTTGCTTACCTCCTGCAAACATCTCTGTACGTAATCAAACTTACAAAAATGAAATTAGGAATGTGATAACTGAAGGAGCGCAGGCTACAGACAAGGACAAAAGAAAGGCACCTTCGACACAAACACAGCACTAATTATTGCTAAACACTGAAGAGGAATGTGATTCCTCTTCAGTGTTTCAAGGCAACGAAGTCCAGATGTATGAGCTCCCGTGAAATATTCCGCGTTGCCAGCAGTAGGTCACTGAAGTTGCGCTACTTGGGGTATCTGATTTGGTTTTCTGG
Organism: Rhipicephalus appendiculatus; assembly: GCA_030522465.1. Lineage (NCBI taxonomy): Eukaryota > Metazoa > Arthropoda > Arachnida > Ixodida > Ixodidae > Rhipicephalus > Rhipicephalus appendiculatus. Next base: position 937,231 of record JALIZH010032513.1, read on the forward strand.
CACGCTGGCGTTCCTTTCTTCCCAGGTGACATAGTAAATATGTGAAGAAACCGAGAAAAGTAACAAAACTGTCAGAAAGAACACGAGATCGGCTGTATTCACTGCGAAATGTTCTCGACACTCCTCACAAAGTTTGGTGCGGTAGCTTTCATAATACTCTGGTTGCACACCCTGCAAATGGAGCCAGGTTAGCGCGAGCGTATTTGCAGCGCGCCGAGTTATCTCGGTAAAATAATATTGGCTCGGTGTAGATGCGGGTGGGAGGTTCTACCATGGCAGGAAGATTTATACGTTTATGCAGCTCTCATTTCGTCCACACAGAACACGAAATTGCTACTGCACGTCGGTTAAATGGCACCATAAAAGCATGTCTGGGTGTACATATAGCTACGAACGAAACGCTGACTATGGTATCTGCTGGCGCTTGAGCGGCTACTTCCATCGAGCGGCCGCTGCGACAATTCTGGAAGCAGGAGCACAGTGAAAGCGTCGGAGTATGGCTGTGAAAAAAAAAAGAAAAAGAGAGAGAGACTGAACGCGTTATACGCTTACCGCTCCTCTACTGAGCCCGTCCTGCAAAAGTGATCGATGCTCCGCTTGACTGGTTCAGTCTTACTTCTTCCTGACTTATCGTGAGGAGGAGAAACTCTTTCGACTTGAAGAAAAATGATAGTAAACGCCATCTATTTCCCGGCTAAAGGTCGCGTTCTTCTCTTTTCTAAAATTTTCGAGGGTGCGCCTTACACAGCAGCGCCACTTAAATACGCATAAAGCCTAATGCTAAGTTTGTTAGGCGTGACGGCCCGAGAACACCACGCCACACAATCTTAAATCCTGGGATGTGCCGGTAATGTAACGTAAACGCCACTGAGATACCGACGACGAAGACCCAGCGATGCGGCTAGCCGAAAGAGGTCTTCGATAATGCGTTAGATGACAAAGCGTTTGGGTGTACCTTCGAGTGAAGTGTAATAAATGCTGGTTATCTGCGGCTGTACAAGAGCAGTGCTGCTTTATGGTGCTTCGTGCTGCAATTTGAGACCCTGAACGAATATTTAAAATCAAGACTTAGTTCCTTGAAATGAGTAGATAACGTCATATCATGGTTAAAGTACAAGTATTCCTAATTTTATTATGTCGACCGAGATGATTAAGAATGCTGCGTCTTTTACAAGAGTCTGTCGGGTCAGTGTTCTGTCCTGTGCCAACCTTTTTCCGGTAGGTTTCTTTTTAAGGCTAGTAATTATGTCGCAGCAGATGCATGGACACCAATTAGCCCAACTCCCTAGGTTGAGGGTGCCAATTATATATCAAGCTTTATTTTTTTTATACATGACTGGGGAGGGAGGTGAGGTGGGTGCCATGAAGTGACCTATACAAAGGTGTAGCAAAAACCAGAAAATGCAGGTAATTAAAAAAAATGGACACGGGAAGGCAGACCAGGTGGGCGCGTATCACCATGGGTGGCCAACATCTCCACAGGAAGCGAGAACAGCGAGCAACGCTAACCTTTGGATGCTGAATGCATACAAGTTCATTTATTGTTTTCGTAGCCACGCACTCACATGCGGCTTAGTGCTACATTATGTGCCCTTCTCCGCCGTTTAGGACTTGACTTCCATGGTAGACGCACCTCACTTCTTGTACCACCCCGAGGAGAGGAACACTCACTAACGAACCCGATAACGACGTGGATGATGATGCGTGGCTGAGCCCTTCGTATCGGGCGGGCAAATCCACTGGGCCCCAGCAAAAGAGCTACTGTAACGCCTACTGTAACACTGCAGAGCCATCTGTTGCAGCACCTCAAATGCATGGACCCGTCACGGTGGTCTGGCGGTTATGGTGCTCGACTGCTGAACCGAAGGTCACGGGATCGGATCCCGGCGGCCGCACTTTCGGTGGAGGTGAAAACGTTTGAGGCCCGTGTGTTAAACGCACGTTACAGAACCCCCAGTGATCGAAATTTTCGCAGCCCTCCACTACGGCGTTCCTCATAATCATATCGCCGTTTTGGGACGTTAAACCACAACATTCATTATCAACAAATACATGTAAAGAAGCCATGATCCCCAATTTTCGATCATAATCTCTGTTATGTGGATTAATCCTAGTGCATTCACGAACAAACTGGCCATAGTTTAGCGCATTTGGTCGTGCACTTAATTTATAATTGAATATTTTTATAAATACGCGAGCGGCCTGAGAGTCATGCAACGATGACGCGCTCGCAAGCGGTGACGTAACAAGCTGCTTCCTGTGTGGGCGTCTGCATTCAGGCAAACTATTTTGTGCCGTGGTCGCGTACAATCGCGTGGCGTAGGATCGAGCCATTTCATCTTTGTTCAGCTTGCTATTGGAATCAGTCAGTCAGTCAACAAACTTTTGAACAATTTTAGCGGCTGAAACAATGCACCGCGGTGCAGCAGCAACACACTGTCCGCGTGTGGCGAGGTGGCTGATGTGGTTATAAATACTACGGCTCCTCTTCATGCAGCACATGACGTCACATATATACGATGATAAAATGGTGGTTAGCGGTGGTGGGCGAGGTTGATAGCATGAGACAGGGCTTACTTTCTATTGAAATACTCTTTTAGAGTCTATTTTCCATATATCTATAGGTGTGATAGAACGTGTAATTCTAGTTTTTGCTGGGAACCGCAAATTGTTGGCTGGCCGTGTCATGGCCTCTGTAACAAAAAAAACAAAAAAAAACAAGAGTCCATTTACGCGAGAACGTGAGCATCATGGACAGTTGCATTTTTTTTTACATTATCAGCGTACATTCAGATCTAGCATTTTTTTTTTTTTTTTTTGAAATCAAAGCTTGCTAAATAGAGTTGTGTTTCGATGGCCCTACAGGATTTCCCTGTGGTCCCCAACGTAACTGTGGCCACAACACAATATACAAACATCTATACGGTCATGGCTGTCCGGAAGGAGCCCCGCGACGCGGCAGAGATGCTCGGTCGTTCTGCCCCGACGTAGGAGCGGCTCGCTGCTCGCTAACGCGCGCCCTAAAAAAGACCACAATAAAAATTTTCATTCCATCTGTCAAACGTAACTGGTTCAACTCAATTCGAATGTTTTGCTTACGAGGTGTAATTACATCAAGGGCTAATTCCATAATAACTTGAACATGACATTCGCGTTTGATTTTGCGTGGCGTGTCTCTGTGTTCTTTTACTGCTCACTGGCAAGCACTTCCACTACTTAACGCATGTGAATAAGGGAGCGGTCACTGGTTAATTTTTTTTTGTCATATTAGAGTGTTTTTATTTCAAGTATTTGGGTGTTCATAATATTAATATCTGGGGCTTTGACGTCCCAAAACCACGATATGATTGTGAGGGATGCCATAATGGAGGGCTCCGGAAAATTTCGACCATCTGGTGTTCTTTAACGTGCACTAACATCGCACAGTACACGGGCCTCTAGCATTTCAATATTGCGTTCATGTGCCTGCTAACAAAAACAGACACCGTGGAGGGAAAGCCATCGCCGTATTCATTAAACGTCCGTGTTGCGCAAGCGTTACGCGTACAAGATTGCGCCAAGCTGTCACAGGCGGGAAGAACTGTTTCTTCGCCTTTTCATTCTGCACTTCCTTCAGCAGGAATAGGAACACGAGGGTTGTCGCAAATTGAGCATTGGTCTATAGTTAGTATGAAGGTTTAGTTGATTGAGCAACGAGGCTTTCATAAGCTTCACTGTCTCTTGACTTGATGTATGGTGGTTTCTGAAAAATGAGGGGCCCTCAGCTCCCATGTTTCTTCTGGCTAATACATTATGTTCCGGATACATTACAATGGCGCAGCCTTCACAGCTTGAGCCTCAGCTTGGGCCAGCACGGGAGAACAGCTGTTGCCATGATGGGTAACCAGTTGTGGAAAGAAAGGAAGGAGTGTGGAAGGGAGGAGAGTTAAACCCTGTACCGCGAGACAAAAGCGCCGACAGCTGAAGATTTAGGCGATGATACACTTTTACCGCCTGCTCACTGGTTATTAAGTGTATTTTGTACGTTGCGGTATAGCATATTGGGAGTCTGTAAGTGTCCAATCGCCGTGGTTCCACGCGTCATCCCTCGTTGCAGAAGAAGAATACGAGCCGCGAACCAATTTCAGGGACCCCTTTGATGTGGTTCCATACTACAACAAATTTTTTTTTTTTGCGCCTTTTGCTAGCCCTATAAATCTCGCGTTCGCGTTTTCATGCGCTGACGGCTTGGTAAAAGCCAGTATGTGCCGACGACAATTTCCGGAAATCATCCAATATCCGGGCGCTGAGTTGGCGTTGTCTTTTTGTCCAGTTCCTTTTTCCTTTTCGTCGTCGTTTACGTAGGGCGGTGAGCAAATTACGCGAGGAAATATTCAAGGACAGCTACTGGTCTTTTGTCATGAGTACAAAGACTGCACAATGCTTGCTGCTAGAACTATTTGTGCAATCATTAGCGCAAGCATTCGTGTTATTTTATTCGTCTACTTCTTCATCCGCTCAGGCCTGCTCTCATTATTGCAGACCGTTGAATCGCTTTGAATCACACTGAATTGCTCGAAGGAAAGATTTGGGAACCACGGATGCTTCCTTGTTATGCACCTAAAGTAAAAACACTGAAAGCAATAAGTCTGGAAAGTTCAATAAACATTTGACCTTTAATTCGGCATGAGCTAGGTTGGCAGAACTGCGCGTCCAATCATCTACCATCTTTAGGCTTAAGACTTCCTAGCCGTCCGTAAGTACGTCTCTAACTAATGAATGAAGCATGAAAGAAGACGCGAGTGGCGCATTGTTATGGGGCATTTGAGAACTCGGCTCAGTGAAGCATATGATGTGAACATTACATACATTACAATGTGTTCTGTAACATACAGGATACATTAGGAAAAAATATTTCAAAAAAGTGATATTTATGATCTCAAATACGCAACAGCGTTGTTTTGTGTGGCTTAGAAGAAGAAAGCCCTACAAAGCGCCTTGTGTGTCAAAAATTGAGGGCGTTACTTGGACGTTTACGTGAAACAATCAGCCCCTTACATCTAAAGAACATTTCTAAGTGCGGAGCACTTTAGGGGGCCGGGCTGTCGTATGCTGTCGTTGCTGTGATCGTACGCTGTCGTCGTCGCTTGGCGTAACGTAGGCAAAACCACATATAGCATAGCCAGCTGTAGCATATTGAGCGCGCACTCGCGCCAAAGCGAAGTCTTCTTCCTCTTGTTCTTCGAGCGCCTTGAGGACGATATTAAGTGCGGACTACTATGGCTAGGGAAGCACGACAACACAGACCACTTATAAGAATTGAAAGAGGAAGGAAGCGAGAAATAGGAATATAGATAAAGAAATGAAAAAAAAAATGGGAAGAAAACTATAAATAAATAAAAATAAAAATAAAAAAAAAACAGAAAAAAAAATCTGGAAAAGAGAACAAGAAAGAAGGAGAGGAGGAAAGAAAGAGAAAACCGATGAGAAACAAAGAAGGCTGCCCAGCTCCACACTTCCTTCAGGCTTGGCACCACTAAAACGAAGCTGCCTTAATTTTTTTTTACTCTCGCGCCTGCAGACGTTTAAAGCAAGCACACTACTAGACATTTTGCAGCAAACAGTGTGCTCGTCGCGCACCAGGGGCCGCACAGGTGTGTCATTATTAAATACCTTCTTAAATGGTAGCAAGCTTGCATCAGCCGCTGCCAAAAGGCCCAGCAACGTTTCGACGAGAGGGGCTTGTAATAATATCTAAGGCTTTACGTGCCAAAAACCATGATATGATTATGAGGCACGCCGTAGTGGAGGGCTCCGAAAACTCGGCCATCTGGTATTCGTTAACGTGCACTGAATCACACAGTACACGGGCCTCTAGCGTTTCGCCTCCTTCGAAATGCAACCGCTGCGGCCGCAATCGAACACGCGACTTACGGGTCAGCAGCCGAGCACCGCAGCCACTGCGTCACCGAGGCTGACGACGACAGCCCCGAGGATTGCTTAGTATTACTATTTATTTAAAACTTGCAAGAGAAGAAGAGGTGTGTTCTGTCATCCCCTGCAAGAACAAAGGCTTAACGGTGTGCGATGAGGCTGTTGTGTAAGCCTTGTCCGCATCACTTGCTCAACAAGTGTTTCGTTTTATAGGCGCTCATCACGCACACCTTTTCCGCAAAGCACGATGTCGGAAATTGGCTTTCTATATAATGGGCGATTGAGCACCCGCTAAAAAAGCGTTGCCCGCACTAACCGGCAACCGATTGCCGGCAATGCTTGGCAGGTAAATGTGCCCCTGCAGTATAACAAGACAGCGTTATACCGCCAACACGGGAGCACAAGACATCCCGCCACATTAAAATTCGTTAAGCCTTCAAGTAATGAAGTGGTTTTCGCGCAAATGCGAATGTCTTACTTAAGCGAATTCACCTTCATAACACGGAAGTCAAACTTGAATAATAGGAGGCACTGTGAGTATTCCGTGTGCGCCTGCTTTCAAGCCTGCATTTGTGCGGCTCTCGGCGCAAATTCTGGCTTGAGAGCCGCCACATGCGCGGCTTATGCCTGACCTAAGCCTCCCCTCTTGCTCTGTAAGCAAAAAATGGGAGCTTAAGTTTATTAAATGTGATGGATTGCGAGCAGTAGGGGCACAACAGCTGCAGGCACTAAAATGAAAAAAAAGGTGCACCGAAAAAGAATAGTGACCGAACGGGAAGGATAACATTGAGCTCTTACAAAAGGAAAAGGTCCCAAGAAATTCATTTGCCTTCAGGTCAGCGGACGCCGGTGTCATAATTTTTGAAAGTGTGGCACCAGGTTTTATCAGAAATAATTTCGACAGCACAAATGAAAACAAAGAAAAAATAAAATAAAAGTGGACATCTTTAACGGAAGGAAGAAGGCGCAAACGAGACGAACCCAAGAAGTGACATGGACGAACGCCTAACAACTGATTTTATTCGAAAAGCTTCTTGTGTTCGTCCCGTTTGCACCTTATTCCTTCCGTTAAACATGCACCAACTAGGAGTAACAAAAAGTTCTACTTGGACATCTTTCATGTGAATGGTGCTGGCATGCAGCTTCTCTGTTGGTATTGCCTTCCTAATGCACCAGAGGTATCAGCTGTCGCTGAATGAAATAGCCGATTTGGGAACCCCATGCCTCTGCGCGCGCGGTTTACAAGAAATGCTGGAAATGTTCCAGGTATAAGCAACCGATTGACTTCAAGAATGTGCGAGTATCAGCTACTCGCTGTCAGGTACGCTTCATTTGACAAGATCGACGATGCCACTCCAGTTTCACCTCGTAACACCAGGAATTTTTCATTTGAGCGAGTACCCATCGGAGCCAGAACTGGTCCACTTGTAAATGACTAGATTTGCTATGGAAATGACCTTGTATGGGAACTGGGACCACCAATTCGAAAGAGTGCCCAAATTTAGTTTCACAGCACAGCTGTTATGGTGGAGGTTCACTGTGTGTCGTAGATAAAAATTATCATCATTATGAACCAGCACGCGCTCTCGTCATCTTCTTCATTTTCGTCCACTTCTTCCCCGTCTGTTTCGCTCCCAGAACACATGCGCCAACATATCCGGCGTGGCACGCAGTAACTTTGATGGGCGACAGAAGAAGTACAGAGAAAGAGAAAGAGAGGGAGAGAAATTCTTGGCGAAAAAAAATTTTTGGCGAGGTGACATTCCAACCCACGCGCCCACGATCCGAATGCGAGAATCGTAACCGCTCGGCGATCCAGGCACAATAGCACAGCATCGCATAGCCTTGTATGATATAGTATAGCAAGGGGGGTGGGAAAGGGAATTTTGGGTGAGGAGGAGAGATGGGAGCGGAGGAGGAAAAGGAGAATGGGAGAGAGTAAAGCATAGCATAAAAAGAAAGAGAAAACGAGAAATAGAGAGATAGAAAGGGAAGAAAGACAAAGAACGATAGTAAGAGCGAGAAAGAGAGATAGATAGAGAGAGATAGAAAGCAATAGAAACAAACGGAGACGAAAAAGAAAAAGATAGTAAGTATAGCCATGAACAGTCGCGCTCAATATGACTTGCAACACGGGAGTGCGTGGCCTCACGAGTTCAAAGATTGTGCACGGCTTCCACTAGCCCTTATTTCCAGTACTGAACGCGTTTCTCTCACTTGCGTATGATCCCAAATAAGAAAATAATATTTAGTTGTTGAAATAAAATCAAGTTGAAGCCATGCGCAGCCTTTAAACTCCCGAGGCCACTCGCTCCCGTGTTGCAAGTCATATTGAGCGCGCCTGTACATTATAGTATAGTAAGGGTCGGAAAGAGAAAGGTGGGAGGGTAAAAGCCAAGCCATGCCAAGACCAGCTTGGTGCCCACTAGCTTTGCTGTGACCCAGCGCGACTTAGTACACGCCGCGCTAATTTTTTAAATAAGGTTACTGGAACTGCCGTTCTCGTAGTTGCAAGATATCTCAGAGGACCATTGTAAAGTCACAGGAGAAGTGACTGATGTAGTATAAGTTCGCGAACTGAAGTGGAAATGGCATAACTCTCTAGTCCGGCTGGCCAGAGAAGAATGGAAGCATACGAATTACTCACACACACGCACACGCAAACACACACACACACACACACACACACACACACACACACACACACACACACACACACACACACACACACACACGCGCGCGCGCACACACGCACACACGCACACACACACGCACACACACACACACACACACACACACAAAGGGGAACCGTCGTGGTGGCTTAGTAGGTATGGTGTACCGATGCTAAGTTCGAAGGCCCGAGTTCGATTCCCGGCCTCGGCGGTCGTATTCTGTTGATGGTGAAATGCAAGAACACCTGTATAAGTACTTAGATTTAGGAATACGTTAAAGAACCCCAGGTGTCAAATTTAACCCGGCGTAACCCACTAAACGAGGTACCTCGCCATTTTGGCACGTTAAACCACACGAAGTATTGTTAAATATATGCAGGCTACTTCAGCTGTCGGGCACCAAGATGTTAAATAAGAGGAAACTGCGCAACGCGAAGGTAACCGAGTACATATTGTTCTTATTCACATTGACATCGCCGCCAGGAATCTTATTGTTAACTACATTTCTTTATTTATGCATTTATATTTAATGTTGTCAGTCAAGGCTATATTCTTCTCATTATTAAGGGGTCAATGAGGCATTTGTGTACATTGTTTTAGGAACGTCTTTGATAGTATCACCAGTGTACTAATAGCGAGAAGGAATAAGAAATACCACCATATATAAGAAGGTGTCTGGCTAAACCGAATATGAAAATATCACTTGACTACACCACAACGCGCATCAAGGAGTAGCGCCCTCAAGTAGGCTGAGTGTGAAGAAGGCAGAATAGAAGAAAGGAAGGAAGAAAAAAAAAAAAAAGGTCATCGAGCTTATCCTTTATCTGCAACGCCCTGGCCGAAGTGATGTCTCGCTTTGGTGTCGGCATGATACGAGCACTGACTGCTGTTGTTGCAGCGTTGATAAAATGCCCGGATAGTCACCTCTTTTTAGACACCTGTCGTCGCAAAGCGAATTGACCAAGTCAGGCAGTGGTTAAAACGGCATTCCGGGTGCATTATGAATGGTGTCGACAGCCAGAGAGATATGGATGTTGAGTAAGGCGTAGAATCAAGTGGATGGTATAATTATTGAATCGCAACACCTGTCGCCGCTCGTTCCATACGATTATCAAAATATCAAAATAGGCAACGCTGTCTCTGGTGGCACGCGGCGGGCAGTACGGTTTCTCACATTAAGCTTATTTGAAGGCGCTGCTTTCTTAGGCGGGTGGAAGCGTAATAGAGAGAGAACAACTTTATTTAGAACGCCTGCAGAGACGATTAGGCTCCCCCCCACGCAGGGAAGACGAGCTTTCATCGCGACGCGGCCTTTACGTCAGCCTCGTGCGTTGTGCTCCTCGAGGTCTTGCTCCCTGGCTACTTCCGCGGGTCCGAGAGGGCCGCCGCCCCCCTTCCTGGGGGGTGCCAGTGAGAAGACGACGATCCCGCCGCAGCTAGAGGCTGCAACGAGGATCTACGATCAAGACACACAACTCAAGGCCGTCCAGCAGGTCTCGGCAGCTCTAGAGAGGCAGCGACCGAGCGAAACCGAGAAGAATGGAAGCGTAATAATAATAATAATAATAATAATAATAATAATAATAATAATAATAATAATAATAATAATAATAATAATAATAATAATATCTGGGGCTTTATATCCTAAAACCACGATATTATTATGAGAGACGCCCTAGTGGAGGGCTCCGGAAATTTTGACCATCTGGAGTTCTTTAATGTGCACTGACGTCGCACAGTACACGGTGGGTGGAAGCGTAAACGCGCGGTATTTTTCACCTTTCACGGGCTTGCTTTGTTAGTCGAAAAAGATTATCACGCAATCAGTACGTTGCTGAAAATAGCGTACTAGATGTCCCTTAGACATGCCTATAATGGTCTGATTGATACACTGATATTTAAAACAGCACGTGTCAAGTCACAATATTAATATGACCTCATCATGATATGCTATTACTCATATAACTTTATTTAAAAAAAAACTACTTACTGCTACTCTGTTGTACTGGGAATGACCCCTTGAGGCGCAATGTCTACGTAAGTGGGCGCAACTTGTTTTTATAATTCTTTGGACTATGACCAAGAAAGAGCAAGCTACATTGTGCCACGGCGGCTTGATGGAAAGGCACGAGGCCGTGTGCTTCCATCGAGTGGCCGTGATTGTGAAAGGATGAATTGAACTTGCTGCATATTCACAGTGATGCTACCGAGGTCTTTTGATTTGGAGCAATTTTTGGAGCAGCCAAATTTTCATTTTGGAGCACTTTGGAGCAGCTAAAATTTCCATTTTGGAGCACCTTGGAGCAGGTAATCTTGCATCTAGGAGCACTTTGGAGCAGACAACTTCACATCCTGGAATACACTGGAGAAGCAAGTTGAACTTACATTCAAATACCTGAATAATTATTATGGCACTCTTATGAAGAGCTAGAAGTATTTCGATTCATTGCAAATCTCATGGAGCCAATCATATCTTAGGAGCGCTCCCTATTTCACTCGACGATGCAAAAATAACGGCGTCATGCAGCGAGTGTTCTGGAACAACCTGTTCAGCGATTATTTTCGGCACTTGCAAATAAACAGAATACTGGATCAATAAAATTGTACTTTACGAAATCACATTCTAAATACATCTATGTGGTTATCAGCAGACATGGTAGACAAACGCTGCGACGTACACCAGTGCCTCAATGCTAAAGACTCGCACTGTCTCAAATGCATTCCCCTAGGACGAGTCCAAGGAGAGAGAGAGGTTGTTTTTCTTCACGATCGATTATATTGCTGGGTGTGACATGAAGTCACTTAGCTAGCCGCAAAAAGCTAACCTCCTCAGACACTTCCTACTATACTTCCTACCCTCTCTCTGAGGCACCTCTGTGCTGGAGCAAGAGCATTCTCACAGCGTTTCCGAGCATTCTCACAGCGTTTCCGAGCATTCTCACAGCGTTTCCAGACTATCGTTTGAGCATGCGCCGGGTTACTCGGGAGATGGAGATCCGCTTCAATCGAGCTTCCGCGAAAGTGTGCGAAAGTGCGTTCAACGGGGGGACGTGATTTACCAAACTACGTTTTTCTTTTGCAGCGAAGTTGTATATGGTTAGGACATTCTGTTTGAACACCGAACACCCTCTAGTGCCCTCTAGAAGGACGACTTGAAGGCGAAAGCCACTTTCTTTTTACAGCGACAGCAATTATATGGATCCATTCTCGACTGGTTTTTGCCTTCGACGTCATGTTTTGTACAATGTCCAAATCCATAACATTCTCCCGCGCATCGTATGCTTTACATGCGGGTAAAAGCGCGCGAGCGGGGGCGACGAACGCGGCTGAAGCAGAGATAAAAAGAGCCGAGCTATCCCCGTTGCACGGAGGGCGCATGCGATAACATCGCCCCGCGTGCAAGCCCTGCCATCGATTGCTACTCAAGCAGTGAGGAACGCCCCATCCGTCTTCAAGGAGCATGAAGGAACGCAGGAGGTGGGGAGGGGGTTGTGTTGCTCAGCAGCAACTGTGAACTTTGATTTTAAGGGCGCGGTCGCTGGCGCGCGAGCTATCTCAGCAGGCATCACAGACGGCTCGTATACCCTAGCTTCTACGTTCTTGGCTCGCAAGGCGAAGAGACTGTTCAAGAAGTGCTTCTCTCCCTGGAGCGGCCGGGGGTGTGCATTAAGCCTTGATCCGCAAGGCGGCAACACCATCGCTGCGCAATTTTGGAGGTCCGCTCGTACGTACCGTCCGTGTTGTACTTGCATCGGCTGGCAATACGTGTTCCGGAGGTCTCTAGTCATCCAAGTCGCCGTACGGATCTTGAACACAGCGCGTGCAGCAAGTTTTTCTGCGCACACCTTCAAAATGGCGATCCTGCCGCTAGCCCTACTTGCGGATGACGTCAAGCCTTACTTCGTATAACAATACAATTTCTTGGTATCGCATTCATTGATAAGAGCTTAAGCGAAATTCACAAATTGTTTTGTTATACGAAGTAAGGCTAGCAGCTCTTTTGGACCCGATCTCTCGTAACTCAACAGACAGCTGATTAAAGGGACCACCCCAGGTGCCGAAGCGGTTTTCGTGGTTTCAGTTATATAAACGCCAAGTAAACGTTGAGAGCACAGCAAGTTTACGAGCAGTCTGATGATGCCTCGAGATAGCGCGCGACTGCGCCCTTCGAGCGACGCCCTCCCCCCAGAGCGCAGCAATGAATGAACCGTCAGCTATAGACCTTATGCAAAATCTGCTGCCATCTAGCGGCCGCCATTCGCATTTCCGCCATGTTGAAGGCTAAGCGGGCTCCGCATCAGTACATACGAAGCGTACGTATCGACGTGTGGCGGCTGATAGGAACGGCAATGCCGTCATATTTTCGTGTGCTGAGATTGAAGTGGATGGGATGCTGAAAAAAGTTTTGCCGGAAACTAACCTCCATGTTATTTCCTCACGGCCGACGAGAAGCGCCAGATCGTTCAGTTGCTCCGGCCACTGCTAACGTGTAACGCCGTGTATCTATAGATGTGGCGCCGTGTAACGCCGCCACATCTATTACGAACAAGTTCACCGTTCGTAATAGATGTGGTATATAACAGCATCGGCTTTCATCAGAGAGCACTCTTTGGTGTCACGCCGAAACGAGACAGCTTTCGCGCAAGCTTGCGCTGCTGTTGACACCATTACTATGTTTATTACATTGCGATAAAAATGAGATGTTAGTCAGGTAGCTCGTACGCGTCATCGATTCCCAGTGAACGGACAGAGAGTGTTATTTGTAGTCTGTTTTCGATTGTGGAGTTTAACAAGGTAGCGTTTGGTAGGGTGCTTTGCGAGATTTGCTTCACTGTGCGCATTTTTGAAGCATTTCATGTGCTATCACTGCCAAATTCAGAGGGATGGCCCGGATGGCGTGACCGCCCCGCCCGCCTTCCCTTACTTTTGTTTTTAATTTACGCCCCAAGAAGAGCACATAACGGCTTCTCCCAGTAGCTGATTGCCCTTCGGAAAAATCCTGTATCCACCCCTGTGTGCTATTAAATGTTAACAGATGCTTCTGTGTGGCACTTTTCGTATGCAACTGAAAAAAGAAATGCTGTTTCCGCAAATGCGTTGCATTCGATCGTGGTTGCGCTACTGTTTTGGTTACGCGCTAAGGTGGTTTCGCAAGCGTTCAATCGGCGACGCAAAACTGCCTTGCTGCAACGGGTTGAAATTGAAAGGTGCCAGTTAGTGTCGAAAGCGACGACGTGAACGCGAATATTCTTGGCGTATCGTGTTATTTACGAGCACATGTCGGAAGGATATTCAGCAAAATACAGCTCATCGGCACGAACTTCTTGGAGCAACACTTTAATGTTCACTTTTCACGTGCCGGAGAAGCGGAACAATTTTAATCGCGTGGTAATTCTACTGCAGCGATATAACTTTTGTTGCAAAAATAAAAAACGAGAGGAAAACGTTTTATTTAAAATTAGATGCACAATGCATCATGTCAACGTTGGCTCACCCTTATGAAATACGTTTTGATTGTTGTCATCACTGTGCCTGGCCGTGTCATGCGCTAAAGCCTCCCCCCCAACCATACTACACTACATGCATGACATTCATAATGCTAACAACACTGTATTCGCTACACTGAAAACAGAAAATTCATAAGCTAGCGCTAAGCTTCATTCTCAACTACGACGGGCTTACATGCGACTCGGTGCAAACTTGTGCCTTCTCGTTGTGACGCAGTTTCTTTACACGCAATAATTATTAACGTAATAACTAGGAAATGCCGGTAACGTGTACAGGCCCTTATACACTCGTCTGATATTTTTATGTCCCGATTGCCTACAATCAAAGCAGATACAAGCAAGAAGTTATAGCAGCGACAGCAATACGATTCGGACACAAGCCTCCAACATGGCGCCGAATCCGTCGCTTCGTCAAACCTCCGACAGATGGCAGCAATTTTGCATAAGGGTCTATTGACCCTGGAAAGCGAGGGGCGGACGTGGTGTAACATGGCGATGGGCCCGCTGCTATCTGCTGCGCATATTAAAACCGAATTGCGGTTGCTCCGACCAGGAGGCATGCTTTTATTAATCAGGTGACATTTTTCAGCGCTGTGTCCGCGTCGCTTTTCGTCCTTGTCCTTTTGTGCGCTAAAAAGTGAGATATGAATTACCAGCATGCCCAAGCAAACGCTCTTAAAAAAGAAATCAAAAATTCGAATTCGGACCCCAGCACTCACGAGCTCGAAAGGGCAGGGACTTTTAGGGGTATTTACCGCGAGAACGATAACAAACGCGGATGTGCTGGTGGAAGGAATTACGAAAAAGCTCTTCGGGATGAAGATCCGTGGATAAAGCATGTTTGAGGAAAAGTGTCAACGCGCTACCACCGTTCACGTGCTCTTCTATGGACGCGAAGCGCCGAGAATTTGATATTGCCCTTATATCTATCCGTATTGTGTCCCCAGATTTCATTCCGCGATGTTCACGAATAGAGGTGACAGGCATTGTGGAGGCACGCATGCAGTTATTAGTTAGAATTGCTTTAATTACGTGCAGTGCGACTCTTGAAACGAGATATATCCGCAACGTTTCTGGAACAGACGACGTCTGCCGATGAATCACCGCCACTCACCGATTGGTCTAGACGTCATGGGCCTCTGCGGAGAGCGCGTTTTGCTGTCGAGCCGACTTGCACGACAGAAGCTGCGTCGGCACCAAGCATAACATCGTGGATTACTCGGGACGCACGCGCGACCGCCGTTTGTTCAGCGGAATAATTCTTGGTACGTGGTTGTGACTTTGGCGGCACCGAGAACAAGCTGCACATCTTCTGACGCGCCGGTGTGGCTACTGACGGTGACAGACGACCCCAAACCTGAGACTTTGGCGCAGTTTGGCGCAATTTCCATTGATATTATCAGGATGGCGCAGTAAATCTAATTTGGCGCACTTTGGCGCAGTTGGCGCAGGAGTGGAATCACTGTATTCAGTGTGTCTTGAAATAACCTTAATGTGCTCCGTATAACTGTAGCCGATCATTTTGATGAAGGCACTGCGGTGTTAGACGGGCCGTTCGGCGGGCCGCGTTAAAGCACCAACGTCAAAAGTGTTATTTTTCTTTGCCCGAAATACATGCAACAACAAATTCAGCACGCAATCTGAGCCCATGATTTGATTCTTTTAATGCAAATATAGAACGTGATTGATTGAAGAGTAATTAAATATTTAATTACGCGGTAATTATGCTTTATTACTGAAACCTGAACAAAACAACTGAATACTTCATTTTCTTTCTTCCAAGTGCAATATCGGGTGCCTTAGAATAATTTTCTGTGACTGACACATTTCCAGACAGTGCATCATAATTCGCGCCTCAAGGGAATAACATGCACTGGTTTTTCCTCGTGTGACGCAATTCCTGTCTTTTTTAACATATCGGTGATCGATAGCAGGGACACCCTGTATACCCTGAGCATGACCACGCCCAGCAAGCCCCGATTCATTATGTCCCGTTCATAAAAATTTGTTTCACTCCATTTCCTGTATATTTAGTTTTTTTCAAGAGCGTGGTGCTGCGCGACGAACTCATGCTTTTTTGTTGTTGTTGTTGTTGTATTGTTCAGTGAGCGTGTTCTCCCGAGTTTACTGAGCGTGAACTGGATGTGAGAATTATTTACAAGCGCATGGGATGTAAGACGTTCAACTATTTTTCGCTCATACAGAATACTTGGAGAGCAGCTATGGAGCAACTTGAAAAATATATCTGGTGTAAAATTCTGCTAAAAACAACAGAAAAAAAAACTTGGAGGACGCTTGAGCTTCGCCTTCAAGAGTAGAACGCGGTAGAGTAATCTACCCGCTATTTTTTTTTCTCCGCTTACATTGTCGAAAACGCACAAAACAAAGTAAAATCAGCTTTTTGCACCCGATAGTCGTGCGAGATAAGGCAGAACGGGCGTGTGACTGCACGGCAAAGGATGGTAAGAAAATATTCAAAATTGAAATCCCTAGTATATGGACCAATCGAGAGCTTGTACCTTAATGACGTTATGTGAATCACTCTACCGGCGGTATAAAGCGTACCGAAAAGATGGGAAACGCCAGGAACAGAATAGCGCGGTCATTCTTTGTATTTTCAGAGGTTGTTTGGGGCCCTTTACACCCCGATGTTCTTCAATATAAAGGCGACGCAGTTTAATTATTTTCGTTACCACTTTTACTTTTCGTGCGTCATTTTGCGCACGCAATTGCGCACACAACTGCGCACACAATTGCGCACACAAATAAATTTCCAACGTCACTGCGTATTCTAGATAAAGGTCACCAAATGTACCAGTCCCGGTGGTTCAATTACTGCGGCATTCCGCTGTTCCAAGGACGAGGTGACAGGTTGTGTTCTCTAAAGCGGTGACTGTGTATGCGGGCGCGCTTGGGCAAAAAATTACTGCCTCATTCTGGGAGCGATATAATGGCAGAATGAAAACAGTTTAATGCACCGAGCTCAGGTTGTCTGCAGAAGAACGCGAAGATGTCTAAACTAAACCACAGCCCTCCCCTACGTGGTCTATCATAGCTCGTGTGCACCTCGAGGAACTCATGTAATTCACGAAGAAATTTAAACTTGCGCAGGCGCTAACAAGCCCTGTAATAATGGCGATGGATTTGAATCGGCAACGAGACACTGTGTAGGGGGTGTCATACGGAAGCGTGTTGCGAGGCACCCGATGAGATTAAGCCATCGTCACTTGACGAAGAACAAAAACTTGAAGTGAGGCTAATGAACAATCAGTAGTTAACATCAGCTAATCGATTAATTTTAGATAATTTGGTGCGTGCGATTTGGCAGTTTGGTGGTGTAAAGAGCGCAGTATTGGTGGGATATTTTTGGGCGGCTTTCAGTTTATACGTGCGCTCAACATATTCAAGTAATGTAGTTGCGTATGTAATACCCTGACAGTATATATGCATGTTAGTATGCTTGAGACTGCCAGATTTTTCGACTTTGTACCCTATTGTGACTCCATTTTCAATGTCTACTATTGTTGGTGTCGGTGTTCATGCGTTGCCTAGAGCTTTATATAATTTTTCTTTTTTTACCCTGTGACGACTTTTACATCGAGCATGTTTTTAGACGGCATCATAATTATTGCTGAATCTATATCACATTGTCGGTCACGCCGACTACAGTACGAATGAGCGAAACAAACATAAAGCAAATCGTTCCAATGATTCCGATACATTCTCAGTCGGAACGACGAATTCTGCTTCCGCTGCGAACGCGTTAGCTGCATTTCGTTCGGCGCGTGCAGTCGTTGAAAGTCCGTTCACGTTCCTCACGACTGTGCGACATCTCAGTGGCGCCTGCATTCGGATTTCCATGTATGAACTTTTACGTCAGTAAATGTGAGTTGAAGTAATCAAACATTTCGCTTACTTCTTCCGATGGTTCGCTTCCGGTAAAAAAAAAAAAAACGTACCTTCAACTAACCCATGTGCCAGTAGGACTTCGCCAGTGTGCTCGTGTTACTTCTGATCGCGAAGTCTGCGCTTTGCCGAGAAAGGAACAAGTGGGTCTTCGTAAAACTGCATATAGTGTTGCTAGAGATGCGTCAAATTGCGGTCGACCTTTTAAAAGATTATTAATAAGGTTTCTTTTTATTTTCAGTTGCTGCTGCTCTCCATCGTTAATCATCTGGCTCACATTTCTCCTCGTGTTCTGTTATTTCATTTCACTTGTTCGTACAGTAATTAAACGATGAAGTTGACAGAACGATTCAAGCCTTTGCAAGGCCACACCATGGGCAATTATTTTAAGCAGGCACCTCTAACTTTAATCCGAGAAAACCACAAACAACCGTATCAGATTGACTCTATTGCAAAATGCACGCACAAAAAAAAAACTAGACACGTTGAACTGTGTCCTATAAACGTTTTTTTTTTTTTTTCAAAGAATAGCACTGCAGGTAACAAGTGACAAAGAATAAGAGTCGAAGGAGAAACGCTGACTTTGAACTGAGTTTTGCTAGAAAAAGAATTGGAGACACGTACGCACAAGTGGTGCGAAGACTGAGGAAACTCAATAAAACCAACTGGTGGGCTAGTCTGCACTGCATTTCTTATGTTTCAGCGCAAGGAGCACGAAGACGAGAGAAAAGACACGAGGACACGGCGCTACTAACTCAGGTTTATTGCACACGGTAACAGCATAAATACCGATGTACACGAAAGAGGGAAAGGGTGTCCATATCACCTTCGCACCAACACATCGCTTAACGGCCACAGCGCCACCGCTACCGCGACAAGAACGCTATCTCTTTTTGAGACAACGAAACAGATGGGCAGCTTACACACCCTTTGCTTTTGTTGATTTCGAAAGCCTCTACAATCTCCCTGGTCATCTGGTCTGAACTTTTCGCAATCACTTTAGTGTCGTTAAAAATGGGCTTACAGCCACAGCGCACGCAGTGTGCGGCTAGATGACCACTCGTCGCCAGTTTTGTTGCATTGTTAGAATGTTCTCTTAAGTGGTCATTCAGGCATCTGCCCGTTTGCCCAACGTATTATTTCCCACATGACAAGGTGATACAGTAAACAACACCTTCCGCGCATGGCACAAACTGTTCGCGATGTTTCTTACTGCAGTTATAACGCTTCTGCGTCGGATTATTTACACGTGCGCATAACCCGGAAAGTTTTAATGGGGCGGAAAAAACAACGTCCACACCAATTCTATTTGCCAATCTTCTTTAGATTGTGGCTCAGGTTATGCAGATAAGGCACCACAACCACTTTGTTTCAGCGAGTCTGCGAAGCGGCCTCACGACTTCCACTAGTGCATTTCTTTAACAAGCTGCCAGCCACCGCCGTGAGCAGCTGCATGGGTAGCCAGCTGCGCAGAGGCGCAAAACTTGATTGTCAAAGCTTTCCTGCGTGAGATGCTGACACGTTTTTAGGAGAGCATTTGTAAAACACAGATTGATGATGCCCCGTTTGAGTAATTTAGAATGCTCAGATGCGTACGGAAAAAGGGGCTTCTTTCCTCGGGGCTCGTAGCACCAACACGTGCGACTGTCGAAAATATGAAGGGTGAGGTCTAAGAATCTAATGCATCCATTGACTGGCTCTTCACATGTTATGATTAAAGGTTCGAGGCATTCGCGAAAGACCGAGCAAATGGTCGATGTACCAACCGCCAAGGATTCACTGTCACACTGCAAAAACACCAAATAGTCGTCGACGTATCGAAATACCTTAGCAACCATCGTTGCTTCCAAGCGAGTTCGCAGAACCCTGTCGTAATGCGCGAGAAAGAGGTCACTTGAAAAGGGGGCGAGACAGCAACCAATACAAACGCCTTTTCTCTGTAAAAAGGTTGAGTCACCATGTGAGGAGCCAGTCAATGGATGCATTAGATTTTTAGACCTCACCCTTCATATTTTCGACAGTCACGCGTGTTGGTGCTACGAGCCCCGAGGAAAGAAGCCCCTTTTTCCGTACGCATCTGAGCATTCTAAATTACTCAAACGGGGCATCATCAATCTGTGTTTTACAAATGCTCTCCTAAAAACGTGTCAGCATCTCACGCACGAAAGCTTTGACAATCAAATTTTGCGCCTCTGCGCAGCTGGCTACCCATGCAGCTGCTCACGGCGGTGGCTGGCAGCTTGTTAAAGAAATGCACTAGTGGAAGTCGTGAGGCCGCTTCGCAGACTCGCTGAAACAAAGTGGTTGTGGTGCCTTATCTGCATAACCTGAGCCACAATCTAAAGAAGATTGGCAAATAGAATTGGTGTGGACGTTGTTTTTTCCGCCCCATTAAAACTTTCCGGGTTATGCGCACGTGTAAATAATCCGACGCAGAAGCGTCATAACTGCAGTAAGAAACATCGCGAACAGTTTGTGCCATGCGCGGAAGGTGTTGTTTACTGTATCACCTTGTCATGTGGGAAATAATACGTTGGGCAAACGGGCAGATGCCTGAATGACCACTTAAGAGAACATTCTAACAATGCAACAAAACTGGCGACGAGTGGTCATCTAGCCGCACACTGCGTGCGCTGTGGCTGTAAGCCCATTTTTAACGAAACTAAAGTGATTGCGAGAAGTTCAGACCAGATGACCAGGGAGATTGTAGAGGCTTTCGAAATCAACAAAAGCAAAGGTTGCGTAAGCTGTCCATCTGTTTCGTTGTCTCAAAAAGAGATAGCGTTCTTGTCGTGGTAGCGGTGGCGCTGTGGCCGTTAAGGGATGTATTGGGGCGAAGGTGATGTTGACACGCTTTCCCTCTTTCGTGTACATCGGTATTTATGCTGTTACCGCGTGCAATAAACCTGAGTTGTTAGTAGCGCCGTGTCCTCGTGTCTTCTCTCTCGTCTTCGTGCTCCTTGCGCTGAAACATAAGAAACTGAGGAAACAGCCGAGCTGGTGGCCTTCCCCTCCTCCTTTCCCTTCTCTTCACCCTCACTTTCTTTTCCCACCCGCTTGCTGTACTATACATGACTATGCGGTGCTTGACGCTCTCCCCTCCTCCTTTCCCTCCTGCTGACCCTCATTTCACTTTCCCGCCCATTTGCTATACAATAGCTTGCGTTTCGGTTGAGGTGTCCTGACTGAGAGACAGTGGTCATGCACCCCTCCCCATTTTCCTACCTTTTCCTCCTTCTTTGCTGTTTAAAAAATCACTCACCGCATAATGATATCGCTGTTTTCCCACATAAAACCACAGATATTATTCTTGCCTATACTATATGATACACGGCTATGCTATGCCTTATCCTATCCCCTCCTCCTTTCCGTCCTCCTCACTCTCACTTCCCTTTCCCACCCCTTGCTGTACTATACAATACATGGCCTATGGTACGTTTTAACCTCTCCCCTCCTACTTTGCCTCCTCCTCACATCATTTCTCCGCACCCTCACTTCCCTTTTCAACTCCGTTTGCCATACTGTACTATGCTTGGCTATGCTATGCTAGGAGCTGCTTGGCACATTCCGCTTTCTGTGGCGCATACCCGCTCAGTTTTCTGCGAACGCCACGCGGACTTTTAACGCGATAAGCTCTCCCCCGAAATTTTTCACTTTTAACGCGATAGCGTTAAAGAGCTCGTTTCACAGAAATTCCGGCGTCGGCGTCGGTGTCGGCGTCGTTGGTTGTGAGCGAAAAATCATCATCTTGTCCGTGACCAAAAAATCGAGAAAGATGCAAATAACATAAATAATAAAGATTCCCGGGTCTAAGTGAGGATCGAACCCAGGCCGTCTGCGTGGCAAGCAAATGTTCTACTACACAGCCACGCCTCTGCTTGGAAGTACGGTGAAAATAACTTCCTCTGCTTGGAAATGCAGTGAAAATAACTTTCATGCTACGCAAACACACGCGTCCTGTATATAGGCGTCGCAACATAACATGTAATATCGCAGTACTATTGCGTGGTACAAGCGTACATTGCCATCGGGCGTCAGAACATGTGACTATCATAACAACTTCCTAGTTTAAAGCCGGCCACCCATTACAAAAGGCACACACGTTACTGCGTGTATTCCCTTAACAGCACGTAGTGGGTGCATAGCAAGTACGCACTAAGTGGTTGACGTACGCACTAGGGACAGGATATCGCTATCGCGTTCAACTCTTGAAGGCGAAGCTTAAGGGTCCCCCCAATTTTTTTTGCATGTGTATATATACACGCACACATACAAACGCATGCACGAACATACATGAAGTGTGGTTAACCCCCCCCTCTTCCCCCCCCCCCCCCCTCCTCAAAAAAAAATTCTGGCTACGCCCTTGAAGGCAACTGAGGGCTTACTGGCAGAATCATCTTTCGGGATGACTGAGGCCTCAGTGATGACCCCGGTTTTATCATTTGCATGTTTCGCAAAGACCACAGTCTGGTAAAACAAAGGTACACATCTACACTGATCACAATGAAGGGTAAGAACCTTCATTGTCGTCATATCGCGAAAATACCGGCTACAGAGCACAAGTCGGCATTTCGGGAACAAAAAAAAAAAAAGAATAAAATAAAATAAAATAAAACAGACGCAGTGAGCTAAATGCAACAAGTACAAATCGAGAGTGTTTAAGCACAGTGGTGGTATTGCGTGCCAAAAACCGTCAGCGCAGTGGGCGCGGAGGAATTATAGTGGCGCAGAATCTAGCGCTCCTCTTTTGATAAATTTAGTTCCAAGCAGAATTTCTGGTGTGCTTCTGGACCACAACATAGAAGGCTGCATAGACAGTTTTATACGTGCACTTCTATGTACTAAAATTCGTGGTGCCCACTTGGAAGTGGTACCACGAATCAGGAGGTCACGAACACTTGAAACATCGAATTACTTTTGTTCTTTCCGTCCACTTATTGGCCTTGGCTGGCTATTTCATTTTTTCCACGTCTGGGCTATGCGACCTTGGCTCGATTTCGTGTTTATCATAACTTCAAGTTCGGTGTCCGGTAACGACTCAAGTTTGCTGTGATTCATCACTGAAGTAAAAAAATGTTTCGAACAATGCAGCGTTCTTTGTCTCGCATCTTTTGCTCAGAGCCAGCAGTTTTGGCGCATCATGGCGAAGGCCTGGTTAACTTCAAAGTTTTCAGTCAAAATGAGCTGAATGGACAACTTTTCAAAACCACGTGCCTCGACCTACCGAGGTTTAAAGCCGGTGGGTCGAGCCACCGATGTAGATTAGCCACCGAGGTGGATTAGCGGCTAAGGGTATCGCTGCCCTGCTATAACCTCGAGGACCTGGGTGCGATTCTCGGCCACGGCGTATAATCCATAGGGGGTGAAATGCGACAAGCGTCCGTGTTCTTAGATTTAAATGTACGTTTAATAACCCGCCGTAGTA
Source organism: Rhipicephalus appendiculatus (assembly GCA_030522465.1). Lineage (NCBI taxonomy): Eukaryota > Metazoa > Arthropoda > Arachnida > Ixodida > Ixodidae > Rhipicephalus > Rhipicephalus appendiculatus. The sequence goes on from JALIZH010032513.1 coordinate 960,654, forward strand.
AAAATTAATACGCAGTCCCACACTACGCCTCACCTCACGATCATATCGTCGTTATGACCCACGACGTACTCATATCGCGTTTATAAGACCCTAGAAAATTAAATTAAGTGTGCCTGCTATCACTCAAGCCGTTGCTACTCGTCGGTCACTGAGCACATGAGAACGAACCCTGTTTTCACCTTAGCGCGAGTCGGAGGGGAATCCTAATCAACGTCTGTGAGATCCTCAAGAGTTCCTCGAACACGCTGGGCTTACTTGAATGCCGTTCTTTCCTTGTAGAGCTCCGCCTCGTGGACACCACGCGCATTCAACTTCCCGCCGCGCTTATCTCTGTCGGCGCACGTGTACTTCTAGCATATGCACATATGAATAGGACCACGGCTATTGTTTTGCGTATAATCCGGCTGAAGCTGTATAATCATGCGGATGCACACGCCGAAGTGTAGGGTAGAAAACCGGAACCTTTTCTTCTTGCTAACCCCATTTCCTTTCCTCGACCGATCTCACCGGGCACAGCGAATATCTTTCTGTGAGACCTTTTACTGCTCAATTCTGTTCGTGTAGGACAATCATTACGTATTCATTTTGTCTGAGCCCCTGATCTACCTCACGGGACACCGGAACAAGCAAGACCTCGGTATATTAAGTAAGCATATGCCTACAACGCCATCCGCCATCGACGTGTCATTTTGTATACAGCTTTGTTTTAGGCAATACGAGTATAAGTAGAAACGTGAAAAACAGATTGTTTCGATTGCATGCAGGAAGTTTAACTATCAGTAATTCACGAGATATCACCAGCGCTAAAACCTAAACGACGCTGCGCTGCAAACGATAGTATAGCGGAAATAGGTGATGACAGCTGTACGTGACATTTGTCTTATTTCTTCGATTTCCGCAGCCTCATCAATAGCGGCATATGTTATCCTCAACAGGGTACCCTGATAGCCTAGACGTCCTTGTTAGTGTTACACGTTAAATTTAAAGGTGCACAACAGTTCTAGTTATAGAGGGCGTTTTCAGCTAACTTGTGCCGAGCTGGGTTAGTTAGAGTTAGTTTGTGGGGTTTACTGTCCCAAAGCGACTCAGGTTGAGAGAGACGCCGGTTTCAGCGTCTTGGGGGTTCTTTAGCGTTCCCTGACACCGCGCTGCACACCAACCTCTAGCACTTCACCACTATCGAAATGCGGACCGCCGCTCCCGGGATCGAACCCGCGTCTCCCTAGTCAGCAGCCGAGCACCACCGTAACCAGCAAGTCACCGCGGCGGCTAACTCGTCCCAAGCCTCAAACGAGATACAGGCTACCATATCGCAGCCATGTCAGTGTCTTTTAATCTCTTCTTGAACAACCAGAAATTAATTATATGCGAGAACCGTATCTCAACGTGATCATACCCATACGTTAGCTAAATGATAGCTAGTGATGGCTAAATTAAAAAGTATTGGATAATGTTGGCTACTCCAGTTATAACAGCCCGATTATCTTCGCTTGATCTCAGTCAAGTGATTGATTTGCCTACGACTTTCATGCGCAGTCGAAATACTTGAGATACGTCTCATACTTCCACAAAGCAGGCCCTTCAACTTCTCCACTGAAAGTTTGGCTTTTAGATCGACATTTTAAAAGCTCTCTAAATGGCGACCGAGTTCATTAAAAAAAATGTTTGAAACTGTTCAAGGGACCAGTAAAAAAGTCTGAGACGGTTGCATTCGTGAAGCAGACTTATTGCTTGTTTTTATTTACGGCTTCTTTTCTTTACTTTTCGGTACTAGTTAGCTGAAAGACATTGTATAGTGGCAGCCTTGCTCCGAAAACAACAAATAGTCTCGCCACGCTTTCATTACTTCAATAAAGGAACGTAGAGCCTGAAAGAGCAACCACTTAAAATTCATGCGTACGACTTCGCAAAGTCTGCGGGGGGCACATGCGGATTCAATTTGAAGTACTGATCACTACTGGAGTTAGGGAATAAATTATTCCTGCTGAAGTTACGATGATCAGAGAAGTTGACATACACCATCAGTGCTTCCACGACTACAGTGCCGACGTGACCTTCGCTCAGGGGACTTGCAATAAGCCGAAGCAAGCCCAGCCATTCGCAAGCAAAAGGCACTGACTGGAGAATGAGTTTTTATTATTTTTTTTTCTTTTTCTTTTTTTTTTCTTTTTTTTTTTTTGGTGGCGAACCTGAAGGGAGATGTGGCTCGATGGCCGCTTAGCGAGGCGCCAGTAACCAACGCCGTTTGGCTTGTGAAGACTCATCGTCTTAGGACTCCTTGAACGCTACCGCTTTGCACGTTGCTTTATGTAAGGGACATTTATTATTTCGGTGCTGTTACAGCCTCCTCAATAATATATGAATTCAGCTCTTTCTTATCGTTTATGGTTTCTGGCGGAAAGAGACACTGAGGAAGGTAAATCAGGTTAAGTTGGATTGTCGGTTACACTGGTTGTGTATGACTTTTAATCGCGTGTTACACAGACGTGCTGCCACGGCTAATACCTTGCTAAATATGCGTAGATAACCATCATTTTTCTCAATCTACTAACAGTCAAATAGTCAGAGACAGCCTCATTCTCGTAACCGAAGTATTTCAATAGTTCACTAATCTAATCTAACATAATATTGCTATTTGCATCACTTTAAAGCCACCGCCGGTAATCGCGCGCAACCCTTGCCACGCCTGGGATTGACTAGGCATAATGCGGACGCGTAACACTTCCCACCCGTTCCCCAAACCATGGAGTATCCTAAAAATACATTAGAGGGAACTCTGGCGCTAGTGTCTATGGGAGCAGCAACGCATGGCGTTTCAGCCAGCATGGAAACGATGGGTATAGTACACGGATTTGTCTAAACTTTATTATTTCGGCTCCACTTGGCTCCATGCAGCCTGCATCCGCTTTGTCGCAAGAAGAAGTTCAGCAAACGTTCAGCAGTTCGACTTTATCCCCTGAGAGCAAAAGTTTTGTTTGCGACTTTTTTACAGTAATTTGTAGCTTTGCGTATGGTAATGCCGAAATTGAATCGTAAATGCTCTAACGCATCGTATAATTAATGCTAGCGTCGTTAATTCAGGATGATTTTGCTTCAGTTCGAAACGCCCGCCTAAATACCATCAGAAACTAGCGCCCCACAGCGGGGAAGCGCCTGAGACTACATGCGCTCAAGCTTCGGTGACGCTGAACGTGCCGTTTCCAAAGAGGGTGACCGGAGGGCGGTGAAGAATAAAACGATGTGGGTACGTTGAGCGTGTCCCTTTCAGGAAAAAGAAAAGCATTCCTGGCGCAAGCAGCCAAAACCACCTTGAGAGCAGCCCGACAACAGAGCGAGAGGGGTGACGAACAATAGTCCTCGCCGGGTGCCAGTCGGGGCGGTATTGTGCGCACCCCGAAAATGTTCTCCGATGCCGACAATACTTGCTTGACCTCTGCAACGTCACGAGGGGAGCCTCTGTCTACGTAAAACCACAGAAAATGTCGATTTTACCAGAATACTCGGATGAGCACTCACCTTTATTTTAAAAGCCAAATTAAAATATCTTGTAGGCAACGCTCGCCCCTAATAATCGGTGAGAAGTGCCCCCCGCATGCAAGAGTCTCAAACGACCCAAGCACCTCGAGTTTCCAAATTTGGTGTCAGGGGTCCTTTAACCTCTTAGGCTCACCAGCTCAAATCGGCTCTTGAAGTTCACAACGATCCAATATTTCATCCGAAACAAACGCCAAAACACAACAATAAACACAGCCACAAGTGCGTTCGAAGCCGCAAGCATGAAGATTAGGAAAACCCGTGTACTAGCCATGATTCCCACGGTGGCTGAACGATCGCAGCGCCAGAGTTCCCTCTAGGAAAAAGTAAGAGACTCTATGCCCCAAACATCTTTGTGCTTTTCCCCGCCCAGCTATGTGCACCGCGAGAAGACGTTACCTTCTTCTTGGCGCGGCATTGGGCGTTGATGTTCGCAGCACTGCGCTCTCCGGGCATCTGGGTGATCCACAAGCGCCACACGATGAGAGAGTAGGCGGTCAGCATGATGGCCACGGGCAGGAAGAAGAGCGCTACGGTGACCAGCAGGTAGTAGAGCTTGCGACCAGATGAGGCGAACACACACTCGCCGCGCTCCGCATCCCAGCTGGCCTCTGTGGGCCACGTCCAGCCGCAGTACGTCACCGACTCCAGTGGCGTCCACTGCGATGAGACAATTCACGCTGCACTTAACTGAAACACAGCCGTAGAGAGCGGAGTAGAAAAAGGAGGGGGGGGGGGGGGGTTGGTAATATTTGGAGAGTTTAGCCTATGCACAGGTGCGGCATGCTACGTAAAGTAATGCGGCAATGAATCAGAAAGGGATCGAGATAAAATCAAAAGTCACACTATTACTATACTATTCACCCAAGTGGCGTAAAGAACCACAAATCTGGTTAGCCCCACCGGCGCTAACAGCGCTGAATACCAACTGAGTGTTTTATCTAACGTTATTAGATATATAGGATCGACGCACAAATCAAAGGAGAGGAAAACAATCAAGTCCAGCTGTTACAGCAAGTTCAACTCATGCATCCTGATAACACGACAAAAAGTCACAGCTTCGCCGCAAAGGCGAAGCAATGAATGCGATAGCAACTAATTGGGAATTTCACGCGAAGAACGGCAAGCAGATCGAAACTTGGAGCGCGCTGCTCAAGCGCCAAGGACGCACGAAAAGAACACACACAGGACGAGCGCGAACTAACAACGTTAACAACACGACAATTAGCGCGCTGCTCAAACACAAAGGACGCACGAAACATACGCACAGGTATACACAGGACAAGCGCGAACTAACAAGTGTCACAGTTGTGACTTCACTGTGTTTCAGCAGCGCGCCTCTCTCGCAAACGTGGCCTCTGCAGCGAGCGAAGTGACCTTTGTAAGATCTGTAACCTAAACGCAATCCTTCCGGCGGAAGCACACGATGTAAAACTGCCCCCATCCCCCCATTCCAAGATAAGCGCGCGCGCGCGCACGGGCACGGGCGACCTGCCCCGTAGGGCAAAGTGCACGTTGAGGAGCCAACGCGTCGCAACGAACGGGGCGCCGAGCGCGCACTTCGCGCCATCTCGCTGGTTCGCTGGTAAGGCAGAGAACACGCTGATATTCCTCCGAGATCGGCGTACCGCCAGCGGTGAATCGTGTAAATAAATATCTCGCCGTTAGTATGCTGATGGACGCGCGCTTCTGTGGCCTAGCGGTTAGCGCCGCTCGCCGCGGAGCGAGAGGTCGCCCGTTGGATTCCGCGCGTCGGAAAATATTTTTCTGAATTATTTTTCTTCGTGGCTTTTATATGTATATACATATATATATATATATATATATATATATATATATATATATATATATATATATATATATATATATATATATATATATATACATATTCGGGGCATGACAGCGACGGCGACGCCGACGGCACAAAGCAGCCGAGAGTGTCCGTTTAATTGCTATCGCAATAAAAACAGCGTTTCTTGGTCTGATAAGTGGACTGACGGACAATAACCATTTATTTCTATGTTGGTACAGGCGTTCGTGCTGGTAAACGGTGCTTATTGTATACCTCCTAGTATGTGCCTGAGCTTAGTCAATGTTTGCTCTATATTTTCCCATATAGGTAATAGGGTAAGGTGGGGCAAAATGCGACAAAAATTTTAAAATAGTGAATATTTATTTTGATATCACTCGTTACCATTAAACATCAATGCAGAAACTTTCCTTTGGGTACAAGGTATGTGCTACATAAATATGACCATGTTGCCACCGTTCAAAAGATTATTTTAAAAATAAATAAAAAAAATGCTCCAGATGTCTCATTTTTCCCCAACCTGCGGGGTAAAACGAGATGCTGCGTGGGGCAAAAACGAGACAGAGTAAAAAAAAATCATCCCTTCAGTTTTTGCAGTAGAATAACTTGAAAGTCACTCCGTGGGCCCTTACGCAGTCTTAATGAGCCCAGCCCTTACACTCCAAGCATTGAATCCAGACAGAACCCGGTGCTATGTTGCTCTGAAACTCCTTGCAGATCAAACACTGCCAGTCTTTCTTTGTGCTAATGTTGTCTTTTGTTGAACGCTTGCACTTCATTGGATTATTCAACGATTGTAGGCAAGATATGTTCTGACGTATCTTCTTCGCCTCTTCTTGCCGCTTTGATGCAGAACTGCTCAGGCGTTTCGTGACTTTTAACTTCGTCAGCCGAGCTTTGTTAGGCAATGAATTTAAAACTGTGCTAGATTCGGTTTTTCTAGCGCTTGTTTCTTTTTTTTTTTATTTCTGTATTGGAGAAATGTCATTAAAACTCGATCCCAAGAATTGTTTGTGAACGACTTGACTTGGAGATTCTGCCAATTTTTTCATGCGCCTCTTCAGATCATCCTTGGGAACGCGCAACAACCTCGATGCAGCGCGAAAGGAGGGAGTCAAGTCCTGAACAGCAGTCAGTGCTTTTTCATGTCGTTTTCCTCCCGGGAAGCTATATATGATATTCTCTTGTGCATCCAGACCCTTCTAAACAAAGAAATATAATATATAATGAGTGAAAGTAAATGGTTCAATTAATAAGACCCTCTCTGAGGCAATTCGAGGCCTTTTTGTCGCGTTTTGCCCCTCTCACATGCCCGAATTCAAAAAAATTCGCGCTTTTTCCCCTGGGCACCAAATGAACCAAACTTTTGATGGTATGTAGCTGGTAGTCTAAAGTAACAAAAAAAATAAATACTTACGTTGTTTTACTGACGCAGGAGTAGCTTCATGCACGGATCCGAAAATTTGGCCGAGCAGAATTTCGCCCCTTTTTGACGGGTCGCGAACACACTGACACCAGCCGCGTAATTTTTCCCGCGCGAACGCTGTGAGCGATCATCAACTTTTACACAGTACTTTTTTGTATAAGCTATAGAGGTCGGCAAAGCCAAAATGTCGCGTTTTGCCCCGCGTCTCATTTTGCCCCGCCTTACCCTAAATGATAAACATTCCAGGAGAAGTAGCAAGAATGTGAAAGTCAGACTTAAAAACCTACTACTGACATTGTGGGTGCGCTCTCATCTCTTGTAGAGTCGTTTTCGCCTCATGGCGCTTGCGTGTCCTGTGGCGTAGTTAGCATAATTGAAGTGTGAACTTGTCGACTAGTTGGTTGAACATATCGTAGGAGAAACAGCGCAAAAGACCAGGGCCAGAGAAGGCAAACAAGAGCGCTACGTGTGGTTGTATGTGTGCCTTGTCTGTCCTGGTCTATTGCGCTCTTTCCCCTACGCTACATAGTTAGCATAGTCACCGCTGTGCGAGGGGCGGCACTGTTCCCGCGGTGGCGCCACCCTGGCGGCGAGCTTACGCAGGCCCATGAGGAAGAACACTCTCGCTGTTTGGTTCTTGGTCCTGCTTGTCGACAGTCGCCTCTCGTGGGGAGGTCTGTGGGAAGCGATTCCGCGGCTCGTTCCCGCGGACCTCCGTGCTGAATGGAACGTCGGCGGATGCCGCATTCGTGTTACCTTGCGTGTTTTATGCTGTTTGTGTGTGTTATATTGCCATTCTAGTGCATTATTTGTTATAATACACTAGAATACCAGCCCCGTTGCGTAAAGAGTGCTAACAAATGCGCAAGTGTTCGTTATACTAACATGAGACCTGCGTCCATTTGTTCCACGAGTGTGAGCGAGACTCCCCCCTCACAAGTGCGCCAAAAATAACTCACTGCATATATCATTTAAAACACACTCGTACCTTCAGAAAACGCAATCCATAAAAGGGAAAAGAAAACTCACTAAAAGGTGAAGCGAACTCCGATAAGTGTAATATGCAACAGACATCTCCATAAAAGTCACACCACACACGCATAAAGGTAAAGTCTCTTCACATATATTCATACGCTAAATACCTATAACGCGAAGTAATGTAGCAAATAACATAAATTTTAGCACGTCTTTGTCCTGTTACGGTGCTGCACTACCTATGCTATAGAACGTACTACCTCGTTGACTAGTGTGCCACACGTTCACATAAAAAACTGGGACATACGGAGCAGTGAACGAATGAAAGATCTGAACTGAAAGAACGTGAACCCATGAACCGCGGCTGTCTTTCCCTTTGGGACCAAGCGATTCCCGAAACTGAATAATTTCACACTTTAAAGTCATAAATAAATTAAAGGTGTTTCATGTCATTGAAGTGTACCACAATTTATTGGACTTTTGGGCTGAAAAGCTTGTTTACGTTGCGCTTCTTCAGGCATATATTTATTTCCTGTGTTCTCAAAAGCAAGGTCTGTAGCGCAAGAAACTAACGCAGATGTCTTCAGCTTTCTACTTATTTATGTTTGAGAATAAGCAACACAGGAAGCACAGCATGATAAATGCCCGATTCAGTGCGCATACTGCTGTCCACTTTGAAGTCCAGTTCTTTGAAGGCGCGTCTGAATTAAGTTTTTTTTTATTTCTAGTTGCACGCGCTTTCATACTGCGTCGAACGTTAGCGTAAGATACATTTACTTTAAAAATCCCGGCTTTCAAGTTAGTGGCTCCAGTTACCGACGCATTTCAAGTTACCAGCTCCAGCAACCAATGCATTCGACTTTCAAAGACTATTCCAAGCCGCAGGTGCCCAATCCGCGAGCAGAGGTACTCTCTGTTGGAGCGAGGAAATAAAAATAAGACACCGAGAGCATGTGCAATTTATATGCGGCAGCTTGCGCATCCGCGTGTTGTGTTCGTGATCAATGGGAGCGCACTTAGAGGGACAGTTGTGGATGAATCAGAGACTGGCGATGCGGTCCCTGTCTTAATTAAGGTGGCTTGGTGCTCGGGTTGCCGTTTGAATTTGAACTATCGATCAGCTGGGTCAGCGCCTACCACAACGCTCTCACCAGTGAGCTCCAATGGCCAAAATGTCAGGTCGAGTGGGGTTGACAAGCAGGCTAATGAGCACGAGATAAGCCACGCTGTTGCAGGAGAAGAATCGGATGACTATTGGGCATGAATAGTGTTCTAGTTCCGTGTCTCGCGACAGTATAGCCGGTATAGCTGAGTCGTATAAGGGACCAAGCACGCGGCCACTGTATACTTCAGTTTAAGAGGGTCCCTTACCCCGCGCGCGTGTTTTGGGCGCGTACGTTTGCTTTTGTCAAGTTGCCTGGCTGTACGCAATTGGCTGTCTCACTCTGGCATGTGATCGTTTGCTTCTGCCACTGGTCAGTGGCTCCTGCACGTGCGTCTTGGCTGCGCGTAATGCTTCACGCCATTTGTGCGAACCACCAGGTGTCGCACTGTTAAGAGCAAGGATGTGGTTTTTTATTCCTAGCCAGTGGGGCTTCATTTAGATAGGGGCGAAATACAAGAACACCCTTGTACTTAGATTAGGTGCAGGAACCCCAGGCGGTCAAAACTAATCCATTGTTCCCCGCTACGGCGTGCCTTATAATCATATCATCCCATCCTGGATGCGGCACTTGAAAACCCAGAATTAAATTAATGCTTAGAACAATGCAGCCTTGCAATGAGGCACCCCATCTGCTTTACTATTACAGGGTAGGCGCATATAGAATTTCACTGAAGGTAGCTATATTAGCTACGTAAATGTGTGATTTGAGACCTTGAACTTATCTAGTTTAACCGCAGCTGGTATTAAAGAAGAAAGCTGGTGAGGTGCACTTGTGAATCAAGTGCTTTTTTTTTTTTTGGTTTGTTTGTATTTGTGTGTGTGTGTGGGTAGTGAAGGAATGCGTACAGCCAAGTCATTATCAGAATAATCGACAGACTGCGCACTTATAGATCAGAATTTTCATCATTTGTTGGGCGCAGCCATCTTTTGCCGAGAGCAGTGGGGCAGATGGGACAAACAACCACAACAGTACATGACTTCTCCTTATCTCATGCCCGCAGCCTGTATCAGCTGCGACGTAAACGAACCCGCAGCGGTAGGTTATAACTAGTGCTCCGTGTTTCCGGAGTTTATTTTTCTTGAAATTCGGAGTGTGTTTTTCGGAGTTTATTTTTTGGCAAGAAAATTCGGCGTTTAATTTTGCATTATAAGTTGTTGAAATGTGGTCTTAATAATCATTATTTCCAGTGAAATTGCTTTGCACTGTTGCTGATAATCCTTCTTCTCCGTTCTTTCATTATTTTCTCACTTGCTGTTTATTTACGCGGTTCATAAGGCTGTTCACGTGCAGCGCTGTATAATCGCCAAAGTGTACTTTTGGGGGGCCGGAGCTAGTCAAGCTGCTCCTCGGCTTTTTCTCCCAGCCTCCCTCATCGTCTTGATGAAAAATAAAGGACCTATTATTTATTATTATTCTCAATGCGCCAAAATCTTAGATCAAATGATATGTGACCCCGAAAATACGTGAACCCAGTAAGTGCATTTTAGATGTCTGGAAGGCTTGACCGCAAAAACACATATCCATACAAGCAGAGATCCTTGAATACAAAACACCCATGTTGGTTCGTATTACAACCCTAAAGCTTGTTTTAATAGACGCAAGCACACTTTACGAGATTACTGCCACTGATGGAGGTGCGCTCCTCTCAACTGATGATTCTCAGCTTTGAAAATGTCTTTTGAACGTTGAGAATGCCCTTCGAAAATCGTAGTTCATCGGATAAATCAGAATTGCCAAAAATTTTACCGGCGGGTGTTTATCGGATTTCTTCGGATTAATCCGAAAAGACGGAGCTCTAGTTATAACGTGGCGTCAGGATCATATATTTTTACTCTAAGCGTGGGTCAAAGACGACAAGAATTTGATCTATAGAAATAAGACTTTGACAGTATGTGTACAGGGGAAAAAATAGATTCATTTAATTCATTATTTTTATGCGAACCAAAAAAAAAATGTTCATGCTAATCCGAAGCAAAATGTGCTCACCAGAATAAAATAGCATAAAAACGCGCAAGAATGGAAATAAAGGTTTCTATAAGACAAGGTATGCTTCTGGCAGCTTTGTATTCTTGTTCTGTGCGGCTTAGGAAAAAAAAACAAGCTAAGCATAGGCGTGCGCACAGTTACCCCTTTAGGGGGGGGGGGGGGGCGAAGGTTCGTCGCAGCGCCCCCCCCTCCCTATTATGTTAATGTATGGGGCTGATTTTGCACCCCCCCTCCGAATCGCAGCGCCCCCCCTCCCTATTATGTCATTGTATGGGGCTGATTTTGCACCCCCCCCCTCTCTTAGGTGATTAGGGGGGCGCCCCCCCCCTGCCCCCCCTCGGGCGCACGCCTATGAAGCTAAGCGTACTCATTAACTGACGTTCTATTTCATTCATACGCGTTGACAAAAAAGAACATCAATGGAGAAGTAACCTGGAATGCCTAAGCAAAATGCTGAATACTGGTAAGGCGTCCTCTATTGTTCAAGCTGTGAAGCGGCTGCGCATTGCGCAAATCGTTCAAGCTCAAGGCTCATACTGAGCAACCGAGCTAATTACATTAAGTATTACGCCCCCCTCCTCCGCCCCCTCTTCCCCGAAATCTTTCTGCACACAACGTGGTGGTCTTGCAGAGGCATAGGAAGTCTTCTGCACATCAGGACAGTCTTGCAACGCCTCCGAGATCGGCTCACCTTTGACCAAGCGATGATGCAATGCGATGATGACATCACGGGACGTCACGTTGCGTGAAGTCACATCATGACGTCACACTGACGGCATGATGACATCACAAGTTTTGGTGACCTGTGACGTCATCATATGATGGTTTTTTTTGCCTCTCTCGTGTTGACGCCAACACCGCAGATAGACCCCTTATCGCGTTCGATGAGACGTCTAAGGCTTTCGCCTTAACAAAAACGGCGTCAAGCGCTTCAACGCGCCAGCTTTCAATCGGAAACGGCATCTGTATTTATGGTGTATGCATGCAGTATTGTTATGCTCTCCTAGATGGCCTGTGCTTGGATACGTGTGGAAGCTTTAGTTTTTAAATTTGGTATTGAGTTGATAAATTATCTTCAGTTTTTATTCTCTCATTTTTATTAGGCTTTACATGTTTGATTTTTCATTTGATTTTTTTTTCTACTTATGGCCACTGCCATTGCGCGCAGGCGACTCGCGGACGCTTCTCCTGTGCTTTTCGCTCACAAGGAGGCGTCTAATGCCCAGGCGTTAAAAAAATATTCAATGTTGTCAAGAGTCGACAACGTATCTGATATGCTCCAGTTTTCACCTTTTGTCATCCTGGATGTACATGCTTCTTAGAGACTCATCCGCTGGCTTGGTCTTTCTATACCTGGTCCTCTAGGCATCTAACGCATTCTTACGTTCTACGAAAGCTTGTTTTATTCAGAATTAATTGCTTTACACTTCAATTTGCTCTCAGCGGAGTTCTCCTCAACTCTCCTCGTGTTGATTGCACTTGTTTTACTGCCCATAAGAGATTGAGATATGAGCACGTACGCGTACCTCGTCAGCATGAGATCGACAATTTTTTTTCCTTCTTGTTGTTCGCGATGGAGTGCTGATGTATGCGCGCATAGCGTTCCATACGCAGGCTCCAATTAACTTTTGAGAACTGCGGTCGTCAGCACTTCATGGAGTCCTGTAAACGTTAAGGGCCTTTTTTTTTTTTGTTTTGTTTTGTTTCGATTTTCGGTGTCATTCATCATCGTCGCACACTTTCTTGTTTTGTTTTTGGCCCTCGGACATGCATCAATGTCCAGCTTTCTACTTTTACTAAGGATGAACAGTTGGTGAGAAAGAAGAGAAAAGACATCCGTCATCGTCTGGAAGGATGGCAGCACTCATTTTCATTTGCATAAAGAGCAGCGTTAATGACTAAGACGAAGAGCTTTCATGATCACGCACCATAGCGTGTACCCTCCGCTATGGGTGATAGCGACAGCAGTTCAGTGCTTAAAGAGCTGTACTTACTGAGCGGCCCACACAGTGGGCGTTCCGTACGCCCATTGGTGGGGCACTCGGAGACATAAGCACCGTCTGTGGCTTTTCAAGCCCGGAACAAAGCGCCACGGTCACAGCTCACTGTGAGGAGGCGCCGCCCGCGCGCACGTCCTTTCAGTGTCCAACCGACACAATGGAAGCCCTTGTCACCTCCACTCTTCGACCATGAGGACACACTCTGCCAAGCACGGAATGGAGCTTCAACAAATTGTACGACGACGCCTTCGAAACAATGGGGTGTTCGTTTAGTTTCTTACATCCTAGCTCGCACCGCGGACCTCCAAGTTGAAGTAATGCCGTGAGTAAGGCGCTCGTTTGGTTCTATATTTCACGAGGACGACCGAAGCACGCCATTCAGGGCAACCGTAACCGAAAAAGTAAAGGAAACACTTGCAACAACCTACGTTAATTGAAATTCGCTTTATCATTCCTAGCGATTACGCGAATTTTCGTCGCCTCTTTTTGTATAGCGAAGCTGCCTATGGCTGATCTGGAAAAAATGTATTCGAGATGTTGACAAAACACACAATCCGCGCGGCGTGGTCGCGCCATCTCCCAGAGGCGGCGTGAAACCCGCCCCGCTCAATCCGCGCGAAGGTTTCACTCCGCCTCCAAAAGATGCCGCGACCATAGAGTTTCCTAAAATTAACTAGAGGGGACTCTGGCGCTGCGATCGTTCAGCCACCATGGGAATGATGGGTAGTACACGGATTTGCCTAGTCTTCGTGCTTCCGGCTTCGAACGAACTTGTGGCTTTGTTTATTGTTGCGTTTTGGTTCTGTTTCGGATAAAAGAATGGACCGTTGTGAACTTCGTGAGTCGATTTGAATTCGTGAGCCTAAAAAGGTCAAGGTGGTTAAGCGTAACTGCTAAATCTTTGCTGAACTTCGTATTGCGACAAAGCAGATTCAGGCCACACACAGCCAAAAGAACGAAGACTAGGCAAGACTAGGCAAATTTGTGTACTACCCATGATTCCCATGCTGGCTGAAGAGCCGTGTGTTGCAGCCCCCATAGACACTAGCGCCAGAGTTCCCTCTAGTGTATTTATAGGAAACTCTATGGCCGTGACCACGCAGCGCCCGTCTGGAGCTCGTAGCCTCCTAGCGGCAACATAAACGCAAGTACGTGAGTACAATAGACGCCATCGGGCTCAAGTGACTGTCGAAGATCGGGCCAATTACCTCAGTATCGCGAAGGCTAAAATTCCCGTCGGCAAGCTTGGTTACAACTAAGATGAGCGCTTCCCGGGAGTCTCGGCAAGATTTCAAAGGGAGTCCGCTCGGGAATTTGTTCAGGTACCCGCGCGGCATATGTGATCGTCTATGGTTTTGCGGACACTTTGTGAATTATCTCCGGCGTGCGTGACGAACTGCAGCGAATAGTGCGGCGGCGACAATCCGGCAGTGCGTGTCATCGGACTCCTCTCAGCCTCAACGCGAAGTCTTCCGACGCGCCACCTCCTCTAAGCGAAAAAAGCCCCCCCTAGGAAGGTCGGAACCACACGGTGGTATAAATAAGTGCTGGTGTGGTGCGTCGGAGACATTCCTTTTGCCGCAGTTGTCTTCGGGGAATTGCGGCTCGCTGCCGCAATTCCCCGAAGACAACTGCGATTGATTGGCAGAATTGCGAGCGACTGGCAGAATGCGCCTCTAGTTGACCAGACAGTGCCGCTCGTGGAACCCATTCAATGCGCATCGCTGTGCTGATATTTCTTGTCAGCTGATGGATGGCATCAGGAAACGCCGTCGATCGGGCAACACGACGGATATCGCGAATTGCTTCCGTGGAGTTGGTGCGAAAAACGAGTTTAGAGTAGCGCTACGCTTCAACAAAGCCCACCTAGCGTTAAGGCCGAACTCACCCCGTATAGCGGTGAGTTCAGCCAGATATGACGGTGGTTCGGGGTCAGCTGCATACGTGCATGTCTGTCATGCTTGTGGTCGTTTTGGGCATACCAGTGCGGTGTGAACCATGCCTTTGTTGATACTGGCATTGATATATCCTACAAGAATATCTGGTGTGTCGTCGGTGCGATTAGGACAGGAGACCATCACCATTGCCTGTCGGGAATCGGGCGATGAAGAACGGCCAAGTGGCTTAAAAAAAAAAGCTTCGCTAATCTTCCAATCTTCACATAGTGGAAGGACTCTAAATTTTTTGTCTGCTTCTAGACTCTCATATATCGAAATTATGCACGCAGTAAAGGGCCTCGGAAGTAGCAAATATCATGTAATGAGAAACAGAAACAAGATTCCCAAACAGTTTCTTCAAAAAACGTTGAGGGTACATTGGCGAAAAACAAGGGTTACGGCGTGCAGTTTCTCTCTGATCGCATAAGCTTATTGCTAGAATGACCTGTTCGCGTCCAAACCAATGAGCGTCAGTGTGGTCCGACGCCTTCTCCAAAACCTCCGCCAACCGGTCGGCTTAATCGCCTTTCCTTAAAGTGTTCATTCGGGGTCAACAACGCCTGAGGTATGCATATTTCGGCGTATAAATACATAACTATAGCACACAAACTCTACCTCTGAAAAGTGCATGCATACCAAGCCAGTAATGACAACGTCCCGACTCACATTTATTCTTTTTCGTTGGTATTTGTTTAATGTCAGCGTGAATTTACCTCAACTAGGCAAAATGGGACGGGAACTACAGCACAGATTACTGGTCACTGCTCTGATTTCCTACCCTGTGTCCCATCGAGGGAGCACCGCTAAGGGTATGCAAATCACGCCTCGCCTAATGCGGGAAGATTAGTGGGACAGAAGTGACGCTGACGAAATAAAGAACTATGTCCCTGTATAAATATTTCCTTACATATACACACGTGCTTGAGCGCAGACACTCACGTCAATCACAGACGCACAGTGTACTGAACTATATCGCACAATCAGTTTTAATAAAAACAGACCTGTTACGACAGTGCTGGCGATGTTACTACAGGCGGTGTAATTAGCTTGGCTGACCTTGTAGGCACTTGCTTCTCCGGAGAATTTATTAATAAGCCCGACGAAGTTGTCCCCAACATTCACTCGGTCCAGCCTTTCGCAGAAATTTCAGCAGAATACGAAACTTTCCCTTGCACTCCATCCGCAGTTTTAGGAGCGAAGCTTCTAAAGATGGAGGTAACATCTCGGATGTCCGCAAAGTACCCTCCGCGCAGTTGCTTATCAATAACCAAGCCACAACTGCGCAGCACCTGGGTTTAACCTCGCCCAGCCACGCGTACGCCGAGGAGCAGCAGACGCGAAGCCACGCCCACATGCGGAGGCAGTCCGCGCCGCCGCCGGGCCGAGTTTGCCCGGCGTGGCGCGAGCCGAGTACGAGCGACGGAAACTCCTCGCTTCTACCGAAATTGCCGCAGCCAGGTTTGCACGTTAGTTTCTGGCGCTGGAGTTTGGGCATTCTTGCATGGTCTGTGACAGGCTGTGGTTCGACTCTACTCTGTCTGCGCCAAGGAAAGACCTAGCGTCAGCCAAGAAGGCGACGTTAAGCCCCCAAGATTGACCAGCTTCGCTGTTTCTTAAGCTTTACACGGCTAGTGTAAACCTCATCACTTTTGCGCGGAAGATTATCTGCTCTGTGCGTGCGCGCGAAAACGCTCTTACTCTCAGGCGGTCTCTAGAAGACGTCCCTCCTTCCCGCATCCCACAACACCACAGCGCATGCGCGTCTCCTCTCCCCCTCTCTCTCCTCTCCTACGCTCACCCCCTTTCTCTCCTCTAGGAATCATCTACTCTACGGAGCGGCCCCCCGCGTCCCACACCCCGACAGCGGATGCGCGTCCCCTCCCCCTATCTCTCCTCTCCTACGCTCACCACCTTTATCTACTCTAGGAATCGTTTACTCTACGGAGCGGCGCCCCCGCGTCCCACAGCGCATGCGCGTCCTCTCCCACTCTCTCCTACGCTCAGCCCCTTTCTCTGCTGTAGGAATCCTCTACTCTACGGAGCGGCGTCCGACAGCCCCACAGCGCATGCGCGTCCTCTCCCCCCTCTCTCCTACGCTCACCCGCTTTCTCTACTCTAGAAATCCTCTACTATACGGAGCGGCTCCCGCGTCCCACACCCGCACAGCGCATGCGCGTCCCCTCTCTCTCTCCTCTCCTACGGTTCCGCCCGTTCTCTCCTCTAGGAATCCTCTACGGAGCGGCGCGCGACAGGTGGTGTGACACCCGCATACTCCGCTGGGGGGCACCACGGTAGTTCCGCGGTATAAAAATGACAGAGCGCGCCTCATTCTCTCTCCTGTGCAGCGCCGCGATGAGCGCCCGGGCCGCTGCCGCGAAACGAGAGCGGCGACGTTTCTCCCGCTCAAGCTAACGATATCCCCGCTGCTTCGCATCCACACATGGTTCCCTTTAGCGGGAGATGGGGAAGCTTTTTTTTCCTCTTTGTTTCTTGCAGCAGGGAGGTCGAAATTGAATGGGAAGGATGGATGTGGCCTCAGTGCTTCGTTGGCAAGGCGGTTGTTATCAATGCTTATGCGTAACGCATAAGCTGTCATAACGCTACCTGAATACTGCAATGACTCTTTGGACCTTCTCTCTCTCTTTTTAACAGTGAAGCTGTTCAGCAAATCGTTCACTGACCGACGAACCAAAAAAAAAAACTATCATCATCATAAACGGGTATGTGCCGCAGAAATCGGATAAATCCCACAACTCAGCACCGGTCCACTACAAATGAAGAAGGCCACAGTTAGCCCCACAAATGTGCCGCATAAATCGTGTAAATATCCCACTACTCACCACTGGTCTACTAAAAATGAAGAAGGCGACAGTTAGCCCAACAACAAATGGCTGCAAAGCGACTGCGGCGAGCCGGAGACCCCGAGTACGTACGAGAGAATACTAGGTAACGGGAAGGCAACGGCGGCTGCGAGAAGACCCCGAAGTGAGGGCACGGCCTACGCCAACGGTGCCCGTAGATCTATGAGAGATATGCGAACGCGTGGTTTCAGCGCGAGTTTCTGTCTCTGGAATTTGGACATCCGTGTCGTGGTTGTGACTGTCTGTGGTTTAACTCGAACCTCTCTGCGCTGAGAATCAACGTAGAAACAATCAAGCATCATCTAGCTAAAGCGTAGCAACGACTTGGAAGCAACCTAGAAACAACCTGTATCACCTAGCTAAGGCCTAGAAACAACCTAGAAGCAACCAGATTAGCCTTCAGAATCGTCCAGTATCGCTGTTTCAAGCCTTGAGCGGCTTAGTACAAGCTTCGCCAATTTTGTTTTCTTCCTCTTTTTAAACTGAAAGCGTTGGCTGCCTCATCAAACGCGAAAACTGACCGTCACTGTCGGCGCCAACACGTGTGTTGCGAAAATCACCATCACATGATGACCTCATATGAAGACGTATAGTTCAACACAATGCGTTCACGGGCTAGTTGGTGTAAATCCGTCGTGCTTTTTTTTTTTTTTAGTGCAAAACGACGCCACAAGAAAAAAGACAGGACTAAGCGCTAAGCGCTTAGTCCTGTCTTCTTTCTTGTGGTGTTGTTCTGCGCTAAGAAAGCGCTCTGGGTCATATGATGACGTAATTGCGTGGGCAGCTGCGAACGGCGTCGCCGGTCGGGAACGTTGCGCCGGCCTCGCTATAAGGTGCGGGCACCGGGCACCTTGCCTCGCTAAGTGCGTTCGGGCATGTTTGCGCGCTTTGTTGGCCTTGTTGCTACGCGGCAATTATCTTTGCCCAATTTGTGACGTCAATTGAAGCCGTCATCACATGACACAGTCGCTTGGTCAATGGTGGGCAGATAACGGAGACAGTGCAAAACCAAGTGTTGTGCAGAAAGCTCTCATAGGGAGCGGGCAGGATCAATACGTCGACTTAAGAGAGCGAAAAAAAAACAAAACAAAGAAGGTGGCTTTCACCCTCGGGTTGTCTTAGGCGAATCCATAATGGACCCTGCGAGTTTTTCGTTCACGCCCTAAACACTGTATGAATGTGAGCACAAGAAATATGTATTGTGTGGGGGGTGCGTCCACTCCTTGTAAAGTCGTTTGCGCTTCATGGCGCACGTGCGTCTTGCGGATTAGCCGCAGTTAGGTTTAACAGTCACCGAGCGCGAGATGGCGCTGTGCTCGCGTGGGTTAGGGTTTGCGCGGTGGCGCCGGCAGCGCCGCCAGCCGGAGAGGTTAGGTTGGCGCACAGAAAACAGTAGCGAGTATCTTTGGGGTTTGGCAGCGGGCGTAGACGGACGTCTCCTGCGGTGGGTCCATGGGTAGGGCACCGCGGGTCGTTTCCCGTGGACCCCTCGTGGTGAGTCGAACGTCGGCGACGCCGCATTCGCGGTACCGTGTGTTAGTTATGTTAACACACGGTACCGCGAATGTTACCGTGTTACATGTATGTATGTATGTATGTATGTGTATATATATATATATATATATATATATATATATATATATATATATATATACATATATACATGATTCCCTGCGCTAACCTCAACTCGTATCATGATGCGAATCTGCTGTGACGATTTTTGTTCTAATCCTTTCGGTGCGCCTTAATTAGGCGTGCCTGCAGTCCCACGTCCACGGGAAATAAAAGACACCGCACCACGCATCCGGTGCCAATACATCCACAGATAAAGGAAACTAGGTCGACACAACAAGTATATATATCGCCGCAAAGTCAGTTTCCTACGGGACACTTAACTGATACAGCACACATTCTTGTCGCACGGTGACTCTGGCCCAACTGCTTTTGCTTTTCTAGAGATCCGCTTTTGCCCTCGACGGAAACGGAGCGCGACAGCGGTTTAATGACGTCTCCAGTGAAAAGCGGGCAGAAAAAACTAGCTCTTGTGCAGCGGTCGACCAGGGACTACGAGGCCCCGCCAGTTGCTGAATGAAGCCCAGTCCCTTATCTCGGTCGCCGGGAGCGACGACACTGGTGGCGAGAGAACGCCCAACATACGCCGCGGCCAATGCAGAAAAGCCCTTCCCAACTTGCTGCTTCGACGTGCCGAGCGCAGCTTTCGTCCCCGGCTTTTTTTTTTTTTGCGGGCGTCTCTCTTTTTTTGTTTTTTTTTTTTCTTGCTCTCTCGGTTCTAAAAGGTCACGCTAAGAAGCATAGTTTGCTTTGATGCGGTGTTTCGCACTCTCCTGTCGTCGTAAGTCTTGGCCACAAGGGAGGACCTAAAGAAGTATAGAGGAAAAGAGGGGAAAAAGCTAAGCGCGTAATTGCGTGGGCAGCTGCGAACTGCGTCGCCGGTCGGGAATGTTGCGCCCCGTTCACGCGGCCACCGGCCTCGCTAAGTGCGTTCGGGCATGTTCGCGCTCTTTGTTGGCCTTCTTGCTACGGGGCAATTATTTTTGCCCAGATTACTTATGGTGCCTAGAGGAGGAGCACCACATTCCAGCAGAAGGACCTGCGTCTCCGTCCTATGGGTAAACTAGGACAGGCCCAAGTGACAGCACTAATATTCACGACCATATACGCGTGACTGTTCATGGAGCGAGAAAACATAAATGACAAACCGCATTATCCCCAAAGGTGTAGAGACGTTACAAGCACAAGGCCTGTCCCGGAGTGATCGTGCAGTGCGCTTAGAAAACTTATTTCCCAGACTGTCGGATACGTCATTGCGCTAAGCCTCAAATTACTTCCCACATTAGGCACAATATAGTGGTTTTACCTCTTGTCTCATTGAGTGAAGCACCCTTGGAAGTCCCCGCGTTATCGATTCCTTCTTGAATGATTGGGACGTAACTCATGTACCACCTCCCGAGCCCCAGTATGACGAAAAAATAAAACGACTAGTTTTAAACCTGGCAATCAGGAAGGAAATGCCAGCACAGTGAAAAGCGTACGTGCCAAAGACTGGTCCACTATCGGTACCCACTGCGCAGCTGCATTACGGTGGGGCAGAGTGTAGCTCTCCCTCTGACAACATCGGTATCATGCAACTTGCACGATCTCTCAGACGCTTCAGGGCATCAATGTGGAAATCTGCATCGGCATTCTTACCTTGAAGCAGAAATTAGCTCTGAAGAAATTCAAGACCATAAGAAAATACGAATAATTAACATGACTGAATTTTGCTTTGGACTGCCTTATTTCTTTTTTCCTTGGCTATTCTTGAATGTCGAAAAACTTTCAGGCTCTCGCCTCATCATCATCATCAACAACACCTTCTCACTTCTCTCTTTGCCACCCCCTCCCCCTTTTTAACGCTGAGTAGCAGGCCAGAAAATTGATTCAGCACGACCTCTAAATTTTTATGCCACAATAAACCTTTTCACTCTCTTGGCTCTTCTTTATTCATACACACCTTGATCTGCAACTTCGGCTCGATGCTTCACTAGTATACGTCCAGGTTTCGTTGCCGTTGACGACGCTTTGTAAGAATTCATCTCTATCGTCGATGGCTTCTACTCATAACAGACTTTTGTTGCGACTTTTGGTCGGGTGTCACTACTTCCGACACCATCTCGACAGAAACCTTTTCTATTTCCATATTCCCGATAAGGAGACAGTGAGTGGAGGACTTTTCTATATCAAGAACTTATGGTATCATTCTGTAGTAATCATTCTGCCGTCAATATCTACAAGAAAAAACCCGCTGCCTATCTTTCGAGTTGGTGCAGGGGCGCCCTGACCCTTGCAAGATTTCTGAAGTCTTTGCCAATTTTCGCGGCCTTCCGGAATGCGCTGGCTTGAATGCAGTTCTCTTCTTTAGTACATCCATCAAATGCGCATTTTTTAACAGCTGTACCTTTGCATTACATCAGAACTGCGCCGACTCGCTGCTTTGTTAGCTATGGCTTGAGGTACCTTTACAGAATCAATTGCATTCCGTATATTGGAATGGCTGAAGACGCTTCCTGTAATGAAGGTGATCTAGAGGATACAAACATGGACGGTCGTCAATACAATATTTCGGAGACAAACACTCGCGACTGCACTAGTGCGTATTGACGAGAGACTGTTGTCAGAGAAAATGATTTGAAAATGGCGACCTCATAAGCCGCCGCAACAGAGGGATATAAATATCCGTCATTGCCGTTATTATGAATGAGCAGCAGATATGGATTAATGACTCCAGCACTGAAAAGTGTTATCATTTGCTGTGAGGGGCGATGATTGCATGTGTGTGCCTGTTTCTTTCTCCCTCTCTTAACTTTCATGTCCCTTTATCACTGATATATCCCTCTCCCTCAGCCCTGAAATGGAGCGAACGGGGTATTTGTTGCGATTAAATTTCCTAGATCTCATTTATGTCTTCGTTATTGATGAATTTCTCCACTACTATTTCCCAACTTTAAAATAAATTTCATGCTGATCGTTTCGTTCCTCTGTTCGCGCCAATCTCTACTTACACAAAATGTCTACCTTGTCGTAGAGCATTCTGGCTGGTACTAAAGTTTCATCGGGTGCTTTCGAGCGGAGAGTGAGAGAGCGGCTACACTACAGCTGTAACACTTTCTTCCTGAGTCACCGCATGAACTTCGGGGACACCTCACATGCGCAAATGTATATGTTGCACAATGACGCTGTATCCAGGAAACTCCTGGTATAAATGGTATAAATGGCAGGGAAAGGCTTCGAAAATTTTATGAAGAGTTCAATCAGACAAATATGCATCTTTTTAGGAACGGTTAAGTAAAGAAGAAAAAAAAAGGGGTCTTTAAGTTTTGCCCTGAATGATATGTCGAGGTAGAGGGGGGAGACCATGCTTATCAACATGTGCTTTTTCACGCTCACTCTGCCGACGCTGGCACTTTGCCTTCGCATGCTGACATCAAAGTGAGGTAGATTATAAATAAATAAGTAAATAAATAAATAAATAAATAAATAAATAAATAAATAATGTGCGTCACTTGGGCCAGCCCTTGTGAATCAGTTTCGGTGCCCTACCCGTGCCAACGTGCGATGAACTGCTCAGGCATCCCAAGGGTGCTCCGCTTGATATCCAGTGCGGAAGAATAGTCGTGTTGGTAGTTCATGATCATCAAGGGAAGTAGAGCACACATAAACGGGGGCAAAGGAGAAGAAGACACAAAAGGACAAGCGAGTCCCGCGCGTCCTTACGCACCTTCTTTTTCCCGTGTTCCTGCGAGCGCTATTTTCTATAGGACTTCGATTCGGATCGGCCTCAAGAATGTGTGTACTCTCGTTGTCGCCTGCCATGCGTGTTCTTTTTCGGAGCGCCAACTCTTCACCACGGCGCGTGCCCTTTAAAACTTTCTCCAGGGCTCTAATGGTCATGTCAGAGTTCACTCCATCAAATCACGGCGCTTCTTTTTGCGAGGGTATTTCACATCATCTTCCTTTTCTGAGTAGCTGTGCGTGCCGTCGTTGTCGACGTCTTTATGATCACGCCATCGTCGTTGCGCAGTTGCAGTCGCCATGTAGCCGTCACCGTTGACACCATCATCATACTTAATAGCCGTCGTGATCATCGTCGTTGTCCTGACACCGTCACGGCTGACGTCAATCCATTGTGTCAAGTTGTACTGCCCGTTGTGCATCGAGAACGCAGAATCAGAGCGTGGATGGGAGCCGTTCATGCAGATCTTTGATGGTTCCATGTACGAGAGTGAGTAACCCGTTGGAAGCGGCCTCCTCGACGAGAACGATGGGTTGCTACGTAACTATCTGTTTCCTTTACTTGGCGAAAGGGGTGACCCGGGAAAAACTTGACTATACACGTAACTGTAGTCGACAGTGACTGCCGCAGTACATATGTCACAGCTGAGCTCCAACGTAAACATTGTACGGACACTGGGTATATCATTCGCACTCGCGCGGTGCTAAATAAGCACACCTCGCACATTTTCTGCAGTATTCTATGCGTGCCTTTTGGGTTCCCAGCATTGACTGCCTGCTAAGTTCTAAGGCGCCATTATTCAGACTGTCGGGAAAACGTCTCGCACTCGTACTACGCCTGTGCGCATTCCAGCACTACTGTCTAGGTTAGGCAGTGGTCCCGAGGGCCCCCCCCCCCCTCCTGCCCCCCCCCCCTCCCCCTTTTAGGCTCGACGCTGTCGTGTCTACACTCGGCGCTGCGTTCCCGTTATGCGTCGTCCTGGGGCTCCCATATGTCGTCCCCGTGCGATGGAATTTCTCGTGGCGCACAACGGCCGCACAAGTGGTTCACACGGCGGAATGTTACTTAACCCGAAGAAAAACACCAAGTATGTCGTCGGTGGCATGTTTAGTGAGAACTTAGTACCGGGAAGCCCTTTAGCCGTTTTCTTCCTCAAACGCTCATTATGTAAACAAGATCCCCCATTCCCAACCGCCTTGCCTGGCTTCCGAGTGTTTGTTTTCTCTCTTCTTTACGTTAGTTCTTATATTTTACCGGAGTCTGGTTTCAGCAGCGAGGGTCGCGAGCGCAGTTTTACTCTCCGAGAGCAATTCTCCCGGTGTCTGCTCTGTGAATACATATAAAGTAGTACTCTACCAAGACACAACGAATATGACTTGAATCTGTAGTGTTGCAACGGCTGGATTTATTTTTTCTTTTCGCTCGCTAAATCTGTGTTACAAGCTATTTATTCAGTGTTTGTACTGCCTTTTCCTCTGCCTCGGTTTTTTTTTTTCTTTCATAGTTTTCGTGCTCTAAACTGAAGGCCATTCCGTATGACAATTTATAAGTAGCAAATATCGATCGCACTGTTCAATTTGTCCTTTTGCGACGCTACGAACATTTACTTTACCTCGAGCCACTTTGAGTGAGAGTCTAGAAAAATGTGATTTGTCACTTTACGTTGCATAATGCAGAACTACTTCCCCCGGAGAAAATTCACATCTCTAAATGGATGGCTCACAAAACTTGATCGTGACAGTTTGGAACACATTCAAAGCACTTGTCACTCCAGTATAGAAGTTTTATTTTGAAATATAAACAGATGCAACAAGAAGTCGCCTGGTAATAGCTATGCGACTCGTTCATCAAAATGTTGAAGATAGGTCTTCATGATCTAAAACTGTGCAAATTGAGCCTATAGGCCTACCCATTATTAGTCTCTCTAAAAGGCATTCATCTAAATCCCTACCAGACTATCAAAATGCGATGTAGCTAGCTTTTTCAAGTGGACGATTTCTCAAGCTGTTTCATTCTCGATTTGATCCCCGCACTGCGCATATTGCTCGCGTAGAGCTCTGGTGAAATCGGCGTTATATATTTCCACTCGGTTAGGTAATTTAGGCAGTAAAGTGACCTTCTTAGTGCTCGTTCTTTGGCTGCACTATACTGTTACACCAGGACAAAAAAACGCAAGGACCAGACACATGTGCGTAATGTTACACAGTGTTTTCTAATCTATAGGACTGTCAAAACACTTGCGCCTTCCTTGGCTCATCAATGTTACCAGCACTTGTGACGACCTCGGGTCTTTCGACATAGACTTCGGTACTGCTGCTGTTCGGGCAAAACGCAGTAAGTCTTCCAAGTGGCATTGTAAACACGCTGTAGCTCGCTGGTTTTACTATGTGGCATGTCTACGTGTTCACGACGGATCTGTTCAATCTCACCCCAGTGGGGAACGTTCACATTTGTGTTGAGATCGCATGGTCGCTGACAATATCACATATGTATTCGAGAATGCATGATGAGAACACCGAACAGGACCGTCCATTGGGCTGCTAACATTTACATAACCCAGTGCAGATTGTCCGTGAGAAAGGGGTTCCTCATGGGTTAAAAAGAACCGTTATGTCGCTTTTCTGATTATAACACATAGCATAAATGGCGTCGCGAGAAGACGTGAGTATATAAGAGACTGTGATTGATAGAGACTGCAGGAGTACATAATTCTCAGCCTTGAAGCGGATTAAATGACCACCATGTGGCAATAGGCGTACTTACCGAAGGACAAGGGGACGCTCCCCCCATCCTTCCCACATCTGCAAAAAAAAAAAAAAACGGGGGGGGGGGGGGGGGGGGCTGGGCCCCCACCTTTACTTTTTTCCGGAAGTGGTCACTGTCGGCAGCCCTCTGGCAAATCCAACAACTGAGGCAAAACTTTCTTTCAGCTTTGCACTGACGTAACTAACGGATTTTCATTACGTATTCCGTTTTTTTGCCGGCAAGACAACTTTCCTGCCTAGCCACGAGTCGTGATAGGTTCCCTGTGGACCACCTGTGTATCGCAGAGAACCTACCGACAGTGTGTGCTGAGCGATAATGTTCCTGCCTGCTGGCTCTATCTTGATTGTGAGTAAAGCAAATCGAGCCAACCAGCTACCCTTCTATCAACAGCCGGAATTCGTAAAACACCAGAACACATTCAGGGAACCCTTTGGTTCTGTGGATTAAGATGAGGGTTACCAGTCGAAGAAGGGCATAGCCTTCAAAGAGCTGCCGCCAGTTGCTCCACGGAAGTGTCACTTATCAAAGGAGGCGGTAACGTCTGAAGTTCATCCTAATACATGCATGAAGACTAACGACCTGAAGAGACTTGAACTCAGTGAAACGACAGGCTACGCTCCATTCATCCCAACTGGGTGTGCTAGCACGCCCATGCGGCTCTCCCTTCACGCTTTATCTACGTTGTTGCTTATTCTCCTTATATATGCAGAAAATAAGCAAGAACGGTAGTCTGGATAGCCTGCACAAAATGGGGGGACGACGAGGCGTCAAGAACTATCCGCACGAAGAAAAGGTTCATATATATAACGTTCAGACGACTTGAAAACTTGGAAAGATATGTGACCACTCGTAATCGTGTGGGCACTCATCTATATAGCGCTCACTGAAACTTTCAACAGCGCTAAGTGAGCCCCCCTCAGTTGACATTTTCTTCCATATGCGATAAAAAAAGCAAGGCACGTAGGCTGCCTCGAGGCCAAGTGGTTATGGAGGGCGTGAAGTTTGTGGTTAAAGTTCGGCAGTAGGGTTAGAAGAGGGTTTTCTCACCAACGATTGAGTAGTTAGTCGTCCCGGAAAGACCACGGTCAGTGCTCAAGGAAATGTTGCGCGTTATTATGACAGTTCTGGGAGGCACTGCACCACTTCATTCGAGTACCACTGAATGACACCTAACATTGGTATTTGAAACAGGTAAGTTCGCACAACTGAGGACAACAAGTGGTCATGTTCTCACGACTCGCTACAGCGACGGCTAAGTTTGTGGTACGTGGTGTGTCCTGGCTTTATGCGAAATGCTCCCGTAATTATGCGAAGCGCTTCCGTTTGCGCGGGAGTGGGTAATACGAGCCCCAGCCCAGTATTTTCGTTTTCCAACGAGCACTGCAACACCGTTAAACAGTGCCAGGCACTTTCGTCATTCAAAAAGCGATTTAGGTGCTCGCGGTCGAAGTGGCCCTTGAAGAAAGAAGTAACAGACTCGATCTGCTTTTCAGAAGCCAGAACAACGTCTGTGCATTATGTATGAAACTGGGGGGCCGCGTTCACAACGCCAGGGTGGTAAACTGATTCCAGATTGCTCCACCACGGCGTGCCTCAGAACCAGAGCGTGGTTTTTGCACGTTAAACCGCATTTAATTTATTACGTCACGCAGATCACGGAACAACGCTGCATAATACGAGGTGAAGCAATCTTTCAATACTGATTCCTCGCATGACGTTCACGGCTTATGCACGAATGCATGATATCACATCCGAAGTTAGGATTGTCCCAGATTTTATGGCGACTTGGTCTGGTTGGTGTGACTTACGATTTCTTCCATTCGGCTTTCCCAAGTTTTAAATAAAGCGGGTGCCAATGAACAAATCCTTGCTTTCGGGGCCTGAGTAGCCTTGTTGCAACTCCCCCTCCCCCCCCTCCCTTTCGCTATCGCCCCCCAGCTGTCTCAATATCAGACGGCGACGAAGGTCTTATTATCAACAAAGCCAGTTTACGCACCAGCAAACACATTAAGATTCCCAGCCGTCTGGCAGACGCCGCATGCATTTCCTCAGCGCGCGAACGGCAGATATGTACAGTATTGGTACAGGGAAGTGCTGCAGGCATAAAATTTTACACCCCCCGCAGTGCAACTTCACGAAACAAGTTAGGAAAGAGCACGTAATTAATTTTCGCCATAGACCCCTATGCGCACCATCGTCGCTTCCCGGCAGTCCTACTGCTCGAGTGTTTTATTTCTTTCCACGTGTCAAGAGATACGATGCATCGGCGAACCGCCGGCGTATGATAATTATATGGAAATTGGCTTGGAGTTCATGCAGATCCGAGAACGTTGGATTAAGGTTGGCTTTTTAATATGACTGGCAATGAGTAGTGCTAGAGGTGAAGCGAGCTAACCGTATGTGGTGGGTTCTAGATGAAATATGACTAAAACGAAAAAATAAACAAACAAACTGCACGGTGTATCCCAACGGCGTTCCCTCATTTAATAAAAACTAGCTAATGCAGCTATTTTTTTGGGGAGTGGAGATGAACACCAGACACCCTGCCTTTCACGAAGTTAGAATAAAGACCACTGCGAAAAGCTGCTATTTACTCCGCTCCTTGCATCTGCGAAGTTTTTTAGACTACTGGCCCGGTGTTTTTTTTTTCTTTTTTTTTTTTTTTTTTTTTGAATGCGTACCACGACGAGCTAGCAAAAAAAAAAGCACAATTAACTTAAGAAACTTTTCGTTTGACTTTAAAGGAGGAAAGCCGAAAGCTTTCACTGTTGTCGCTCTGTTTTCTTTTGTACTCTTTTTTTTTTTTTGTCGTTATGGTGAATTACAAAAAATGAAATGAAAATAACTGAAAGCCTCACTGCCTGAACGTGTAGTGCGTATATAGTGTCCGTTGGTGAATCATTGACATAGGTGTGTATAGCCGAGAGTAAATTGAAACCCGTACTAGTACAACATTGTTGAATGCTGCTTGAAAACTCTGGAATTCGAGAATTGTGTCTCATCTTCGTTCACTTCGTGGAGTGCTAAATCTAAGGCACAAATTTTTTTCTCGTCAAATTAAAGGGACACTAAAGTGAAATAGCGAATCGGTTGAGATTGATAAATTTTGCTCCGAAAACTCTGTCGTTGTTAATGTCACCATCATAGCTTTAATAACACCGGAGAACATCAATGTCAAAGTCTCATTTTTCGATTTCGCGCCGAAATAGCCGCGCGTGACGTCACGGATTTCAGTAAGCATTTTTAGGATTTTGGTGACATTGACCCAACGAAATTTATTGGAACGTGATATGTTAAGTCTCTGGCAAACTCAGAGGGCTTCAATTTTACCGATTAGGGACGATGTAAGTCCCAGTAGAAGCCGTCAAAATCTATGACGTCATAGCGATTAGTGCGGGAACATCAATTTGGCGTCGCCACCCGCATTTTCTTTTTTGCGCGTTTTCTCGCTTGCCAAGAGTCTTCTCGCCGTAAGTTTGGTGATTATGGCATTGTGAAAGAGTAACTTATAATACGAGCAAAATCGGTTTACTCGTTATCGCCTCTTTAATACGTGGACGCTAATACGTACGCGTACAAACACAATCGCCGGAACGGAAGTCCTCGTACGTAAAAGATTTCGCGTACACAACAGTGCTTCCCGACTGACTGAGGATTGGGCGTTTGTCCCATTCGGAACGGCAGTTGACATAATAACGAAGTTGTTGCCGCGGCTGTGACCAATGTAAAGTCACCCAAATCTTTAACTCTTTCTCTAACTGCCACATGATGGAACGAAGTTCCAAAAGATTGTTTTGTGGGCATGTGGTATGTGGGCATGCACTTGCCCTCACCCGTTTTGGAACTTGGTTCAGTCATATGGCGAAGATACACTGAAAAAACTACCGCTCGTGCACGATAATTAAAGATTTGGGCGACTGTACAAGGTGTGATTCAACGTTTCCTGGATAGTACGAAATCAAATTGTGGGTACGCGCGTAAGAAAATTTAATTACGTAAATGAAGAAAAAGCGCAAATGATTTAATAACTTCAATTACCAAGAGAGAGAGAGAAAAAGATAGAGCGCGAAACAGCACACGAAAGCCAGAGAGGTTAAGAAGGATAGGAATGATCTGCTATCCTACATTCATGCGATTCCTCTGCAATTGACGCATAGGAAGTAGACTACGAACCACCATGTTAATGAAAGCCTGCAAGGAATTGTTCAGAGTTGTCTAGAACCAGCAGTTCGCTCCGAGCTGATGAAGTTGTACATGCTGTTGAGAAACTCTTCGCAAACCAATCGATACGCACCAACTCCTGCATTTTCATTGAAGTCACGTCCGACATTGCAAGACGGGGATACCTTACAGCCACGCACATATGGTTTAAAAGAATACGCTCCAACCGCGACGATTTCCTTTCAAACTGCCAAGATCTAAGATGTTCTATCATTCAACGTAAATACCAACCAGGAATGGTTGATGACGCCATAAAAAGCACACACAAACTAAACCGGGTTGATCTGCTCAACGCCAATCCAAAGTCTTCAAATACACCCCAGGATAATCTCGTTCTTACATACTCGGCGTCAGCCTCAAGCGTCGCTGCCGTATTGAAGCGACACCATAACATACTGACAAAAAGTCAGCGCCTAAAAATTTTTCTAGACCCACCCAGGGTCGTTTACGGACAGCCAAGAAACCTACGTGATATCCTTTCATTTTCGAACCTCGCTGCCCGTAAACAAAATGGCTGCGCTTCTCGTTGCAGGTCGCGATGCAAGGTGTGTGCGCACATGGTAACCATGCACGCAAACCGTCACAAACCGTCACCAGCTAATCCGCTGGCTTTCAGGTAACAATCAGGTTCAATCTAAATTGTGATAGTCTCAACGTACTACACGCGCGCAACCCCCCCCCCCCCCCACACACACACGCACGCACGCACGCACGCACGCACACCCACACACACACACACACACACACACACACACACACACAGGCATGCACGCACGCGCACACACGTACACGCATACGCCCGCGCACACACGCACAGACACACAAGCGCACACACGCACGCACACGTGCACACACACGCGCGCGCGCGCGCACACACACACACACACACACACACACGCACGCACGCACGCACGCACGCATGCACAAACACACACACACACACACACACACACACACACACACACACACACACACACACACACACACACACGCACGCACGCACACATGGCGTCCAAACTATCACGCAGCGTGATTTAAAATAAAGAGGAACGGCGTTAGGCGAAGCAAACCTAATACATATTGTTACCAGACTGGAGCAGCCACCACTAATTTTTTTCATTAATGAGTTTTGATTAGTTAGTAATAACTGTATTGACGTCTCTACAAGTACTCACGTAATTATCAAAATGTCAATGAGGCATATGAAGGCATGCTCAAATGACATCTAACGGCGCTATTTTCAACAACTTACTAATTACGTGCTCATTTTTTCCGGCTGATAAAGATGAAAAATAACAGGCTACTATGCTCCCACCCGCAGAAGAAAGCAGCGCTCTCAAATAAGCGTACTGCAAGCAACCGCTTTGCCTGTTGTCCGTTGCCAGAGAGAGCGTTTGGCACGTTGGGAAGGTTACAGGTCGAGCATCAACATGCGTCGCAATCTTGCAGGGATTAATTCCACTCGATTGTACGCCACTATCATTATCCAGATTTCACGGCCCACTGTTCTCATTGGTGTTGCGGCAGGAGCGCTGTTCTGGTACCGACCTGACTGTAATACCAAGGCGGTGCGTTTCTTCGGCAGGGGAATGGCAGCTAGGGTGATACATTTTTTAAAGACGATAGTCTTTCTTGGGACACTTAAATGGAGAAATTTTGGTCTGTTTCTTTGTTTGTCGGCACGTCACACGATTCAGCTACTCGGCCAAAGTTTAACCACTTTCTGAACGCCCAGCCATCTTGAACAGTCATTTTCGTGCATACTTGTGATCATTGTCGATCAAAAAACAAATATTACGCATATCTGAGGCGCAACAACAATACGGAAGTATTAAGTGGTGTGTTCCTTTATAGAAAATACATAGATACTTAATTCTAAAGACCCAAGTGTTTCTTAGGCTGCGCTGAAAATGCGAGCTGCCTCGCAAAAGCGAAGAGCCGTCGTCTATCTCCGAGGTCGCGCGAAGTGCCGCGTGTTTCATCCGACGCACGATAGCTGGCGCAGTCTGCCGTCGTCGCTGCAAACAAGAGAATCTCTTTTCGTGGTCGCTCCGGTCGCTCTGCGCGACTTCACAGCTTTTTACACGGTGCCAAAAACACCGCGCTTGCGGCGAGAAGACGCTTGGTCATGCCAGGACGGAAATGGTCCAGAACAGCATCATAGGTGGCCGCGGATGAGACCAGGACTCATACAGTACGACCGGCAGAAGACTATCGTCTTTCGATGACATTTGCAGCGAAGCACGCAGATACGCGGCCAATTTTTTTCCTTTATACTGGCTACCTCACAATGAGCCTGTTCGAAGGCGCAGCTTGCTGATCGATGCACGGAACAGTCTAGTGACGTGTTACTTTTCAGATTTCGCGGGCTTTATTTATCAACCGGAAAAAGTGAGCACGCAATTAGTACGTACGCCGTTGAAAATAGCGCACTTAGATGTCATTTGAACATGCCTACATGTGCCTCACTAGATTTTTGATAATTAGGTGAGTACATGTCGAGCTACAAATATCATTATCACTAATTAATTAATCTTCATTAACGAAAAAATAGTAGTGGCTGCTCCAGTGTACTATAGGAAATATACAAAACATGTTTGCTTTGCGTAACGCCATTCCTTTTTTTTTTTTTTTTTTTTTTTTTTTTTTTTTTTTTTTTTTTTTTTCAAATCGTGCTCCGTGATAGTTGGGGCGTCCTGTATATACTCACACCACGTGACATGCCCGCTTGTGCGCCGTGATTACAGTGCTCCCTAACGTTCCGTGTACAAACGATATGCTTTCCTCACTTCCCTCGCGGCGGTTCATGACAGCGATAAGAAGACGCAGCGGTTATAGCTTGTGCTGCCGCTAACATAACGTGCGTCGTCCAACAGCCACCACTATCGTCGCTGCCCTGTCGCGGCAGCCCCACCGGCCAAATTCTACTGTCGTTTGCCCGCGGAACGTTACAGAGCACTTCAATTACAGCGCGCATACGCTCGAAAGCGGGCATATGTCAAGTCGAATATGTTTATATTCCGCGGGCATCTGTAGTAAGCAGAAAAATACTAATAATTAATAGAAAAAAAGTTAGAAGCTGTCCAATCGGACATTTCGCAAACCGATCGACAACTTCCTCATTGAAATGTCTTGCCCATCTCCACTGCTTCTGAAATTATCCAGGCATGCCTAATTAATCAATTAAGCAGAACAAAAATTGTGTGGCTTACGTCATGCAATGGTCCGCAACATTTATTTAGTCAAGTCGCCATAGACAGCGTCGGCATATTGTTACACTCTGCCTCTGGCTATGTACAGCTGGGGTACTCTGTGCGCATTATATATATATATATATATATATATATATATATATATATATATATATATATATATATATATATATATATATATATATATATATATATATAGCTGGGGGTACCCCGGCCATGATATTCCCCCCTGGCCGAGGTGACACACGGTTTCATGGGGGGCGCCAAGCGCTTGCATCGCGACTGCCGTCCAGCTTGAAGCCACTTCTATGAGGGCCTTCGACACGTTCTTTGTTGCGACGCGGCTCCCGCTTTCCGCGCGCATCACTGCAGCTTCGCATTATGACCGTCATTACTCCTGGCTTCTCGGCGCTTGCTCTCGTTCTCCCGACGCCGCTATACAGAGCTTACAAGCTTCGCTGCAAACCTCGGCCGCTTCCCGTTTTTATGTTGCTGTAGCCTCGTTCGGAGTCTCTCCAAGGACACGTATGATGGCCTCTTTGCGTCACAAGGCGAAGGCCCTTTCACTTGAGCCCCCCATATTGTTCGTCGAGCTAATCTTTTTATGTACAACATTCGTAGCCAAGTCCTCTAGGGGTTTTTTTTTTTTTGTTTTCTTTTTTCTTTTTCGACTTACACGCAACCTGGCACACATTTGGGATAACGGCGAAGATTCTTCTCAGCTCTCGAGCCATTGCCGACACTCTTTGCACTGACGAGGTTATTAACGGTGCCAAAGGGATGTCAGCCACGGCGCTATACTCAAAGGGGATTGCACGGAAAGCGCTTATTTTTACGTTCAGCGTTAGTTACACGTCATTCATCGTGGCTGAAAGTACGAAAACATCGACTTGAGCGCAAGGACGTTTTTTTTTGCTTTTCCCCGTTCTTCCATTAATAATACGTTAGGTTTAGGATGGAGCAAAGTGCTCATTAGGGCTGTCTTAATGGATGCGTTAGTATGGTTCAGGCAAGGGTAGTGATGAAATCACATGTTGTTAAAGGCTCAGAAAGTAGCGACGACTTTGATGACGCCCCTCACGTAGATGGTTATTGCTTTTCCTATTCAGTAATATGTCAGATTCTCGTAGCGCTATGCACTGAATGGGTCGACTAAACACGGTTGAAAAATGTTGAAATTTAGAACGGAATTTCTTCCGTGAGCTCCCCATTTGTGCCGCGGGCTAAAAGATGTTTTATCGTGGAGGCGAATCGGCGAATTTTAATATTTCTGCGGGGTAAAAAAAATTGAGCGATGCCACACTGATGGAAACAATTGGACACCAACTTATTTTATAAACCTTGTGAAGGAGTTTTAAAACTGATTCCTTCATAACTTCAGGAAGTGTGGCATATACGGGAGAATCACTCCATTCGTTCAGAGCTGCCTCAAGGCTGACGAATTTTCATATTCCAGTCACGCTTCACTCCTTTCCTTGGAATTTCGGCGCATTTACCGTGTGTCTGCATTTCACCTTCAAGATGCGTTCTTTGAAAAATATCTGGAGAGGATAACGCGACGTGCATTGCATAAGTAACCTGGAGACACATGTCGGGCACTGCCCGTCCTGTGTCTTCTCTTTGTCGCGTTATCTTCGCGCTACGTTTCAATATGAACCTATAACCACTCTCCCGGTGCGTCACGTGACGTTGCCCCTGCTCATACCGACAAGATTCATTCACCACTAACGCTTACACCCTCCGTATCAACCATAAAACCGAGGTGCTCCTGCGACGCCAATGATCCCCCAAGATTTGCTTTCGAATGGGGTGATTACTATGGCCTATACAATTTCTTATCCACCATCCATTAGTAACTGGTGCCTGACAAAACCAGAGTTGATAACAGACGCGTCAAATAAGGGGATGGGGGAGGCAAAAGTTGTGCTGCCAACCTCCCGGGGCCACATACCTCTACAGCCCTAATTAGGGACTTGATTTAGCCTTGACATACTGCTAGAATCAACCTTGAGCACACAAAATTGTAAATTTTGATCGCAACAAAGGCAGATTTATTTTGTGGATGTCACTCGGGTTGACGCCTCTCCCCCGCTCCCTCCCCTCTTTCCCTCTAACCCCCAACCCCCCCTGCTGCCCCAGTCCACGCCGGCTGGATGCTCCATGCGAGCAAACGGGAAATATGCGCCTCTGGTTGATGACCCGGTCGATCAGTACACGGAATTTATCGTGAGCAGTATGCAAAATTTCTTTCCTCAGTATAGATCTAAAGACCATGAATATGTCGATGTTTTTTTCTTTTCATCCGAACTTGTAACTTTCATCTTATTTTATAACTGCGCTATAGCGTTGTATAAGTTCGGCACGTAATCAGCAAAGAAAAGTATTACGGTTTTTTTTTTTTTTTTTTTTTTTTTTTTTTTTTTTTTTTTTTTTTTTTTTGTCGAACTCTCTGTAAACGCCTTTGTAAGTGGGATCGCAACTGATGTATTTCATTCCTATAGAAAGAAAGCGTCTTTGTCCGGCGGAGTTTTGAAAGTACATCCGCAAGCACTCTAGCACAATAAGAGAGTGCTTTAGACTATTGCGCTCAAGTGGGATGGAAGTTCAAGCTGTCGCTGACTGTCTAGCTTCTCATTTCTCATCCTTATACGTATAAATACCCACGTTTCAAAACGTGTATCAGCCAACAGCACTCGATAATTCCTACATCGAGTGCTGTGTCTTATAAGAAGCACATAATCGAATGCCTTAAGCGCTTGAAGCCGTCCCTATTGTACAGCCCAGATGTCATACCTTCTGTTATTATAAAAAATTATGGCAGTACATTCGTTCTAGTATTGACATTAAACCTTATTAACTGTTTGAAAAACTTCCCTAGTATGCGCAAAACTGCTCCTTCTGTTGTCTGTATTTAGCTCGGACTGAGCACAGAGAAAATTGTAACGAATTCTGATGCCAGGCACAGTATTACTGAAGGCAGCTGACCCATGGCAAATAACTCTTACGAACAGAAAGCCTTCTGAATTTGGCCCCTTATGTCACGAATTATCGCCTGATTTCTCTTCTCTCTGCCATGTCTAAGGTGTTTGAGCTAGCTCTTTGTATTTGAGTTTAAAGAACTTGTGGGATGCCATGTCGACGAAAGGACGCATCCCAACATAAAACATAACAACTGTTTATTAGCGTAGTAGCAGCAGCGGGGTGAGCATACTGACGCTGCGCTCCAACGGTTAGAGAAGGAAGGCTAACTTCCGAGCTTGGCAGCTTGGGTTTATAGCCACCGTCGATGACGTAAGCCTCCGGTGACGCTGCGGTGGCGCTGTCCCTTATCGGAGGCGGGTTGCAGCATGCGGCCGTGTCACCATGTGTCACGCCGGGCTAGCTAGTGGCGAGGCGGAGGCTGCGCCGGTTTGTGCGCCGTGTGTCGCCACAAACTCATTTATCCCAAGTCAATTCATATTTCTCGCCGGTAACTCTGCTATCACAGATTTCCACTCCTGTACTCTAGCGGGGGGGCAGGTTCCACGTTGCCAGCCACTTGATTTTTCTGGTTGAGCTTAGCATTTTAGCGTTAATTTTTCAGTTGTCAATCTCTTGCACACCTAGCTTCTTGATAGGTTCCTTTATGTTGCGAATTTGCGAAACTGGCAAATTTCTTCCTTTTACAGGGCAACTGGAGGAGTCCCTCAACGGTAAGTGTTAAGCCAGAGAACGGTAGCTTGGGCTAGTTGGTGATTTAAAATCGACATACTTGCACAGCGCAAAACAAACGAAGACAGATGAAAGGACACAACACAGACGCTGACTTGTACCTTGAAGTCAGTCCCTGTGTCGCGTCCTCTCATCTGTCCTCGTTCATTTTGCGCTGTGCAAGTATGACGATGCTAAGACTTTAGCTCGAAAAATGGGTAGTGCATCATTTCCTACTTAGTTCTGTATCGGTGTATAAATTCTGCGAGACCAAGTCAGTGTTGACTACACTCTTCTCTGCTCCCACTAAGCGAGTTACTAAGCAAGGTCTTCGCTCTCTCGGCTCGGCT
Organism: Rhipicephalus appendiculatus; assembly: GCA_030522465.1. Lineage (NCBI taxonomy): Eukaryota > Metazoa > Arthropoda > Arachnida > Ixodida > Ixodidae > Rhipicephalus > Rhipicephalus appendiculatus. Next base: position 997,881 of record JALIZH010032513.1, read on the forward strand.
TGCAGACAATCGAGGAAAATCTATTCACCCATAGCTTCCCTCAAATTGTGCACAGTAATTTTCTTTTCCACAACTTGAGTATGCGTGAGTTATCTGGAATGGACGGACCGACAGAAAAAAACTTTATTGAAAAAAGCACCTGCAACGTTGCCGGCTCGGGCTCCATTTCCAAATCAATCAGTGACACCATCCAACGAGTGCAGCAAAAATTCCTGAGCATATATAATCCTCGCTTTGCGAAGGACAACTCTGGATTGTTTGGGCACTGATGGATTACAGTCCCTGGCATTACTTAATTGCTGACAAAAATCGCGCTCACCTGTTACTTGTTGTCAAATTTATTCGCGGTATAACCACCTGTACTGAACGAGTAAGTTGTACTGTTCTTCGAACTCCGCGCTAGAAAACCGAAAAGCATAGACCTCTCCATGAACGCATAGCTGCCTACATCTGCCAACATTCATCCGTCCACAGAATACAATCTCTTGAAAATACTTATTTACCTGATCTCGACATTTTTCATTAACTCCTTTCCTTTTTCGAGGTTAGTATGACTGTAACGTAGTTTAACGCATAGTTCAAGTCCTTTTTACCTTCTTTGACTGTTCGGCTTACCTTCGCGCTTTGCTGTGCCGGGGCTGTCTTTATCATTATTGTCCGCTTATATTTCTTGTGCCGTGTAAATGTGTTGTGCCCTTTCGTTTAGATATATCGTTTTATGCTTTTCCTCTTTCCGCTCTTATTTTGTCATGCTGGCCATCTCGATTATTTTGTATTATATTGTTACTTGAGGCGTGCTCCAGGACTGAGACCTCAAGGTTGTTCCTTGTCAGAAATAAACAACTGATTAATTGACTGATTGATTGCTTAATGTCCAAGCATATATACAAACAAATATAGAAAGGACAAAGAGGAAATGGGGGGGGGGGGGGGGGAGCTGGCTGACATCAGCCATCGAGAGGGGCACAAAGCGTGCCTACGCTTTCGGAAAAGAATGCAATACGAAAGGCAACTACGTGTAACGAAGTAACCATGTACAGTCACGAATGTACACGGAATATGTTTTCTTTACGCTTATCACACAGCCCATCACACGACAGGCGGCGTTCATTTGTTGGTGAGCGTACGCATTATTTTGTTTCTTCTTTATACGGACAGTCACGCATTATTTCTAACGCAGACTAACTTCCGGGATGTGTAACAAGATATCCAAGTGAAATCCAAAAAGCCGTAAATGCGCAGCAGCTGCTGACATCGATCACCAGGCCAAATCAGCCAGCTTGTTGCTGGAATCGATACTCGCCACTACTGCTGATATTTTACTATCTGCCGCCGTTACACAGATTACAATACAGAAAAAAAATATCAGGGGCAAGAAGGTTTCACGGATAAGACAAAATGCCACGGAAAAGACAAAAGGCGCGAAGGTATACTTGCGCGTTTTATATCGCAACCAACTTTGCATTCACCCGTGACAATCCTTGCACATGCGTTAATGTTCCTTTAGTCGTGAAATATTGCGTCCTTCTCTTTCCTTGATTATATAGTGCGCTCCGCCCACCCAACCTCCTTTTTTTTATTTCTTTTTTCTTGCGCCTTTCTTACACTGAAACTGTACCCAGTGTTGTACACGTTCCTCTGAAACAGGAACGAAAGTTCGTTCCTCGTTCCTTCCCAATTTCGGAACGAGTTCCCGTTACAAGTTCCTCAGATGCAAAAGGAACTCGTTACAGTTACATTTCCAAAATTGGAACATGTCGTTACATTAACGTTACATTTGAGTTTTTAATAAATATATAATGTCGGATAATCCTGAGGCGAAATCAACTGAGCAGTTTAAAGCTCCCATTGCGCTACATTTATAAAACGAATTTAACATTGCCGACAGCAAGTTATACATAGGTAAAGAAATCTAAATAAACGCTCCTAGACAAATTTTTTTGAGACCACCGGCCTTACTATACTCCAACTTTCGAGCTCTCGTCTATTTCAAGTCCAACACATGTGGCAATTTTCAACGTCGGTCTTCAAAGGCGCAGTCAGGATACTGCACTTCACATATTCAAATAGAAATCTCCACCAATGTGCCAATATAATTGAGTTTCTTGCACAGGATATCGCATCGAAAGGGACAATACTTAGGCGTTTAATGAGTGCTCATTCAATATTTCAGTGTGAGCAGAAAATAATGTTCAGGATACACATTTGCGCCTTAGTAAAGTCCGCGGTTCACAGTCAGCGAACATATTTCTGTATATTTCGTCCTCTGTCTTTCTATCTTTTGCTTTCTTTCTTGCATTTCGTTCTCTATACTTTTCTCTTGCTCTTTCTTTACATTTTTTTTCGCTATCTCTCTCTCTCTCTCTGTCTCTCTGTGTACGTTCGCTCGCCTTCTATCTTTTTTTTTTCTGTCTCTCTATACTCGTTTTCCCCTCTTCCTCGCCATCACTTCTCTTTTCCACCCCTTCATATACTGTACTATACAAAGATATGCTATACACTCCTAGCGTGCGCGCATGTTCCAGAAAAGCGCATAGCCAATAATTTCTTCAACATCCTACTTCATTAGTAAATGGTCTCTCAGCTAAGAGATGTATACAAGCAAATGGAAGATCAGCCAGAATGGTATATTGCATTGGTGAGGTATTTATCCTTACCACCGTTATAGTCTATAATGGGAAATGGCAGTTCTTTGATGTATTCGCTCTAGAGATGAATGCGAATTCTTCAGTACAACGTGTTCGTCGGTGGGTCGCGATACGAGCAAAATGAACACATTAGTTCTCTGTCTTTATTTAATTGCTTCAAAGTGTCACGTCTATGTTGAATAAATACCATGAAAGAAAAAAAAAACACTAGATAGCCGAGCGGTTACGACGCTCGCCTTCAGATCGTGGATATTCGGTGTCGAATCTCCCCTCGCCGAAAACATTTTGTAGCCAAGAATTTATCTCTTTCTCTATATCGCTTCCTTTCTCTCTCTCTGTACTCGTTCTCTCACCCCACCATAGTTATTGCATCCCGCGCCGGACAAATCAGCGCCCGTGTTCTGGGAGAGAAGCAGAAGAGGATGGCGATGACGAAGAGAGTGCGTGCCGGTTCATGATGATGATAATTTTAATTCTACGACACATGGAAACCTCGAGCATAACTTCTCTGCTGTAAAAAAATCAGCTGTTCCTCCCGCACGTGGTCAGTCTCGGCGTCTTTCGCTTTCCTGCACCCCCGGAGCGCCTTGAAGTAAGAACCAGGATGCATCGTAGTCACGTACGTGATAGGCGAACGCTGAATTTTCGCGCCTCACGCGGTCGCGCATCCGCCCTGTTCTGCGTGATGTGCTGCGTGCGTGCGCCTGTTGAATGCCGTGGAACGTTTACAGAAGGAACGCCGTTCCCTCTACCGTTCCTGCTTAAATGTAACGAGTTACCGTTACAGTTCCACCGATGCTGAATGGAACGGTGGCGTTCCTTCGTTCCTGCCAAAAGGAACTAGTTCCTGGAACGTCGTTCCTTGGAACGCCGTTCCGTACAACACTGACTGTACCCCACTCTCCCGGCTCGCCGTTCTCCCACATACACGAGTTTTTTTCTTTCCCAATGCGTTATACGCTCACGCCGCAGCGCCGCACGGGTCGCAGTGGACTCGATCACTCCAGCGTCGCCCATTGGACGTTCGCCGCCGCACAAGTTCTCCCGCTGCAGACTGTCCTTTCGCGTTTGGTACCAATTCCATTTCCCCACCTTTAATAGAGCCGTCCCGCGGAGCCATCGGAACCGCGCCGACACGGGCGACTTGGATTACAGGCGCGCGCTTCTGCGAAACCTACTGCGTGGGAAGGCCATGGCAGGAGGTCCTGTATAGGCGCGGCTTTCCGGAGTTGCGGGAAACAGCACCTATAGCACCCGGACAGGCGCCACCGTCGGACCGTGTCCGGTTTCTCTCCGCGCTAGGGCAGTGCGGCCGGCCCCGTCCACATGCCGAGAAAAACCAAAACAAAAAAGGCAGAACGCGAAGAAAGCGAAGTTCACCCCGTGCGCGCTCTTCAGTGGCCAAGCTTTCGCCTCGCATTTACTTCGCTGTAGGAGGTGCGCTATTGCTCTCCCAGCTCCCTCTCTCGGTGGAATGCTCGAGTTTCTTCTTCTTGGCCGAAAGAAAGAGACGCTCTGAGAGAAGGCCCAGTTCCCCTATTTTTCTGGTCATATATATATATATATATATATATATATATATATATATATATATATATATATATATATATATATATTATATATGTGTGTGTGTGTGTGTGTGTGTGTGTGTGTGTGTGTGTGTGTGTGTGTGTGTGTGTGTGCGGAGTCGGTCTGTAGCACTGAATAATGCCGTTGGCGGCACACATACCACGCTGGCACACGTGTGAGCGAGATCTCGATCTCGTTACCTAAACCGACCTCCATTTGCGGGTTTTCTTTGCGCGCGCCCTCCTGTGGAAGTGAGGACGCCTCCCCTCGTCGGGCACACGAGTCCTCGCGTGGTGCTTTCGAAACACGAGACCGTCGACCGGGCTCCCAGCGGAGTGTGCGGCCTCCTCTCTCTGGTACGGGAACGCGAAGAGCGTGGTGCGAACTTTGCGTACTTACGCACAATGGATCGGCCTGTACGCAATGCGTGCACCCTAAGAGCCTGCCACCATTCAGAGCACTTCTTCGCGGCGATGACAACCACGCACCAGATTAAGTGAAAGTGGGAAGTTTTCGCAACACACAGGCCGCGCGGCGCGGCCCGGCGAGTTCCGTTGCAAACCATTTCCGAGTCGGAAGGTGCAGTACACGAAATGTCGATTTGTTCCCGCCACGCGCACCTGATGCTTCTATGAGAAAAAGAAAACTGCTGGGCATCACTGCCAAGTTTTTCGGAGAAGTGCGAATTGAGTTTAGAATTAAGTTCACCGTTACAAAACAAATATATACCGAATACCCATCGTTCTTTCTTTATTATTTTTTTTATTTTTAGGTGAGTATGCTCCCCCCCCCCCCACGCGTTCAAGACGTAAATGCTTGTAAAGCTTCGGTTTACTTGTAGGACGTACGAATAAATCAAAAACTAAGAACTGCCTGAAATCATCTGGGCCTCGGAGTGTGTGGTGTTATTGTCCAAGCGCGCTATTACTCACTGACAAATTTTTTTTTGTAATTCTGGCACGCTGACTTCTCTAAAACATCGTCTGTAAGTACTATTTTAAGTACTTTCACGTATTAGCTGGAATGGTTTTGAAAAGAGCATGCAAAACAATTGACTGGCTTACTTAAATTGCCAAAATTCATGAGCAGTTTATTTTTGTCATTTAGCACGAGCCAGATCCGAAAGCCAAGCTGGGATAAATATGGTGATGACGTGAACCATTTTAAGAACAATCCTAATCAAAATTGGTCACTTACCCATTAAAATGCCAACTCAAGAATAAGTACAATTTCGCCCGAAAGGCGAATCACCGATATCGATAGCAGTGCATCTAACAGCCGGAGACTTAACAGTTTTAGCGGTCTGATATTTTTTTGCAGTAACCATAAGCGCACTAGTTAAACTAACGAGCACTTTGCCTTCGCACACAGAGATGCACGAATACATCTCACTCTTTGACCGCGAACGCTGGCTATCGTAATGCTCCCGTGGTGAACAGAAAAAAGAGAAGTTAGCAAACTGCCTGAGGTGCGTTTCTCGCTTGTTCTTGGTAACATGAACTCCAACATCAAACGGGCGGATCCCGGGGTGTAAGCGGAGACACACGAACCGGCCGTCTCGATCAGCCTTTGGAGCCGCCGCCGTTGAGCTAGGGACGAGATACAGAGTGACGAAGGCAGCGCGTCCGTCATGTTTGACCGCAGCTTTCAGTACCGTCTCTTCTTTTCAGGGTGCGAATAAAATAAAAGCTATCGATTGATTATTGATTGCTGCTTCATTAATTGATTAATTGCGAGACATCGCGCTCGCACAGCTCTTTGTGAACTTTGCCGCTGCCTTACCACTGAAGGTCACGCTGACTAGAGAAGGGGATGCAAGCTTCACCTGCAACCTCCCCCCCCCCCCTCCCCCCCGCAACCCGCCACTCCCCTCTTCCCTTGCCGTGGAGCGCTCACCGTCTCCCCGATCCCCACCTGCATGCTATCTCGCGAGTGAACAACGTACCGTGCTCTGGGTGGGATAAGACCTTATCAGACTTGGACTTCGTACCGACCACCTCGGCAGCGCAGTAGACAAGCTTTCGCTTGGAGTGTCCCTATAATGATTTGGTTTGACATATATGATTCTATCGCAATAAAAATTGGCAGATCCCAAGTACCACGGAAATCATTGTTATGCGAAGCATGCGGAGGCAAGGTGACCGGGTTGTAATTTTTTTTATTGAGCGAAACGTTACGTAATGACTTGAAAGATATGTACAAATGTTGTACGCACAGACATGTGTTGAACAGTCGCATATGTTTCCTATAACCATTTGTTTACAATTGCGTAACGATACCAACAGAAACATGGGTATTACCAGCACCAGAAGCGGTAAGCTGATATGTAGCGCTTGTGCTTGCGAGAATGGCAGCCCTGAATAGTGCTTCGTGGACCAACAACAGTGGATGGCGCTTAAGTACACAAATGACGTTAACCCGACATGACGCCTGCCTCATAGGAGTACATATGTGATGTTTATAAAATTAGATAGCCAGCACTGCAACCACAATTGACGTTTCACCAACATTACGCCTGCATAGGGTCTTTTTCAAAGCAGTTCCGAGACCTGGCGTGGCTCTGTGGTAGAATACTTTATTGCCACGCAGATTGCTTGGGTTCGATTCCTGCTGGGACCCTGATATTTATTATTTGCACACGTCGGGTCAACGCTGCCGACGTCAGTTTTTCTTAACGCGCTCGGATTGAAATGACTAATGTCTGTACTCGCCGTTCCTGGATAGATATAAATTGTCAAACACCTGTGGCTCATACCCGCATGCCGCGGCGGCCCGTGGTATACGGGTATGTGCCACACGTGTCTGTAGGAAAGGGTTTGACGACGTACGCGACATGATTTTCACGTTAGTCATGTCATGACCAGCCAGACATTTTCGACAGTACCTCTTACCCTCCTATACACATTTTGGTCTACCCCAAGTAAAGGAGGTGATCACGAGAGCGCCCAGACGTAGGCGGCTAGATAGATAGATAGATACGTAATAGAAACGCAAAAGTGCTTACAGTACGCAAAGAAATGCTTCGCATTTAAAATATTTATAAAGTCATATCTCGTACCTGTTTTAATCGAAACGACGTACATCTACTTTTACACGAACGGCGGGCTATATATGCACGCATCCTGACTAAAACAACCAACATAGCTACATCCAGTCTCTTTCACGCTTCCCCGGTTACCTTAAACCTGCCTGTTGTTCCAAGCTAGGGCACTTAAAATAAACGATGGTGGGGATGAAGTGGTGCGCGCGTAAGCATGCCCATGAAACAATCTGAACCCACATCATTCTCTGACGTCCCGAAGCTAAAACTCCATTTCTGTACATTGGCGTACCAATATGTTCGCAACGTTGTTTGTTTCATGAGCGAAATGGAGGTGAAATGGACGGATGGCACAGTCAGCTCGACGCCGAGTGCGATCTCTTCCGGGTCTGCGCACTCGTGGCATTGCGAGAGCGGAGTCGGCAGCAGTTAGGCGCACGAGGAGTTACACGAGGAGGTTGTTGACAAGCCACCCGTCGCTGACATATCCGAGAGATTTCCGTTCGGCTGGACTTTCCCATTAACTCACCCTCAACACTGCAAAAAGAGTGTTCGGTATCCGCCCTCTCCACCACGAGACTCCCTGTCCACAGAGAAAGGCCAAACGGCACAAACGTCAAGCGACACACATCGTGATAGTCGCCCATCGATTGCGCTCATCTTTCTTTCTTTCTTTCTTTCTTTCTTTCTTTCTTTCTTTCTTTCTTTCTTTCTTTCTTTCTTTCTTTCTTTCTTTCTTTCTTTCTTTCTTTCTTTCTTTCTTTCTTTCTTTCTTTCTTTCTTTCTTTCTCTCTTTCTTTCTTTCACCGGCCAATCAGTGAGGACCTCCCCGGTGTTTCTGAATGACGCGCCCATGCTCCGTGATCGTTGTCATATCTCTTCCGGGGCGCTGCTCCAGCACTCCATCGCAGCACCCTGTCCACGCTTCATTCTCTCGGCCTTGGAACTTTTTCAAGCTTTTATGTGACATGTAGTCTTCATTCTTTTGAGGTTGTTCGTTTTTGATCTACGAAACGCATTTATTGCTCTGCGACCTTGATACAGCCGTTGAAATGGACGTGATAAATATTCTACTTCTGGGGATATTACGCGCTGCTGGCACCTTTTAGTTGTCCAAGTAAATAAACAAATGAAAGGGAAACTGAAGATGAAGCGCGTACAAAACAGGTTTTATGTGTCAGTTCAGAACGCCATGGCTTACCTGTGGCCTCTGGAATACGTTGATCCCATCTTTCATTGAAGAGACAGTTCAAAGCTTAGTGTAGAGCTTCGTGCTGCAGCTATCAAGGCGACTGTACTCGACAAATGTGCGAAGGAACGATTGTGATGTCATATCGGCATCAACGTTGGACACCCTCCGTGGTAAATTATCGGCTAAGGTGTCGCGCCGCTGATCTCGAGGACGTAGGTTCGATTCCTGGCCACGGCCGCCGATTTTTGGTAGCGCGAAATTGAGACAGGTCGTGCACTTTGATTGAGGTGCACGTTAACGAACACCAGGTGGTCAAAACTAATTTGGAGTACGCCACTATGACAAGTCTCATAATCGTATCGCGGTTACTGCACGCAATGCCCCAGAATACAATTCTTTTAATCATCGCGATGCTTAAGGTTCGATGACAGTGGATCATACGAAGGCAGGCAGATATTATTGCTTACATTTACTGGTACTTGCAGACCGATCATTAGTAAAAAAAAAAAAAGTTATCTCTTTTTTAGTTATATTTCGCAAGGCTACTTTTTCTGCAGATGACTGTCTATGGGCTTAGTATCCCGTAATGCCAATAAATTTTAACTGAAAAGAAACATTCCAGTTAGTCTTTTTTTTTTTAATTCAAAGACATCCAGATATCATGGCTAATAGCTGAAAAAAATGTGTGGCTCTTCGGAACCACTAAAATTCTCCCGCATTTTGTAATCCTAAAAGTGAGCCTGGCAGACTTGGTTGAAAAAGTGGCGGGGTGTCACGTGGAACCAAACACACAGAGCTCTAACACACGAGCTCTATTACAGAAGCCCAAATACCATAACTACGGAAATTTTGTTTCTACATTGCCTCGCACGTTACATTGTTCACAGGCGCAGAAAAAGAAAGAAACGCGGCGCAACAATATTGCGCTATATTCCGTGCCATGATGACAACGTAGTTTTGTCAGACTGGTTGAATCCACCTCCTTAAGGACTTGTCGCGTGCAAATTGCCACACGATATAAAAACGTGTCAAGCGTCAGCGGTTTTCCTCAGGGCACTTGCCGCCCTGACAAAGAACCACCACTTTTTCGATAAGTCCACTTGTCGAAACGTCCGCTCCAGCGAAAATCCTCTGTTCCGTGGTTACAGTTATGAAATTCAAGTGTTTTACATCTCAAATCTGTCATAAGCTCAGAGGTCTCACTGAAGAGGGAGTACCGGAATAATTTCAGCCATCGTTCAGTTCTCGGAAAATGGGCCGTTTTTAAGTCAACGGAGTTGTTCAAGGATCCAAATCACAACCTCGATGAGTTGGTACGTTAACATAAGTAAACAAGGGGCAACGGTCTGTTGGGTATTCCCAATTCTTGCCCATTGATTGCTTCGCGCTGCTAAATCAGAAACACAATTAAAGCAGACAGCTCTTTCTCTCCCTATTTCTGCCCGCGTAGTTATTTAGTAGTACTACCACCACCAGTGTTGTATGATTTACCAAAAAAAAAGTAACCGAGAAAAAGTACCGAAAAAAGTAACGTTACCCTAACAAAAAAAGGAACGCGTTTGCACCCTGCGTTACCCATCAAAAAAGTTAACGCGTTACCGTTACCGAAAAAAAAGTAACGGATTTTACTACTGCCGTTACTCCATAAGCAGATATTTTAATCACTGCATCTTCGCTGCAGGAATCCAAAATGCGAATATTATAAAGCCCGAAGTACTGATTTAACCAGAATAATTTGCCAGATGTGCCGTACCTTGACAATACTACATATAGGAGTTATTCACTGTGCGCCTCCCTCCAGGCGGCGAAAGTGAATGCGCCGCCATAGCCGTGGTCGTTCAGCGATCCAGCATGTGATAGTCTCATGTTTGGCGGCGCTGCACCTCACTACACCATTTTCTTAGAAAAAATATCAAAACAACACGTGCTGCCGAAAGCTTTGGTTGTAATCCGACAATGAAGTCAACGCGTGCGACCTCGAGGATGGCGACGGCCGCGCACTGGAGGATGACCTTACGTGAATACCAGTGGCCTTAAGTGGCCTGTACTGTTATATTTGATGGCTTCTAACTGTGTGGCACATGAAATTTTCTCAATGTGATATTAAAAATAAGACGATCAATGTCACCATAGACACTTTCCGCAAAGAAAACATCACTGAACGAACTTGCAGTAATCATAATGGCATGCTTTTACTATATATATATAGAAAAAAAAATGCGCAAAATTATAACAATAAAAATGCTTCAATGGCAGCAAGACGCAAAACTAATTTTCCAGTGGAAGTTTATGAGCGCTGCCAAAGTATATTGCACGAACAACCTCCGCATGCAACTGAAACTTTCTGAAGGTAAGTTGCGGTTGCATTGAAAAAGCTGTCATCGGACAGTTTGCCTCGCTTCTTAGTGAATACGTCCGCACCTATGCTGAATGGGCGCTCGACGGACACGCTTTGTGGTACTCCTGTATTCACTTTCACAAAGAGCTGGTGAACGAATGGAAAGCTTTCCTTCGGCCCACTCAGCGTGATGTCATGAGGCACCAAAGGTACCGAGACAGTCGCACAACTACAGTTGGCGATTATGTTGAGAATGCATTTCCGAAGAAGTCATTCTTGGTTGTGCTGCAGCTCAGGCAGGTCACTAAACCCCGAGTCTTGACGTCCGCAAGCCAAACAAATCTCGGCAGTTCGCTTTTGACGGTTACGAGGACAGCATTTCGCTTCGATTCACCTACAATCAACGACAACTTGAACCTGGATAGCAAGGTAGCCAAAACTAGCAGATCCATTTGAGAAATTTCGGCAATGAGCTCTCCATTGCGATTTCTCCCCTGCAACAAAGGGCCCCGCATGTGGTCGTTTTGTCTTAACGTCTGGCGGACCGAGAGCAGTCCTCCCCTTGCGACGAAATAACAACGGGAGAGCTCTGAGAAAGTAGCTATTACGAGACGAAGGAATTCTTGGGAATTGCGGATCTTTTGTGGAGTGCTCACATCTCGCACTTGAGGAAGAGGCTCACCTCTGTCGCCCACGTAATGAGATTTCTCGCCTGTAAAACGTGGGGTACATCCGTATCAGCTATGCTGCAACTGTACTGAGAGCTTTTCTTGGGGTATTTGGGGTATAGCACACCTGTGCTTTCAAACGCCAGGAAGACTAACATCCGGGGTCCTGCAAAGCATTCAAGGCCAAGTCCTTCGCACACGCTTGGGGTTACCTAGGTGTGCTAACACGGTCGCAACGATTGCTATCGCCAAAGACCGCCCGATTACGACATATATAACTGTCGACAATCTCCGGGCGCATATTCGCCATATATCCAGAGTGCCTGACCATAACCTCGCTAGCCTGCCACTAGGAAGACCGAAGGCAGAGTTTTCCAGAGTTGATGCGGCTAACCAGCATTCCACCTCCTGGAGGTTCTCGCCCGCAACCATACCGCTATGCCCGGAGTGGTGCCTAGCCTGTCATCTGCAGCCCTCAAGCAGATCTCATTGGACCTTTTGCATATATCGTATGCTAACCGAATTCATACTCACACAGACGGTTCGGTCTCGGGAAGTTCGACGGGCGCCTTTGTGGTTCCATCTCGATCAATCACCGTCAAGGTTCAAGACCTCACACGTCACGACATCTACGGGCTCCGAGCTTGTCGCCATTCTAGTCCACAATGAAATTTGTTATGGAAGAATCCCCTCGTAAGTGGTCCATATTCTGCGACTCCAAGGCGGCCCTTCAATATGTGCGACGTCTACGACGTGGAAAACTACCATCAGTTGGTGTCTCAAATCAATGAAATTAGTCATCGCGCCACTAATCAAGGACACGACATAGTCTTTCAATGGCTGCCGGGTCACTGTGGGATCAGTGGTAACCACCTCGCCGACAACGCTGCCCCGATGTGCCCACGAAGGAGCGCCCACACTGCTCACACCCCTGTCAAGAGTCGACGCTGCAAGAGAACTTCGTCACATCGCGCATAATGCCACGCTTACGCATTGGAATTCTCCACTGAACTCCACTCGTCGCCCACAGAACCTCGAACCATTACTCCAACTACACCTACCATCAAAGACTTCGCGACATGACGCTACAATGCTCTGTCGGTTGTGGGTCGGCGTAGCATTTACCAACTCATTCAGCCATCGCATTGGTATGGCTGACTCATCCAAGTGTGATAACTGCAACTGTGTAGAAACTCTTGACCACGTCTTGTGCCGCTGTCCCGACTTTGAACAAGATCGCCGGACTCTCCAGTGTGCCTTGAGGAGACTGGATGATCGTCCCTTTACTCTGGAAAAAATCTTGGGTGCATGGTCTCCAAGTACATCAGCCCAGAAAGCCACACGAGCCCTTCTACAATTCTCGAAGGCAACATCGCTGAGCGACCGCCTGTGAAACCCTGCACTGTGTGTGTGGTGTGCAGTGTGCATCTCCTTCTCTCTTTCTCTCTCTCTATTTTACTCCCTTATTCCCCTTTCCCCACGTGTAGGGTAGCAAACTGGACGTAGTCTAGTTAACCTCCCTACCTTTCCTATATTCCTTCTCTCTCTCTTGGGAATTCTTGGTAAAATTCTTGGAATCATTAGAATAAAAAGTAACGAGTAACGTCACACGTCACGTTACCCGAAAATGGTAACGTAAGTACGTTACGCATTTCAGTTCCGAAATACTAACGAGTGCGTTACTGAGTTACTGAAGAAAGTAACGCCATTACTGGTAACGCGTTACCGCCAACACTGACACCACATACTCAGCTCTCGAAGTAAAGAAAAAAAAATCTCGTAAAACTCGATAGCGAAGGGCCTTAAAACTCTAACACTACAATACGCAAAACGGATACGCGCACATACATGCCTAATGTTGCGCGTGCGTCGAAAGAACCAACGCGGCCACTCTCGGGACCCAAAATGCCGCGGCGATTAATAAGAAATGGCGCTCTGAGTTGGCCGGGAGGACAACGTCGAAAGGGCGCGAGGGTGTCTCAGGACCGAACGCACGACAGACCCTAACTCAATTTTCGGGGGCAGGAAACAAGCTCCAGCCGGCAAGGCAGACAAACGACTTTTCCAAGGCTAGCCAAAGCTGATCCACAACAAGTCCGCTTTTGTAAAACAGGATGCTGCTGTCTCGAGGGGCCTTTTCTCCTAATTTGATCGGAAGCATTGCTTTGTCTCCCGCCCACGCTTGGTTCGTAAGCCTCAATAACTGAAGGCACTGCGTTACTGGGCGAAACGTTTTCTTTTTTTTTCATGTTTTTACTTTAGGCGCACGTTCGTGAAATACGAGAGCAAAAGGTGGCTTCTGTAGTCACAAATTGGCCATTCCGATCATTCCATTGTACCGCACCGGATTTCCAGTCCCATTTCCCAAGTTGCGATTGAATTTTTTTATTTTATTTTATTTTACGTTCCTAAGCACGGAGGTATTTTTCCTCGTTTCTTCCCTTGTTACAGTGAAAGGCACTGAGCATGCAGCACTGAGTAGCAGAAACGAGAAGACAGAGGCGTCTTATTTATTTTCTACGCCATTGAAACGTTGAAACGACAGCGGCGTAAATGAGGCACTTGTAAAAGATTTTTACAAGCTTATTTTTTTCCGGCAGGCAATCATGCGCCGAAGTGTATCATCGGGTGCACTCGCGCAGAGTGCATTTTAAAACTTTCGAGGATCCAGAAATTATTGAGGACTCTGAAAGGAACTTATGTTTAACAGACTACTGGTGTCTTTTTTTTTTTATTGTTGGGGTTTAACGTTCCAAAACCACCATATGATTATGAGAGACGCCGTAGTGGAGAGGGCTGCGGAAATTTTGACCGCCTGGGGTTCTTTAACGTGCACGTAAAGCTAAGTACACGGGCCTCAACCATTCTCGTCTCTATCGAAAATGCAAGCCGCCACGGCCGGGATTTGATCCCGCGACGTGCGGGTCAGCAGTAGAGCACCTTAACCACTAGACCACCGTAGCGGGTTACTACTGCTGTCTGAAAAGAAAGCCAGGGCCCGTATTAACAAAAAACTCTTACGATTGGAAATGTTTGTAAGAGAATATTTCAACCTATAGTGGTGCTGGAGATATGATTAGGGGAACCGTTCGGCCAAAGGCAAAAAAAGCTTTTACCAAAGATAAATTTTGTGAATTCGACCCCAGGGCCCATATTCACCGAAACATTTTACGTTGGAGCTGTACGTAAGAGAAAATGTCTGACAATTTTGCTGTTAGACATATCATTACCGAAGGAATCCGGCCAATGACAAACTCGACTTAAGAATGAAAAGGTTGTGTTAATTCGTGCTGGGTAGTAGGCATAGGCGTGCGCAGGGTTCCCCTTCAGGGGGGGGCGAAGGTTTGTCGCAGCGCCCCCCCCTCCCTATTGAGTCAATGTATGGGGCAGACTTCGCGCCCCCCCTTTCTAAGGTGACTAGGGGGGGGGGGGCGCCCCCTTTGCCCCCCCCTTGTGCGCACGCCGATGGTAGTAGGTACTATACTATGTGCAGCCGCTCTGCGTTATGAGCGTGAGCTTGTACGGGTGATCATAGTTATGCTTTATGGATTTTCTCGTAATTCAGCACTGGGAGGTACGTGAAAACCACCTTTGCAGGTAAGTTATGCATCCAGGGGGGACAGACAGTGAGATGGTAATTATCTGGTGTCAGCCGCCTAATTAACTAAGATATAACAATGAACTTCTCATTGACTGCAGTAAGCAGGCATGCTTGTATTGAAAAGTTAGAGGCAGTCGCTTTTCTTTCTACACAGTTCCACTTGAAAAAACTCGCGTATCATGTCTGTGCTCCGAGATATCCGGCTTCAAAGTATAATTGCTGTTTGCATGATTACGCACGCAAGGGAATTGAGGATCGGCGAAAAGTCGCTCTCTGATGTGACGCGAAGCCATTCCTTGATATCGCCAGTCATGTAGTAAAATGGTACGTTATCATAGTCCCTATACACCTTATGCCTTCGGCCCGTTGTCAGATTAAACGCCACACGCAACTGCCGCGGCACATCATCGAGGTGCTTTGCGACAATTATCTTCGTTTTCTGCTCTTCCTAGCTTTCCCCGTTATCTTAAACGATAGCCGTGTCTGCATTACCGTCATACTGTGCGTCTCGCTTCGATGACAAAATGAAAAGAATCGGTGGAAAAGAGCCTTTGTAAAACGGTACCCCATGTCAACGGGAAGCGCAAATGTATATAAATGGCCTTGTATTTCGATAAAAACAATTAGCACAATAATAACAATACTAATGATGATCATCGTAATAATTAGGGCGATCTGCACTATATGGTCAAGCCCGTAATAAACGTCGTATACTGTATAGCCCCGTAATAGACGAAAGTGTGCACGTGGTTCTAACGTATGTGTATACGCACGTTTAACGACGAAATAAATAACACCGATGATAAATTAACGTGCATATGGATGTTTTCAAAGAAGGGAACATTGAAACAAATTCGTCAGCCAGTGCTAGGACAAAAAAAAAATCCAAAAGCGGTGCCCTCTCATTCCCACAACGAAGCTTCTTGACATGTCTAGTACGAAAAAAAAAAAAAGGGGGGGGGGGGGGGACTCACCGCGATGAAAAGTTCCCCTGAAAACACGTTGCTTTTGACCGGATAGCTATCTTGTTCGCGTATTGGTAATGTATCAATATATTGGTCCGCTTATGCGTTTCGTTATTCGTGCAGTAATATTGTACAGATGAAACTTGCCCTTGGCCGATGTAGATAAGCGTGCCTTCAGCTAATTGCACCACTTGGGCATCAGCCCAACTCCTGAGATTGCTGCTGTCCCCTTTGGAGGGCTGCCTGGTAATCCCATAGCTGTTTCTCGACGTTGCTTTAACGGGACATTTTTATTTCCAACAGGTCTTTTCCAACCAGTTGGGGGGGTCCCTCAGGCGAAAAGCGGTTACAAAACCACTTGAGAGTGCCTGAGGCCCCACGTACATGGCAGTAGTCTCGAAATCCAAGCTCTTAAAAAAATTAGCTATAATGCAAGCGGGCAAAATGAACAAAAAAATTAGACGAATATTCTACAAATACAGCAGTAGAACAAATAGACACAGACCAAACTAAATAATCTATTGCTATTATCTCTTGAGGAGGAACTGGCCATCTCTTTTGTCGGCATGTACGCATCCTCTGGCCACGTAAGCCGCGCGTAAGCTAATATCGTTTGGCCACCTCGGTAGCCTTGTGGTTGCAGTTCTCGACTGCTGACCCGAAATATACGCTTTCGATTCCAAACGCTGCGACCGCGTTTTGATGGAGACGACAAGCTAGAGGCCCGTGTACTTTGCGATGTCAGCGCACGCTTAACAAATTGGCTGAAGTTTATCTCTTTTACATCTAGTTTTCACGAGAAAAAGGTAAGCTTGGGATAGTTTTGCAAAGACAATGCCCACAGTGTTTCATTAGAACTAAGCTTATGTGATGCTAATCTTTTTGCGTTTCTTGAATGCTGACGAAGACGGTGTGATGGTTCATGAAGTAGTTAGCAATGCTATGGGACGTTAAACCCGATAAACCAACCAACCATCAAACCAATTTCCTTTACATCATTTTGTGCTTACAAGTGCACTGTTCAAAAAACACAGCTCCACGCATTGGTTCATTGATTTCGTGACCGTAGAGCTCGGACTACGCGCCCACTCTCCGAGCATATACGTGAGCAATCAGGTGCAGGAACCTACGTTACCCTGAATCTGTACCGCGACATTCTAGAACTCGGTGCGGCTCTACATGAATATTTGCCAATAAATTTCTTTGGTATCTTTATGATGAGCAGAGGAGTGGCTTTCACATTGTTTCCTCTGCGACAATGGCGATTTCGTTATCATCGTTGCCGCATAGTTCATCGGTGTCAGCTTGCTCACCCGCAGGTCGCGATATCAAATCCCGGCCGCGGCGGCCGCATTTTCGATGGGGGGCGAAAATGCTTGAGGCCCGCGTACTTAAATATAGGTGCACATTAAAGAACCCCAGGTGGTCGAAATTTCCGGAGCCCTCCACTACGCCGTCTCTCGTGATCATATGGTAATTTAGAGACGTTAAATCCCAACAATTATTATTATCGGGGTCCAGCTACCACTTTTTGCGGTAGCATTTCAGGCTTTATTTTGACTCACCCTTCCAACGGCTTCGTTACATGTACAGCGGCCCATTTTTTTAACCTGAACGCGCGAGCGTCGACCACCGAGTAAATAAGCGCCGATTCCCGGCGTTCCGGTGTGCGGTTACTGGAACAGCCTGGCAGAAAGCAACTGCACAGGACTATTCATTAGGCACATGAGCGTATTCTAGTTCTTTTGGCCACCGTGCTTCGTGATACGGCGCTTGTCAACTGGGCGGTTGACGCTCGCGCGTTCAGGTTTAAAAAATGGGCGGCTGTACAGTCGTCAGCAAGCTTAACACGAACGCTCTGACGCGTGACCTGGACTACTTTGACTGATGCCAGCCGCGATGCGCTTGGCGCTGTTGCCGATAAAATACCTCGGTATGCTTGGATAGTATGTCGGCATGTATGGGTAACATATCTCGGCAACAGGACCCAAAGCTACGCGGCGCTAGCGTCAATCAAACTGTTTCAGGACACCCCGCTGAGCGTTCGTGTTAAGCTTGCTGACGACTGTACATGAACTCTCGAGCTGTATACTTAAAAACGATGCTGTTGTATCTTATGCCACTTGAATTTGTTACTTGATATCACGTCTTATCTGCTCCAGCGCAGAGAAAGCAGCTAAGCCGCATTCCTTCGCTTGATGAAGTAAACCTTAGGCCACCGAATTTCTCTTCAATTAGGGCGTAAGGGTGTAGCTATATACGGTGCTGCATTTTTTTTAGGTTCATTCTAATGATATACTTTTGACGCAGGGACTGCAATCGTGTTGGTACATGTCAATGTGCGTTTTCAACTACCTTAAGTACATTTAAAATGCTATTGCACGCTATTTATTTCCAGCTTTTATACTAAAGCTTCATGTCGCAAGAGGCGATTTCCTGAGGAAACTTATATTACTTATATTGCTTGAATGAATCAGTCGAAAACAGAACATTAGGCCTACTTCATTTCCCTCGGGGACTTCCATCCGTAGACAACTATACGCATGCAGTAATGACATTTATTCAAATGTTCTTATTAATAACGCTATTTGGTTAACTTCTCGGAGGAAGAAGAGGGGCCGCAATGCTGTATACAATAAAATAAAGGGTGGTGACATACGCACGACGAATTAGATATCTCCGCGGAATTCGAAGCGTTCACTGATACATTGGCAGATACACCGCGCCTGCGCGCTGAAAGCGATTATGTGCGAGACTTGGAACAGGTTGCGAAATAGCGTAATGCGAAGTGCTTATTGATGCAACTTTCTGCAATTTGTGTTTCTACAGAAGAAAATAACTGAAAGAAAAAACAACGGCGGGAAATTATGCTGCAGGTGAATCCGGGGCTACCATGCAAATAACCGTTACCTAGATTGAAATCTATTGCTCGATCTGATTATACCTTTTCGTTTAGGAGGCATAATAAAAACACAACGAAGTTCCGATGTTGCATTTTTTAAGTTCTTAAAAGTGCCAGTTTTTCATTCAGCTTTGCAGGCGCGTTGCGAAGAATGGGCGAATGAATTGGGGGGGTGGGGACACGAGGGAAAGTGGCGAATCTGTCTGGAAGCACACAGGCACATTTTCGAACGCTTAGCGCGGCCGAAGGCATACTGAGGTTTTTTTCGCTGAGCCAGCAGCTGCGTCTCAATTTTATTCGTAGGCGGCGCAACTGTGTTTTTTTTTTCTCAATTGTTTTTTTTTCCTTCCCTTTCGACAAATCATTTACCCGTACTCCCGTCAATCTTTCCCCTGTAAGGGAACGAACACTCGCTTATGTGCCGCCATGTGTCCTCCAGCTGACCCTGTTTCCCGTTGTCGTCAACTTCATTCTATGAGCTTTCATTTCCGTGCAGTTGAAATCATTGAAATCACTTACCGTTCTGTAAGATGACCATAATGTATACCAGGACCAAATATGACGTGGCTTTCAAGATACGATCTTGGAACCTCGTTTGAGCGCGCGATGCCAAAACGATTGTGACTATCTATGTGTTTATTGTTATGAGCACTTACGTGGCTAGGTTTCGCTGTAACCTAGCGCTCGGTAAAAGCATAAGTGTCACTGACATAGTAACCGCGCCTACTGGTACAGTCTTTGCTTCAACGCTCACAGATTAAGGTGCGAACTTAGTGCAGCAGTATTAACCGTGATTATGAAAACCTCGGAATGCGGGTGCTTTAGAAGTATAACTCGTTCGCTTCGAATATAATCAACTTTCATAGAGATGAACACAAAAATTTTAACAATACGCTCGAAGTCTGCAACAGTCCTATATAAATACATACAATCGCCGAAAAAAAGAAAAAAAGAGACTACAGAAAAACATTTTTGGCATTTTTATTTATGTATTTGTTAAACGTAACTCAATCGCGAAAATAGTGTCTTCATAGCACATAAACCACCTGCAAAAACAGCCTCTGCCTTTTTCTTTATTATTCCAAACCATCTTCGTAGGCTAATTATTTCTAATACTTCAAATTTGAAGGTCCCCGCATTCCGTAACATTCAATCAAGATAGTGTACCGTAAAGGAATTCGCTACGTGTCATCCAGTGCCGGTGACACGTACCCTGTAGGTGCTATATCAGTGGATGTATGTGTAGTACTCACGGACTGAAACGCAAAAACGTACGGCTAAGTAATGTTCATGCTTTGAACACATATTGCAGGGTTGCGCGAAAAAATACGGACGAAGGGAAGTACTCAGGACGGGCGTAAACTTCAACTCTAATATTGAAGGTCAAAGGAACTCAATAAGAATAAACATCAGCCTGACACGTGCCTATAAAAAACAGAAAAAAAAAAGATATCGTACCAAATACTACAGAGCAAACGCGAACTGTAGTTTTTTGATACGATATTTCTTTTTATAGGTACGTGACAGGCTGATGTTTACTCATAATGAGTTGCTTTGGCCTTCAGTATTACAGTAGAGGTTTGCGCCCTTCCTGTGTACTTCCCTTTGTCCATGTTTTTTTTTTTCTCGCAGCCCTGCAATATGTGTTCAAGAATGCGCCAACTAGCCCAAACAAGAGCTTTACTGTGTCGTACTTTGGTTCCCAGGGTCTACAGTTCACGTGATATCGGCGTAATTTTACATCATTTACATTTACATCAGAGCCAGCATTACCTTCAGCGGCTAGATTTGCAGCGACATGATGCGGTCATCACGAGCAATCACTCATGGAAGTCATTATACTGAAGAAAAATGATGCCGCATTTCAATCCATGACTACACTGTACTTTGTAAAATGGCCGTATTTCTACGACTGTGCACTTTAAGTGCGCCCAAGGGATCCAAAGCGGCAAATGGCTGATTGAGAGACGAATAATACTTCGGAATTAACGTGTTAGTCTAAAGTTGCAGATTCCGGCACTTCGCTAGGGTGCGGGGGGTAAAAGTACACGTGCTGAATATATTGTCGACGGAGGAACGCGCCGCGAGCCAAAGGAGTCCCAAAGGCATTTCGTTAACAGCCGGGAATTACAGTGAGGCAGCAGTTAAGTTTGCCAAGAGCCATAAACCTATAGGATCGAGTCCAAGAGGGCACTGTCCGAATACCAGAAAAAAAAAAAAACTACCAAGCGCTCCGCGACGGGGTGCGCTTACGTCTAGGCCGCGAGAGATCGCTTGCTTAGGCGGACGGCTCATGAATGATGTAGGTAAACACAAGACCGAAGCGTTCGCTTCTTCTACTTTGTAGTTAATAGCCCCTTGCACTAATAAAATCCCCAGTAACTAGAGCTGAACTTCCAGGCATGGATGCCGAGACCGGGGCATGCTTTGTGCGTACATAGACCAAGGGCGGAGTTCACAACACTTCCCTTTCAGAGGGGCTTTTTGCCATTGGGTTGCCTATTGATCCATCCAGCATCAGGATTACACGGAATATTTTCTTAAAAACATTTTTTTATTTTAAGAAATTTTTTTATGAACAAGGGCCAAGATTCGTTTACTCACGCACCCGAGTTTAGAGAAAGCTTATACTATACATAATATCCATTCCACTTATCATCATCGTGTTAACCATATTAAACGGAATATACACAACTAATCGGCATGTTGAATAAATATCACACATTGTTACCTCCAAAGCTTAAGCGTCAGCTGTACTTTTTTAGAGCTCACTCCGAACTCTACTACTGTCTACTTGGTATAGGGTCGTGACTTCTAGTACCAATATGGAAACCCTATTAAGAATGCAGAAAAAGTGTACTCGTCTTGTCATCATCATCGTCATCATCATCATCATTCTCAGCCTGTTTTAGACCACTGCAGGACGAAGGCCTGTCCCAATGATCTTCACTTTACCCTATCTTGTGCGAGCTGATTCCATTTTATGCCTGGAACTCCTTAATTTCGGTACTCCATCCAACTCTCTGCAATAAGAGCAGCTACAGGGGCTAGTTGGTGTTGCGTCTTGGATAATCGCGCTTTTTATCGTACGGGGACGGACTGAATGTGTTTGTGGTGTATTCAGTCCGTCCCCGTACGATAAAAAGCGCGATTATCCAAGATAACTCTCTGCCTTCCCCAACTGCCTTTCCCATCCCTTGGCAACCATTCTGTTGCTCTTACTGTCCACCGGTTGTCTGTTCTTCGCATTACGTGGCCAGCCCAGGTCCATTTGCGGAAACTGGAGCAGGCGAAAAACGCCGTAGGGCTAACACCGCATCAGGAACATGTATAAACAAAAATTATCTGAAAAAAAAAATAATAATAATATCTGGGGTTTTACGTCCCAAAACCAAGTATGATTATGAGAGACGCCGTAGTGGAGGGCTCCGGAAATTTCGACCATCTGGTGTTCTTTAACGTGCACTGACATCGCACAGTACACGGGCCTCTACCATTTCATCTGAAAAAGGAGTTTTAGAATTTGAAAGTAACCGCGAGAACTTCTTTTCGACGTCCACCAATGCCGCAACCAATTACACGTTAAGATCTAGGAACCTTGTGAAAGCCAAAACACGAAGCAACTACGGAAATCTATTATAGCAATGGCGAATTCCTAATATCCTAAATGATGAACATGCGTTATTTGATATTATAAAACATTCTCTAATTCTGTCATCATTTGGAAAAAAAAAATCAAAACAGTACTTCCTCGGAAAATTTGTTTTTTGTTCGAGTGCTAAATATATTTATTAATGTTTTTTTTTGTTTATTATTTGTTGCTGTGCCACCAGAAGTATCAGACTTTAGTTATTCCAAAACCGCCTATCTATACGTTTTCACTTTTTGTATCTTTACTTATTTGGATTATTACTCTTCATTACGCTGCATTGGGCTGTATTGTACTAGTCCATGTGTAATTCTGTCATGCACGTACATGCACATATGTATATATATGGCTGTGTTTTCTATTAAACAGCAGTTGTCCGCTGTTGTCTGCTGTATACTCGTGGTGCCAGGAGCCTTGTCAGGCGTGTATAGACACGCCTTTTGCTCCGGCACCATGACAATTCATGTTTCATGTATTGTCCAAACAGCAGATAAACTTCAAACTTCAAAATTTCATACTTGTCGGCGTGGCGCGTTGCCGTGCCCTAAATAGCGCTGAAGCGGAACTTGCGGTCGGCGTCGCATGCGGAAGTCACATGTCCTGAGCAGAAACGTCCTGTGTGACGCAATTGGTAGAGCGGCACGCCGCTGGCGACTGTGGTTCTGGCAGTACTGATGCTATCAAAATAGTGAGAACCCCGAAACGGTACGGCGTAGGTTCCTAGCCCTTCAGCAACACGGGCCAACCACTGGTACTGGCAAAATAGCGCTACTTATGCAACGCCATGCAGAACCTTTCTCCTTTATTCAAATTTTGGCGGTGGTATGATATCACACGTGACGTGCTTGCTCAAATCCCGCATGTGACGGCGACCAGAAGTTCCGCTATCACGCTCTTTACGGTATGAAAACACGCGTGTGCGCGGCTAGCATAAGAGCTACGGGTTTGGTTACGCTACAGCTGATGGCGAGCAAACGCTTTCGGCAAGCGTGCGATAAGGACAGGCAGGACGCTCGTTGGACGCAGCCCGCTACAAATGATGAAGATTATAAGGTCGAATTCACGAAACGTTTCCTTCCTATAAGTGGTCGTTGCCGTTGGCTAGCTGGCTTCGTTAATTATACGTGAAGCATTAGGTTAGGGTGAAATTTTTCGCTGACGAACAATTATAAAGTAAGACATTTTGTGAATGCGAGCCCTTGGACCAAACTCACAAACATATTTCGCTCGTGAGTGATCTTTCGCCTCAGCCGGCCGTCTTCTCTAATGACATTTCCAGTATCATGATTTCCAAGAATATTATATTACCAACAATTCTAGCGTGGCAACTTTCTGCAGATACGGGGGCCCAGAATTGTTCGTGCAAGCAGGTGTCAGCCAGTGGTGATGTTTGTCGTATGTTATCGAAAGCCGCTCGCCAATATGAAAGCGTTCTCATGAACAAAAATCTGTGCGAGAAGTAGAACTAGCGCTTCTGTAGTTAGCAATATAAGTTTTGCTTTATTTGTTGTAGTAATTAGCCTCATAAAAACAAAATATAAGAATAGAAGCTACTTACTAAAAACAACGGAAAATCAAGGAAGCTATTACAGGTGTTCTGGTGAGATGAAAAACAGCCGAATCCATACACGAGCGGGATTTTCGATTGCTTGGCTACACTCGCTAATGACCACCACCACGATTGGTTAACACGTGCGTTTACGATCAGTTCGAGCGCAAGGAGGTTTCTTGTGAATAAAGGCTATGTGCTTCGTGCGCATGTATGCGCCAAGCCCTTAGCTCTCCTTTCACGACCAGAACTCTGTGCTGCACGTACTCTCCGAAGCCACCTGTCGTCGTATAAAGAAGCTCTTGAGAATTCATTGTAGCCCCATTAACTGAAGCATTAAGTAGATTAAAAACTCTCTCGGTTATGAGAGCGAGTACACGGAAAAAAGGGACCCTTGGTGTAAGAGGTCCGGTAGTTTTCCAGCGAGGCTTTGAGAGGACATCACGGGCCATAGAACACTTATTAGGTAAGTAAGGGTGCTTCATAAGCGAGAAATGCGGGAACTGGAGCTGGCGAAAAACGCAGCCGGGCGAACGCGACACTGTCGTCCACAGCACGAACGGGGTGCGATCAATTGGAGCCAAGAGTCCCACTTTTGCACGCTGTCAACAACAAATGACGCAACTAGCTTTCACCACTTTCGATCGCCGAGTTTTAAAATGTTGCAATCTTTCGCAAGCAAAGTTGAGTTTGAGCCGGAAAGTTCGAACATTATAACGAGCCCAAGTATACCATTACGTACTGACTCGCGCGATGTCTCTCTCTCTCTCGAAAAAAAGATAATAATAATCCTGCAGGACGATGCAACAAAGTAACAACCAACCAAATAAAGTGAACGTTGTACGAGAGCTGCTCTGCTCCGTGCGTGTGGAGCCTTTCTTTCGGAAAAAAAAAAATGCCCGGTCTGTGCTTAGGCGGTTTTCGACGGGAACAAAAAGGGGTCAGTTATGAGACATGGTGCAGCTTGATTGTTGCCGAAAAACGTCGCAAAACTTGACCAAGTTTGCAAAGCACGTAGCTTGTCCTATCTTTTCATTCCTTTCTGTATTGTTTCCGACTGTCGCATGTATTTCAATTATCGTAGTATTCTAACAATTGTGAGTAGTCGGTTAGTGCTCTTCGTCTATGTTGCAAGAGAACAAATAAATATAAAAGGCGGGATGGTTAAGCAGACGCAATATTCCGGTTCGATACCATGCATGTATAGACAGAATAACGGGAAAAATGGTCTGTCCTGTTTTTGTTTCGTTCTGCCTGGCGTCAAATCTGCGGCAACGCTAACGCCAGCGCGAGTGGAAAACGAGTAGCATATTTTGAAGAGCTCAATCAAACGACCTTCCTATTTACCGGAAATCCACTTTCTTAACTGAAAACGAATAGTACTACCGGCTCTGACACGACTTATTATCTCGGCAAGTGCACAGAAGTGGAGAGGGCTCAGCCGGCTGAGCTCTCAGAACTATAAAGCGGGGCATGAGCGTTATGTTACGCCTGGGTCTCTGATTCGTACTGCCTCACATTGCTTATCGTGCGGTGGATTGCAGCGATAGTAGTAATTGATAGGGTTTAACTTCCCAAAACCACGAGATGATTATGAGGGACACTGTAGGGGAGGACTCTGGAAATTACGACCACCTGGGGTTCTTCAACGTGAACCTAAATCTAAGTCCACGGGCCTCAAGCATTTTCGCCTCCACCGAAACGGATTGCAGCGATCACGGCAGCTTGCAGCAAGGCCTTCGAAAAAAAAAAAATTGCACCTGCAACAAAGAAGAGCGCGACAAGGCGTTTCGGCGGCGTTATAACAACGCTCAAAATATTAGTCATACGTGAGTAAATCCGTTTAAGTCAGCAGCAACGAGCAACCCCTCCTAAAATGATCGGCAGGGAGGCATCTATTTTGCTTGGAAGAGGCATTGTCCGGCTATTCCGCGGAGGTGCAGGTTTTGATCCGCGCATAAATGAGCTGTTTAGTGAGTACACGTCCTGTTAACGTCGCGTCTTCGCGGTTTTGAGACGTCACGTGACAGACTGGCGATTTTAGCGCAGAACAAACGGAGGATGCTTAGAAATTTCTAGGAGTGTGAAGGCAAAAGTACCGCTGGCAAATAATGATGTGAAGTGAAGATCGTAGCGCACCCGGCGACGTATAGGCACCGTGCAATGCAGTATACCGTGCAATGCATTAATTTGCTGGTCAAGCCACACTTGATGCTGCCAGCGTTGTCCACGAAGTGACCGGGGCTCTACTGTGGTAGGTATGTGGCAGAGAAGCCGCAGTTTTGATGCACTGATAATGGTAGCAATCGCAGGACACCCATGGGCGTGTGGAGGGTTCCCCTTCAGAGGAGGGGGCGAAGGTTCGTCGCAGCGCCCCCCCCTCCCTGTTATGTCAATGTATGGGGCAGACTTTGCACCCCCCCCCCCTCCCTGTTACGCCAATGTATGGGGTTGACTTTGCGCCCCCCGCCCTCCCCATCTTTGATGACTAGTAGTAACGACAGCCCCTCCTGCCCCCCCCCCCCTCCCCTGCCCCCCGCGGGCACGCCTATGAGGACACCTGCATGTTCGCAGCTTCATTGTCCAGATTTATGGTTGAAAACATAGACTAGCTAATAAATTAACAAGCAATACGCAAGTCTTCCAGAATGCGACCTGAGATATTGAATGCATCCTAAGCAGGGATCTAGAATAAAAACGACTGTCACCGCTCATATCATAGCACACATATCGCGGAAAGTGCGGGTGCGCCGTTCGTATCTTTTGGAACGGGGTTAGCTCATTTGAAGCAGTAAAGTGTTAAACTGAACGCAGAGATTCGACTGTTGAGGGATTTTTGCGCGACTGCTGTTGCACCGTTTGTGCCGTGCCGTGGATTTCTTCAAAACTCATCGAGATTTTCCCTCAGGAAGTTGACGAAAGACACGAACCAGATAGGACTCTTTCAAAGCAAACCGATAGAAACGTGTAGTCACATTAGTAGGACGCATAATTCGCCA